>CM070682.1:17583925-17910256 GCA_036346265.1 Melocanna baccifera | reverse complement strand
TAAAGGTTTTTAATGAGCCAACAAGTGAGACAAAATAAGCGGGAGATATACTCTTTTCTCCATCTTTTTCCCACTAGGTTTTGGATGAGTTTTTAATGAGGCATATGCATGTCATGGTATTCGCGTAATGGAGAGTGTTACGAAATCTAGAAGGTTACGTTGTGAGCAAATACAAAAACTACCCACGAGGGTTTAGACTATAAATAGAGAAGCCTATGTACAATGAAAATAGATCTAATGATAATAAAGACTTTGTTCCTTTGACTTCTTTCCTAATTGTCCTTTATCAATTCTATGTAGATATTAGTTACGTGGATTGAGCGGAGCATATCTAATATATTATGTTCCGAAGATTCGAGCGGAAAGGATGCCACGTTAGCATCTACGAAAAAGCCCTCCAGGTTTTCAAATCACGTATAGATCCTTGGTTTTTACGGAGGTCCTTGACACGTTTTTCTTCCCAAAACCCCTCCACTTCTCAGAAATTGTATGAGTCCTTTGCATTTTCGTAGAGGCCCTGCTTTTACTCGATAGCATCTCGCGTTTTTGAGAAATTACGCTTAGTCGTTGATTTTATACAAAAAAACCATTTGCTTTTTAAATACGTTCCAATCCTCGCTTTTCGGATAATCCTCTTCTATGAATTTTTATCTTTTTACTTGATCCACGTAGTAGTTAGCACGATGTTACGCTACGCTTATGCAGCTAGTTGTCATTATTTCTCAACACATATCACCAGCACAGAGAAGAGCTAGTTGTCATTATTTCTCAACACATATCACGAGCACCAGAGAAGCGGAGGCAGGTGGCGAAACCCTACCAGGCGTGCGTGGGGGCCTA
Organism: Melocanna baccifera; assembly: GCA_036346265.1. Taxonomy (NCBI): domain Eukaryota; kingdom Viridiplantae; phylum Streptophyta; class Magnoliopsida; order Poales; family Poaceae; genus Melocanna; species Melocanna baccifera. Next base: position 17,909,416 of record CM070682.1, on the reverse strand, counting down.
GTGACGAGATCGGCAGGGGACAGAGACGGGCATGCGCGGCGACCTAGCGATGAGGTCGGCAGGGAGAGAGTCAAGGATGGAGGCGATGGAGATGGTGACGGCCTTGTGGGCGCTTCCCTGCAATGAGGTGACCTCATCTCCGTCAGTACTCTATTGAATTCGATTTTGATCGCAGATTTGTAGTTTGGCTGATGGGAATGAGGTCAGGTGGGCTTGATATGTTTGGGGGTAAAAATTTCGTCATGTTTTTTTGTCGGATTTGACAAGGAATAAATTTGATGGGACAATTTCTTGTACAAAGATTTGATATTTATAGAGATACAAATGGATGAATACGAATTAAATAATATCCTTTATCATATTCGTATTCATATTTTATAAACGAATTCACATATTTTTAAATATGAATACGAATCAAATATTATCGTGAATACAAATTCGAATCAAATATCTACTCAATTCAATCAGATTTAAATATCCTTATAACTTATGTAGTATGAAGTATTAATGACATTTTATCCTCGTATAGTACCGCTTAATCATTCTAATTCAATTACTTCACCTAAAGAAATATGAATTAATATTGAATTAAAAAAATTATCCAACTAATTAGTCATATTACAATAATATATATATTGCTTCACTAAATAAAAATACAGATACAAAATAGTTCAGATAAAATAACATTTCAGATGATAAAAGTCTATACCATATCCATATCCATACTTTAGGAGAGATTGTTAATCAGATAAACAAATATATACCTAATTCATATCCTATTGAATATGGTAACCGGATAATACGAATAATTTGTATCCATTTCTCACCCTAGACATTCATGGCAATTTGGAGATTAGGGTTCATGGCGATTTGGGGATTCATGGCTGCCGCTCTGCCCCTTCTCTGCCTCGCTATCGCTTAGCGTCGCAACCCTCCTATTAACCCTTTGTTCTACTGACGTGGGCTAGGAGCCACCTCATCGCCCATATCGGGTGCAACATAAGTGGCCAAGCCGGTCAGGGATGAGCAAGTTGTGCTAGTGCAAAGTGGAACCCAGATCGAAACACCTGGTGCAAAATGAAAGTATTGGACAACTCTGGTGCAAAATGAAACATGTAGCAATCTGTCTGGTGCAAAGTGTAATTCACTCATCAAAATATTGCTGTGCATACGCATGATGGCGAGTACTTGATCTTGCTGATCCCAATTCTTGGCATTCGGAAGCTTTAAACTAGATGAATGGTGATCGTATCTAACTTGGGCTCCAATTTGCAGTCCTTGTGTCAGCCTCTGCTGATAAATTGTGGCTACGTGTTCATTTGCTTAGTATCTTGTTTCCAGCAAGGCGTCGACTAGTCCAAAGTCCATGGCCTAGGTAAAACAAAATATTGAAACATAAGTTATAGTTCAGTATCACAAGTTGCTGCTTTGCTTTATTCTGCTACATAAACGAGAGAAGTTACTTCGGAAGAAGACATGAAGCGATCCCTCTCTGTCCACTGTTGCACTATATCCAACGGTTGTCCCGTGAAAGCGGTAAACATTCTATCAACTTTCTGCATGCAGATTTGTCAGGAACTTAATCACAGCTTAGAAACCAAAATTAAGAGTACAGTTCCTGCTTAGAGTCATCAAACATCTGATGAAAAATCATGGTGAAAAAACTATAGACTTGTTGGTAATTGCAAGAGACTTACATCACGGGCATAAATGGTTTCCCCAACCTGTCGCCTCACCTCCTCCACATTACCCTGCAGTTCATCCAATTGTTAGCTTCAAAACAAACTTCAAGTAAACTTAACACAGGCGCATGTAGACACATGCAAACTAGGTCGTTTCTTGCAAGTTTGGTGTTATAACCAAAGGATGGTAATTATCAAATTAGTCACACAAGATTAGAATTTCATCCTGCTTCTTGATTCGTATAAGAAAGCCCACAGTCATACCTCCGATCCACCTTGAGGTTGATGAATCATTACTCTAGCATTCGGCATTGCATAGCGCATTCCCTTCTCACCGCCAGCAAGAATAATTGCAGCTTGACTAGCAACAACACCAAAGCACACTGTCCCAACTTTGGGTTTTATCTGCTTGTGTTAACAGAAAGAAATATTTCATGCATTAGCACAGAGCATCAGAATGAGACTATTTTCTGTGACCTTTGGTGTATGGCAAATGGGAAAGATGACATTACAGGAAACAGAACAACCAAATTTAAGTTAAAACACATGCCTAAAATTCATTAGAAACAACTAAAAAGTGAAGGTTGAAAACAAACAAATTAAATGCATGTGAATGATTCATCAAAACAAAATGCTGTTGCTTTAGATCATAAAACTATTTCTGACAAGTTGTATGGCAATATAAGGGTGTTGTTCAATATCATGGAGCATGTAAGTCGGTCATAGGAAGCTCTTCCGGCAAGATAAATATGATTTTATAAAGCCAATTGTAACATTTGATTATGTTGTAGGAAATAGGAATGGCTAACAGGTGTTGTTCAATATCTGGAGCATGTGAGTCGTGTTATGTGGGGAATTCGGTATCACAGAAGAAATAAGCATCCGACAATGACCGGAGATCAAGCCAAACCATAGGTGGGTGATGACTTCTTGTTGAGTCAGATTCCAAATAGATTAAGATAAGTCTTTTTGTCCTATTTAAGTTATAGTTAAGAGTTTGTTAGGAAAGAGTTATAATTAGATAAGATTCCTATTTCGATTGTAATCTGTTTTGTTAAGACTATGCTCTCTATATGAGCAGTCTTCAAGATGAATAAAGATCAAGCCAAGAATTAATCTCTAGTCCCCTACCTTCCCTCTAGGAGTTCCACCGTGTGACCAGTCGGCCATCACGGCTCCTAGTCGCTGGAGTTACTGGCCAAGACCTCCAGTCTTCCACCACTACAATCTTTGGAGTTCAGATCACAACAATTTGGCATCAGAGCCTCCCGCGGTGAATGCTAGGGTCTGAAGGGAGCAGCGATTTGACTGCTCCATCAACGGTCCTGGAAGCCATCAAGGAACTAACTATCTGCGTCGAGAGTAACCACACCAGTTTGAATGATCGCGTGGATGGAGTTCACCACAACTAGGCGATCTTGCTACCCGCGTCCTGGCCCTGGAGAAACGTGCAGTTGATGTTCACGCCGGGTTCCTTCCGCATCCAGCAGCACCGGCGACACTCCCGAGAACCCCCGCCCCGCTTCCACCCACAATTCTGCCCGCACCACCTCCCACCACCGCATCACCACTTCCGACCACCACCCTACCGCTCGCAGCCACGCTGTCCGCAATCTTACCCACTACCCACCCGAGCCCTAGAGGCATGCCATCATCTTCATTACACCTCGCCATATCTTCCACCTGTTGGCCGCTACCTTCCCCCGGCCATCCTCTTGCACCACATATTCCTCCCCGATACCACAAATTGGACATTCCGGAGTTCGACGGCATGGATGATCCACTTGCATAGCTTAATAGATGTGACCAATTCTTTCAAGGTCAGCGCACTGCGGAAGCTGACAAAATCTGGTTGGCCTCGTATCATCTCACAGGCATTGCCCAATTGTGGTATGGCCAATTGGAACGGGATTTAGGGGAGCCGTTCTAGGAGCTCTTCAAAGAACTCTGCCATCAGCGCTTTGCTGTATAAGGGCTCTGTTCAAGCATATCAAAATAACTTCCGATCTTGTTATGCCGTGCGCCACCGTTGTGACCCAACAACAGACCCAACTCTTCACGGCAGCCTTCCCAAGCCACTTGCATCCGACGTCGAGCTCATGAAACGGTGGACCTTCAACAGGCCATGATTCTTGCCACGACTTATGAGGCGTGCTAGCGTGCGCTTACTAATCGGCCCTCCGAAGGCACGCCATGTAGGTGGGCATAGGTCATTCCTCGACTTTGGGCTAATCTGTGTCCTCGGCGACTCCAGCGCCACCAGTTATCTCTACGTCGCAACCATCGGTGCCCACGGCGACGCCTCCGATACGCCAGTTCCGCTGTCTATCTCCAATTGAGATGGCGGAATGCCACATGCTGGGGTTTGTTACAACTGTGACAAGTTTGTCCGCGGCCATCACTTGTTTTATCTTGAAGTGGACGACTTCATCGAGGAGGGCCCTGATCTTGATCTAGCCGAATCGGGCGATGGGGCTGTGGCCTCCCTACATGCTATCCCGGGTCTCTGGAGCATCCGGGCAAACAACTCCATGCAACTGCGAGCTACATGTGTAATGGAGGAATTCATCGCTCTGCTTGATATGGGCTCCACTCATAACTTCATCAGCGAGGAAGCTACCACGCGTGCAGGTGTTCTCATCGCATTACGGCCTGGGCTCCGTGTGATGGTCGCCAATGGTGACAAAGTGGCCAGTCTAAGAGTTTCCCAGGGTCTGCCTATTAGGATTGGGTATAACAATTTTTGCATTGAGTGTTTGGTGATTCCCTTGAGAGGTTTTGACATTGTGCTCGGGGTTTAGTGGCTCTGAACCCTAGGACCGAACATCTGGGATTTTGATAATCATTGTGTATCCTTCCAGGCGGGCACCAAGCAAATCACTTGGATGGGTATAGCTGCACCAAGCATCAAGGCATATACAGCGTCTTACACTGATGATTCCCTTATGGAGGCCTTGCTAACGGAATATGAGGGCATTTTTTTTGCCTCCCGTGAGACTTCCCCCGCCACACAGACATGACCATCGGATCCATTTGCTCCTAGGCATAGCACCTGTGGCGGTCAGACCATATCGTTATCCCTAGCTGCAGAAGGACGAACTGGTGTGGTAGTGCTCGGAGATGCTATAACAGGGGCTTATTAGGGGCAGCACATCTGAGTTTTCACCAGTGCTTCTCGTCAAAAAGGCGGATAGCACATGGCGATTCTGTGTTGATTATCGTGCACTTAATGTGCAAACGGTGAAAGACATTTCCGATTCTAGTTGTCAACGAACTCCGGAGTGCACACTTTTTACCAAGTTGGATTTGCATTCCGGATACCATCAAGGATGCACCTAGCCGACATCAAGATGACTGCTTTTCTGACGCACCTAGCCGACATCAAGATGACTGCTTTTCTGATGCACCATGGCCACTGAGTTTCTCGTCATGCCATTCGGCCTTACTAGTGCACCTACCACATTCCAAGCCCTGATGAATGATGTTCTGCACCCTTTCCTCCGCCATTTTGTGCTTGTTTTCTTTGATGACATTCTAATCTATAGTTCCTCTGGGTCCGAACATCTTCAACACCTCCGCATCGTTATTCATGTCTTGTGACATCATCAGCTCTACCTCAAAAGGTCCAAGTGCTCTTTTGGCACCTCGTCTGTCACAATCTAGGTCATATTATCTCCACCACGGGTGTATGCATGGATGGTGACAAGATACAAGCAGTGGTGGATTGGCGAGTGCCTCGCTCCTCTTTGGGCCTCACGTGGATTTTTGGGATTAGCAGGCTACTACCGAAAGTTCATTCAAAACTTCGACATGATTGTGGCACCACTCACTACGTTACTTAAGAAAGAGGGTTTCTCTTGGAACGGGGAAGTGGGCATGGCTTTTTCGACACTCAAGAAGGCTCTCTCAACGGCACCTGTTCTCTAATTACCAAACTTCACAGCCCGCTTTGTTGTCGAGTGCGATGCCTCTGGGACGAAGTTTGGTGCGGTTCTTCATCAAGGCACCGGACCACTGGCATTCTACAGCCGCCCTATTGCAGCCCGCCATGCTAAATTGGCCGCTTATGAGCATGAACTCATCGGCTTGATCCATGCATTTCGCCATTGGCGACCTTATCTTTGGGGACGCACCTTCACCGTCCACACCGACATTACAGTTTGAAGTTTCTCCTGGATCAGCGCCTCTCCACTATTCCGCAACATCAGTGGATGAGCAAGTTGATCGGCTATGATTTCATTGTTGAATACCGGCCAGGAAAATTCAACACGGTTGCTGATGCATTGTCTCGACGTGATGCGGACCACTTACTGGCTACCTTGGCGTTGTCTATGCCCTCATTTACCTTGTTTGATGACATCAGGGCTTGAGATAGCATCGCCCGAAGAATTGTCAGCCACGTGTGCCAAAGTACTCATAGGCGAATTGGGTCACCCATGGAGTATGCGGGATGGATTGTTGCTGCACAACAAGTGTATATTTGTTCCAGCCTCATCTCCATCCCTCCACAGTATCTTTGCGATCCATGCTCAACATGAGGGGATTTCTAAGACACTTCACCGATTACGTGTTGATTTTCATGTGCCTGGTGACCGCCAACTTGTGTAGGAGTTTGTCCGGGCTTGTGTCACATGCCAACGCAATAAAACAGAGCATTTACACCCAGCAGGTCTTCTCCAACCTCTGCCAATCCCTTCCATTGTTTGGGCTAATATTTCAATGGATTTTGTAGAAGGGTTGCCTTGTGTTCAGGGCAAATCAGTCGTCCTCTCTATCATTTATCGATTCTCCAAATTTGCTCACTTTATTCCCTTGAGTCATCCTTACATAGCACCGTCCGTGGCCCGTGCATTCTTCACAGACATAGTTCGCCTCCATGGATTTCCACAATCCATTGTTAGTGACCGCAACCCTGTTTTTACCGAGCATTTTGGAAGGACACATTCCCACTTTGGCAAGTTCACCTTCATATGAGTTCTGCTTTTCACCCGCAGTCTGATGTCTAGACGAAGGTAGCAAATAAAGTAATTGCCATGTATCTTCATTGTATGACAGGTGACACACCCCAGCATTGGGTGGATTGGCTTCCATGGGCTGAATACTGCTACAATACATCTTATCACTCTGCGCTTCATGATACTCCTTTCAAGGTAGTTTATGGACACGACCCCCCGTCATTGATTCAATACTCGGGTGGCGCAGCCTAGGTGGCGGCTATGGAGGCCACACTCCAAGAGCGTGGCAAGTTTCTTGTGAATATTTGTGATCATCTTATGCAGGCCCAACAATACGTAAAGGGGTATTATGACAGCCGACACAAAGACGTGTCTTTTGAGATTGGCGATTGGGTATGGCTTCATTTGATGCATCTTCAGGCTATTTCTATTCCAAGACACAAATATGGTAAATTGGTGCTGAAGTATTATGGGCCATACCACGTTGTGGAGAAGATTGGTTCAGTTGTATATCGACTGGATTTACCTCCAGGAACGTGTTTACATGATGTCTTTCACGTTAGCTTGCTTAAAAAGTTTCCTGGAGAGCCTCCTGGTGAGCCGCCGGCACTACCAGTCATCCAGGAAGGGTGGGCCATTCTGAAACCTGGTGAAGTATTGGCCGCGAGCTTGCGTCGCGATGTCTGGCGTGTTCTTGTGCAGTGGTTGGGGACATTTGGGGTGGACGCTACTTGGGAACTGGTCCCAGAGTTCAAGGTGGCCTTTCCTGATTTTCAACTTGAGGTCGAGCTGTTTCACTGGGGCAGGAGAGATGCCATGTGGGGAATTCAGTATCACAAAAGAAATAAGCATCCGACAATGACCAGAGATCAAGCCGCACCATAGGCGGTTGATGACTTCTTGTTGAGTCAGATTCCAAATAGATTAAGATAAGTCTTTTTGTCCTATTTAAGTTATAGTCAGAGTTTGTTAGGAAAGTTACAATTAGATAAGATTCCTATTTCGGTTGTAATCTGTTTTGGTAAGACTATGCTCTATATATGAGCAGTCTTCAAGATGAATAAAGATCAAGCCAAGAATTAATCTCTAGTCCCCCCCCCCTTCTCCCTTTCCTCCAGGAGTTCCACCGTTCGACCAGTCGGCCATCGCAGCTCCTGGTTGCCGGAGTTACCAAGCAAGACCTCCAGTGTTCCACCACTACAATCTTCGGAGTTCAGATCACAACAATCGGTCATAGGAGGCTCTTCTAGCAAGATAAATATGATTTTATAAAGCCAATTGTAACACTTGATTATGTTGTAGGAAATAGGAATGGCTAACAATGGCCATGGACCAAGCACAATCTGATTATCTGAGGCCCTGTTTGGAATACAGGTTTTTTTTCCCCTGTTTTCGGACTTAATTCACAGCTCATTGTTTTGCAACATTATCTTTTCCATCAGAATTGCAATGACACCGCAATAGAAATTAGAAAGATCTATGCCCTGAAAAGAGCACTAATAAAGTAAAATAAAGCAAAATAAATAATCCTAAATCCCCATGTGTGATTTACGTACAAAACATGAGCATTTTTTGGCCCGGTCAACCCAAAGCTGGTTATAGGGCTGGGCCAGATTGTGGAAATGAGGCCTGTTGCCAGCAGGACCAGACCAAGCCCTCTTGGAGCCAGCCCAGCGTGATAAATGCTCATGTATATAAGAATACAACTCTTCCAAATACTACCATTGATATATGAGTAGCTTTTATATTACATTATGCTTTCCTGTTAATACTAAACATAGGCTGCAGTTTACATGTAAGCTCACTAGCTAAGGAGTGTGTATGAAGCAGAAGAAATGAAATTCTTTGCGCTGTACCAACAATGTATTCTAAACTTCTAGTGCCAACAAAGTAAATCTTAAATTAGGTGGAAGCACTCTTATGAGGCATGAACAAGAACAAAATATACAACGGGAATCTCCAAAGGTATGATTATATGAAAAACATAGCGTGAATATTAGGACAGAAAAGACACTGAATATAGATGACATACCCAGGACATGCAATCATAGATTGCTAAGATGGAATATAGACTTCCACCAGGGCAGTTAAGATAGATCTGGAAAAGCGGAAAAATAATTGGAGTCATACAAAAGCTGGTAGAAGATATAGAGCAACACTTGAGGGGCCTGCTACAGTACACACTAAGGCAAAATGTTATGTCATGAAGATATATTTTGAACCTTCAATAACAGAAAAATGTACACTAACCAGAATATCAGCCTCTTCATCAACAGCAGAAAGTGTGACAAGCTGCGATATTACACGTTGTGCCACTTGCGAGTTAATATATTGACCAATGAAGATTATACGGTTTCCCAATAGTACTGTTGCCAGATCAAGAGGGCCACCAGGAGTCATGATAGCAGGCATTAAAGATGGATTTTCATTCTCTGATGCTACAATTGTATTTTGCCTATAGAAAAATAATTTACAATGTTATGGATGAATCCCAGTGCACATACTGTTGACTTGGAAAATGAAATAACCAAACTTCCAATTACACAACCTAAATAAAACTAGAAAAACATATCAAGCAAAGCTTCCAATATATCACCTCAGATAAGAATGACAATGAATCCTCTCATCCAACTGTGAAGAAACGGCAGGTGTTACAGATTGCAGTCCTATGTGTAGAATTTGAGTGAGACAGCAATTCAACACATTTGCAATAATAGACCATGAAAAAAAGAAACATGAACTAAACAGAAAAAAATCCAAAAACATGCCCAATGCAAAGGTAGCATTCTCCATATTGTCTCATTACACTAAAGCAAAACTGTCTTCTTCAAACTATGTTGAATCAAATACAATGCAGTGCCAAACATAAACATAGTTAATGCAAATACAATCTGAAACAGTCTAGTTCAACAGTATGCCCATATGCCTGCTTGGCAATCAGCAAGAACTGCAACAAGGACCTAAACCAACTTCAAGATCAGACCAAACTGAAGTAATATGCAATGCACGGCTGCTATGAAGGTTATCCTTTGCAACATATTCCATTATCCACACGCGTCCATCTGTTAACATACTTTACGGATCCCGGATTGCACAATGATCTCAAACTTTTTCTGTTTAAATAATCTCAGCTTTCTACTGCTACATATATACTTTCAGGTAATGCCAGAATTTCAGTTCCCTATACTATACTCTATGAGCGGCCTGCCAATCGCAACCCCAACCGAAACCAAACGATGTTCTAACCAGTGCTCCAGTAGACCACAATCTACGACATCTTGCTGAACCCTTATCGGTTATCAAATTAAACGATCCAAATTCCAAACAGTCCTCGCCTACACAACTCAACCTTCCCTGGCTGGTTCCAGCGGATTCGTAAAAGAAACATAACAAAATTTATACATCTGCGATGCTAAACAGGTACAGAAAAATCTCACCTCGGAGGCCCAAGCATGCTCTGATTCCACTCCGCCTAAGGGAAAGGACCAGACAAAAAAGATGAGGGCGGGAACGAGCTGTCCATGACTGGAGAAGCGGGGGAGAGGTGGGGAGGTAGAGAGGTGGTGCTCACCTGTGCGAGAGGAGGCGGGAGGGAGAGGCACGGACGGCGAGGGGGGTGGAGATGGCCATGGGAGCCATTGGAGGCGGAAGCGGAGGTGCCTGAGAAGGGGAGCGAGGAGAGGACTGACGAGGAGATGTGTCGACAATCTAGATGAGGTCGGAGTTGGACTCACACAGTCACACGGGTTGGGCTTGGGTTTGTTTGCTGCTTTATGGGTATCAGGAAAGAAATCTCCGAAGGAATTATTCATCCTAGCCGGCGAACGGTAACCATAACCGATCGGTTACTAAAAAAACCTAAAAGAATATATTAAATTTACATTTTAAATTTTGAATTTAGATAGTTTGAAAATCAGTTTCAGTTACCAAAAAAATCACTAAACACCGAGAAAAGCCAGAAAAAACCTAGCACAAAATGTTAAGACTAGTATATTTATGTATATTTAGTTCGTACAATAGGTAATCTAGCACAAAAATATATAAACCAATCTAGAAAATGCATTTGTATCCACCAAAATTTTGGCCTGTTTTTTCCTCCCGGTACTCACCGGGATTCCCAGTAACCGCTGGGTTTTTTTTATCCCTGATAGGTACTCTTGCGCTTGTGCTGCAATTTGGCCCTGTTGCTCAGGCTTTCGATCCTTTTCTGGAATGCTATGCCTTTTGGCTTTCGGCTTTGTGTTTTTATTTTTGGCTGAAATAGCACGGTATATAACGGATGTTAGCTTTTTCTAAGGTATTTAATTTAAAAACAACTTTATAAGTGGGTTCTTTTGGGTTGTGGCTTATAGCTTTTGGCTGAAGTAGTTGTATTATTTTTTGGCTGATGACTTATGACTTAAACTGTTGTGTTCTTTAAGGCTAATGGCTTATTGTTTATTGCTAATTTTGGTACATATAGCATAGACTCGAATTGGTGAACCGTGAAGCGTTTGCGCCAAAGTATGCATGTTGCGTGACGTGGAGAACGGAAGGAAAAACCTGAGACGTACAACGAACGAAGCTAAGTGGTTTGAAACGTAGATTGATGCGTACATCACGGCCAAACTCATGATCATGCCAAACAAACATACATCACCCAATGTCATCCAAAAAAATATTACGTCCTTGAAGGATCATGTAAGAAGGTATTGTTTAATATTGTGATGAAACATTGTAATGTTTCTAGAGTGGCAATTTGATTTTGTAAAGATCGCACTTTGTCATAATTGATTTTAGGTAGAAATTGAGGATTTTGGGATTTAAGTCATGAAAGTTGGGTTGACCTGGGTCTTTGTATTAAGGTTGCATAATGCATGTTTCAGCTAATGTGGTTCAAGTTGTGAAGAACTTATACCTGAAAACGATTTCTTTGTCTTTGAATGTGTAGGGTCGCTTGGAGTCAACTGTGGTCAATGGCGAGGATCGGGGCTAGACTTGTGAAGGAGTTGAGGCCCAGAACGATCGAGAATATCAGGTGAGACGGTGAGCTCAAGCATGGCATGAAAAAGGTGGGAAATGTTGAAAGCGAGTTCAAACGATGGAATAGCATCATGAGGCTTGGACGGTCTAAGTGAGTTATGGTTCGGAGGAACCGGGATAGGAGAGACTTGACAACACATAGCAAGCTAGTATTGCACCTACATGTGGCAAGCATAGCGATTGCTTGCAACAGATGATGATGACCGGGTCAACAAGGGGTATTTTGGTAGTTTGGCCAAAATATCGGGAACCACCTTGAATCAAACCGTAGTGCATGAGCGACATGTTGAAGAGCGGTTTATGTCAAGGTGGAGTTGGTTTGATCGAGACGGGTCAAGGCAAAGGATTTAATGGATTCGGGTTTATACGCTTTGAAAAGCATACATAAGTGACTTGTGTGAGTTAAACTTGTATATGTGGAGTTAACGAGTTTTCTCCATTATACTAAGTGGATAGTATCCACTAAGAGATGAATGGAGCTGGCTAACCTATCTATAAAAGGAGGTTGGATGGAGACATGTGGTTAACCATCCAACCCATATCTCTTGTGTCTTTATATTTTAGGGTTAGGGTTTAAAGTGCATGGTATGCTATCTGTCTTTAAAGGTAGAGTGGTTGTAAAATATACCTCTTTAAGTGGCAATACATCAATCTTTGATAATCTCTTTGTCTATTTCGTGTTTTGATTAATTTACGCTTGTTTCGGTTGGTCTTGATCTCTCCTCTTCTTCGTTATGTTGTGCCAAGAACGTGATTGAGATGGAGATAGCCTCAAAAAATCAATCTCCTATCATTTAGGCACTTTAATAGCGAGTTCATGAAGAAACCTGTTTTTGCTTGATTTTAGCCTCTTCGAGTGACTTCTTGTTTCAAGAGTTTTTGAGTCCTGTTCTTCGGTGTTCTACCTTGCTATGATAGATGAAAATATATCTAGAGTCACATTGGTCATCATCTACCTACGAGCAACTTGTTTCACCATTTGGGGTGTTAGCTTGATTTTGGTGCAACCTTCCAACAAACTAAAAAATATCTCAACTTTGGCCATAATTTTTATTTTGTTGGAATAGGTTCACAATAACCTAGAAAAGATCCATGCAAAATTTCATGTTATTTGAATTTACGGATCAAAATTTCTCTCAATCTTGGTTTTTTAAGTCAGGCTGAAAATACTATTGATCACCCTGATTTTACTGTAGCAACCGGTCAGACCGTCATTATAAGGCTGGTCAGACCGCCCAGGCTAGTCAGACCGCCATTTGAATGTTGATTAGACCGCCTAGAAGAGTTAGGTTCCTAGTTTTGTTGATTTAAGCTAGTTAGTTTGATTTTTTTAGTTGAGGATTCTGTATTCTACACCTCTGTAGGTGTCTAAGGATAGAATCTTAAATACTTAGGAAAAAAATTCAAAGTTGGCACCATTCACCCCCCCTCTTTGTTGCCATATTCAGTCTTTCAGTTCTGCACTCCGACGTAGACCCTACGACTAGATTGTAAAAGATGACGTCCCATACGTAATCCATTTCTACCTCCCCATGCGCCTCTGCCTCTATCGGCACCATCGTGCTGTCAGGTTCATTAGACCTGTAACCCGGGCCTAGAGCAAGATCCTCAAAATCCAGATCGCCCAGCTCCTCATCGATGATGAAATTGTGCAGGGACATAGTGGCCATAATTATCTTCATTTGCCGCTCAACTGAATATGTTTGTGCAGGGACATAGTGGCCACAATTATCTTCGTTTGTCGCTCAACTGAATACGCAGCTATGTTTTGTAGTATACGTCACTTCCTCTTCCATATATCGAATGCCCGTCCAATAACATTGCGAAACAACGAATGGTGGTAGTTGAACGTCTCTTGCCTGCCATGCAACGCTAGGCCATTGCCGAAGTTAGACATATGGTATGATCCTTCGGTGCCAATGCAAGGGACGAACACTCTTTAATCCGCCAAAACACACCCGCGTCGATTTCACCGACCACCAAGCGAAGATCTATCATGCACCCAATTCCCAGCGGAAATACTGAACGATCTTGATTGAAGATTACTCCTAATTCCCTCACGGAATTTCAGCAGTAATGATAAACTCGAACAAACTTTAATAGATTAATTATTCTCAAAGGTGGTCTGAGCCCTAAGGCTACCAATACATGGATTATATAGTCTCTTGGGACGTCCATAGAGTCCACAAACCTAGTACAACTCAATCTTATATGGTTTTAGATACGAACTCTCACAAAAAGGAAACTAGATTTTACAGCTATCATATTGTTTCGGCCATAACTTTTAATCCACGACGAATTTGATACTGGGACCAGATCCATTGCGTAGCCTTTGAAATTATCTTTCCAACGAGTACAAATTATCTTTCCAACGAGTACAAGAACACCCAAATCGGACTCCGTTTGTGAAAGTTATGACATTTTTAGTAACTGCCTGTCAGGCTGTCCCAAACCGAATCCGAATTGAATTCTGAGTTGAATCCGAGTTTGAATCCAATTGGTCTTGTGGGAGGTACGAATTGGGGTTGAAAATCTTATTCAAAATTTGTAGTTTAAGTCCTTGGGCTTATCCCTTTTGCTCTTCCACTGCATAGGATTTCTTCCTTCATGTTTTTGGCATCTAATGTGGTTATTCTCTTCCTTTTACCTCTCCATTGCTTTGCCATTGACAAACCTAAGAATACACCATTTGATAACATGAGGTAGTATTACATCTTATGAATAACAACATTATATTTAGTTTGGAATGAGTTCACCTGGCAATATTTCATGCGGCTCAATAATTTTTTCCAGTTGAATAATATATTTAACTAAAAAGTACAAGACACGTGCGTATCTGCATCAGGTGTTCTTGTATGGCGCGAGATATCCTGTCCAATTTGGATACTCGAAGTCGACTAGGTAGTATTTACCTGCAACAACGATCATGTAGGAAGGTTAGTTAGGATTACATTATGGCACAGTAATTTAAACAACTGTTAAGGCGAGTGTACCTTGGGGAGGCTTCGGAAACAAGTGCTCGAAGCTGACCAACGTATCCATCAGGATGCAGGTGTTGTGGGCTAAGTCTGGCCATCCTATAGTGACCCATGTGAACCTCATATCGAAGTCTCATACGGCCAAGACATTCTAACTCGTATACCCATGCCGGTTCATGTACATGACACGCAAGGCCTCAGAAACAATTACTTGAATATTAGTGCTATTTATTGCATCAATAGCCCCTGCAAAGTGCGAGAAATAGCAGCGTGAAAGCAAAGATCTGTGCAGAGTGGTGAAATGGGGATCTCGTGGCCTAACATTGAAACACACTAGGTTGTACACGCACTCGAGAAACTCTCCAAACTTGGTGCTTATAGTGGAGGATGACCTGGCAAAATGATTGCTAACCTAGTTGCTGCTCTGATGTGCCACCACAGTCCATAAGAACATCCTCAAAGCCTCTTTGGAGGAAACCTTAACTGTGGACCTCAAGACATGGTGAGTCACGAGGCTGGTGTGTAAGCTCTCGAAACATGCATTGTCCATCCTAAATATTTGATGACAAAGGTTTGCATAAGCTGGTTGCTTGTCAAGCTAATTCCTACCGGGTCTGCACGGGCTCTCATCATGGCCTGCAAGACACCCTCTATGCTTGCCTCCTAAGCATTTCAACCACCACTAGTTTAATGGGTGGTGGGGACACTTCACTGCTATCGTTGCCCGAGCCGTCGTGGTCTACCATGCTGCCTGTGCGCGTAATACCATTTCAATTCAAGCAAGGTACAGAGGCAAGCATATCTAGGGTGGTGATCGTTTCGGCTTCAGCTTCTAGTTTCAGCTTTTTTTTCACTATTCACTACATTATCCACTAACTCAGCTACAGAAAAAAAAACCAGCTAAAATAAAAAAAACAAAAAACCATCGCTAAAACGATCACCATCAAGCGTACCTTTGAACAACACTTCACCCCGATGAATTCTACTAATAGGAGCTACAACAACGGAGCTATTTTAGGGACTGCGTGGAAGGTCGGGCGAGGACGAGTAAGTGAGGTTGGCATTTGTAGGCGGGAGTGCAAAGTCACACGCAGTAAAGTTAGAAAGGAACAACACTAGGCCAGGACTGGACATGATGTGAAACAACACGAATCCATCTATCAATCGAACTGGCAGTAGTGTACTCAGCACGAAAAGTTAACAACACTTCACAATGAATAGTGCAATAATGACATAATGTAGCAATGTGAGAATGCAATTTTAGCACAATACTAACACAATGAATAGTCCGTTGCAGTAAGAACGGAGGCCGACGTGATCACGGAAGCATGCACGATCGAAAATGCTCCAAGGACATGTGTAACGACATCCCAAATTATTGAACGAAAACCTAAATTAAACGAGATGTAGGGTACTGAGCTGACAATCTCTTGCCTCATTTACCTACTACTTGGACTGGTTGAAGGCCCAGGCACGGTGAAGCCACTCACCTCGGAGCTCTAGGGTTGTGATTATCCTAAACATATCGTGATTGCCCTTGTCCTGTAGCAACATTGTCGCGTAGAACCACTCCTCTGAGCCCTCGTGGTACTTGTCAGCAATGACCTGCTTAACGATTCCCTTGCACTCCGTAAGGACATTGTCTTCCTGCACCGCTTGGGCTACCAATTGAGCATTGTAGTAGTTGCATAGGCGCTCCATGCAATCCACCAAGCAGAGTCTACAGCGATGCAGCCGGTCACTGGATCAATGCCCAACCCTGAGGCGTTATGCTTCAATGTGCACCACTTAGCGTACAGTTGATTCTAGTTGTCCCAGTGGTTCTTGAACTGCTTGTGCGTGTAGCATCTACCGGTGCACACCTTGAACTTTGACATGAGGTTCGGGTAGCCTCGCCTGTCTAGACAAGTGGTGTTGCGGTTGTTGGATAGGACCTCCTCATGGCAGATCTCACAGAAGGCCAAATGAGCTTTGTCGTTCCAAATCTTCGAATAGGCCGGTGGTGGATCCATCTACAAAGGAACGATGTAAATGGTCGTGTGTCCTAGTATGTCAGCTGACTAACAATCATTGCCAGCTTCAAGCTAAGTTAGTACATATGGACAGTAGGAAAGACTTCACAAGAACTGACTGGATGTCATCCTACACACCAATTTCAGCAGAGCATGCCAATTCATACACCAATATGTTGATCCGCAAAACTGGGTCCACGACCGCCTAACTGGGAACAGCTACGTGGGGCATGGAGCATACCTGACGGCCAGTGTGCAATGGGTCGGTGTCGGGGGAGGCCTGCAGCAGAGCTTGAACGAAGCCCGATGAAACGACCTGGATGATGGCTTGAGCGACGCCTAGGGATCAAGCAAGCGCTTCGGAGTGGGCACGAGCCATGCTTCATACCTCTGAGAGCCTTAGTTCGATGGTGCCGGCATCAGAGGTCGAGCCAGTTTGTGACTGAGGGAGTGAGGCAACGGGCTCCACCAACGGTGATTCGGATAGTTGTTTTCGGATACGGATTCGGATTCAGAAAAGAACTATCCGACGGATACGGATATATCCGAAATTTTATCGGATAATATCCGAATATATTTCTCGGATAATATCCGAATATATCCCTTTAGTCCCGGACTCCTGGTTCAAAGTTCAAACTTCTATCTAAATCTTCAACCACTGCAGTCTACACTCTACAGTCTATAGCACTACTCCATTTATGACTTGACATCACACCAGTGACCAGTCCACTAGTACTCAGTACTCTAGTCTCTAGTCTCTACCAGACCCAGCCTACGGTCTACCACCAGTATGGGCGGCATGTCCAGTCCCTTCGTGAACCGAGATTTGAGAATGGAGAGGCGGAGAGAAGATTTCAGATTTTGGGCGCTCCGGGTCAGGCGGGAGAGGCGGAGCCGAGAGGCGGTCAGGCGGACCGGCGGACCATCCGCTCGCTCGCCCGCGGTACCTTGGGCTCGCCGCTCCTCCCCGCTCGCCGACCCGCAGCTCTTACGCCGCTCCTCCCCGCTTCCCAGTCCGCCGCTCCTCCCCGCTCGCCGACCCGCGGCTCCTCCCCGCTCGCCAACCCGCTTCCCAGTCCTCCGCCGCTCCTTCCCGCTCGCCGACCCGCGGCTCCTCCCCGCTCGCCAACCCGCTTCCCAATCCTCCGCCGCTCCTCCCGCCGCCGACTTCGCTTCCCGATCCGCGCTCCTCCCGCCGCGACCCCGCAGCTCGCCGGTCCGCCATCGCCAGTCGCCACAATCGGTAGTTGCGGCAGAGTACCAAGCCTCCGTCTTAAATTGAGTAGCATGTTTTTTCGTTTGTGATCATGATGTTGCCGTTGTATTCGTACGACTGCTTGTGATTAGGGCCTACTTGGGATTGATGATTCATCGGATTGCAGGCCAACGTGGAGATTGTTGTGACGGAGGGGGAGCTCGGGGAGACGGTGGCGGCGACGGTGAACTAGCTCGGCGCGACCACGCTCGTCGTCGGCCTCCATGACAAGAGTTTCCTCTACAGCTACAGGTACGTAATTCGATCAGCATAATCGCTCGATTTGTGCATTCAATTCAGACTTGTCAAGAAGCTCTCTGTGCTCGTCTCTCAAATCCAGACTATAAGCTTGCAGTAAGTGGACTAGTATTCTAGTAGCTACCGTGGACGACAAGAGTTGCCTGAAGATTGCTTCTCTCTGTGCTCGTCTCTCAAATCCAGACTATAAGCTTGCAGTAAGTGGACTAGTATTCTAGTAGCTACCGTGGACGACAAGAGTTGCCTGAAGATTGCTTCTCTCTGAGTTGTATTCAGTTTACTATTCATCGTTTGACAATAGAACAAAACACTGAGTTTCTTTTGTTTTGTCTGAACTTCTGCATTCCAGTCTTTCTTCAGAAGAGTTTATATACTTAACAATGACACAATGACACAATCAGTTTATACTAGTTTCTGTTTCAGATTGTACTAGTACTTAAAGGATGGAGTTTGGAGCTTCCCTAATGTTGTTCTGACTGTTTTGCAGAATGACTTAACAATTGCCACATGTTGTTCTCAACAGATAGTTAAAGGATGGAGTCTGGAGCTGGAAGTGCAAGTGCCAATATAAGTACATGCGCATCAGCTGCTGCAATCATTGGTCCAAGCGTGTCTGTACCAAGTAGTAGTGCATTAGCAGCCGTGGCACTGGAAGAGCCAACGGTAGCGCCAAGAACTGAAGGTGAAGGTGATCTTGATGTTGTTTTCACTGGAGAGAATGAGCCACCTGAAAAAGAAACAGAAGAAGAGTACCTCTGGGGTTTGGGAGCACTACACCAAGGAATGCATTACGAAGACAGAATCAAATGGTGTTGTGAAGAAAGAGCTTTGGGCAAAATGCAAGAAATGCACATACAAAAGCCGAGCTGAGAGCACGAGAGGTACAAAAGCTTTTTGGAATCATTTGGCGAACAAGCATGCTATCAAGCAAGGTCAACAACTACTTAAGCTAGAAAAGGGTAAGCACAACAACACTACATTTGTTCAGACATACAGGTATGATCAAGCAGAAAGTATGAAGAAGTTCTATCTGTCACTTGTTATGCATGAATACCCCTTCAACATGGTTGAGCATGAGTACTTTGTTGACTTTATTAAGTCTTTGTGGCCTAGTTTTTCATTTAAGTCTCGCATAACAACTAGAAAAGAAATAGTGGATCTTTTCATAGAGAAAAAGCAAAAGTTATATGAACATTTTAAATCTATTTCAAGTCGCTTTTCCACAACCATGGATATGTGGACATCGAATCAAAACAAAGGTTATATGTGCATCACGGTTCATTGGATTGATGACAATTGGCAAATGCAGAAAAGGATAGTTACATTCATGCATGTGAAAGGTCACCACTCAGGGACAGTGCTAGGCAATGAGTTTGTTATGTGTATGATGAAAATGAACCTTGAAAAGAAATTACTTGCAATGAGTTTGTTATGTGTATGATGAAAATGAACCTTGAAAAGAAATTACTTGCAATGACTTTGGACAATGCATCGGCTAATGATAAATGTGTCACAGAAGTTATCTCAACACTTAAGAAGCGTGCTCCCTTAATATGTGATGGTGCCTTTTTTCATGTCAGATGTTTCTGTCATATATTAAATCTTGTTGCACAAGATGGTTTGAAAGTCATTGCAAAGTCAATTCATAATATTAGAGCTACCATTGTAATTGTGAAAAATTCTCCGTTGCAATGGGAGGAATTTAAGAAATGTGCATTAGAATGTGATTTAGATATTAAGAGGGGTCTTTCATTGGATGTTTCAACAAGGTGGAACTCAACATTTCAAATGTTGAAGCAAGCTGTGTACTATAGAAGGGCATTTGATAGACTATTGTTCTTAAATTCAAAAAAATATGAGAAGTGTGCTCCTTCAGATGCAGATTGGGATATGGCATTAGAGTTATGTAAGTGTTTGAAGATATTTTATGAAGCTACTGAGATCTTTTCTGCAAGTTCACATCCAATAGCAAATTTATTTTTTCAAAAATTCTGTGCAATCAAGCTGGCAATTACAAAATGGTGTTGTAGCTCTAATGAAGTTATTTTTGAAATGGCTAAGGTCATGAAAGTTAAATACGATAAGTATTGGGAAAAGTCCAATATAGCTCTTGCTATAGCATGCTTTCTTGATCCTAGATATAAGAAAAAGTTGGTAGAATATTATCTGAAGAAGATTTATGGGGAGGTTGTTGGTATGGTTGAGCTCAATGCATTCACCGATGTCATAAGGCAACTATTTGAAGCTTACATCCCTACCACAAAAGAGACTTCAAATGCTACTGCTACTACTGTACCTAGAGTAGTTTCTCAGCCACATGGTGATGATCTTGATGACATTGACATGGATGATCATGATCTTGAAGAGTATTTGTATGATACAATTGTACCAACTCATGGTGAGAAGTCTGAATTGGATGTGTACATGAAAGAATCATCTGTACGTTGGGTAAAAACAGATGATAATGATAAGGAATTTGATATATTATCATGGTGGAGGACTCAACAAGGGACTTTTCCTATTCTCTCACGACTAGCTTGTGATGTATTAGCCATTCAAGTGTCAACTGTAGCTTCAGAGTCGGCTTTCAGTGGTGGTAGGCGTATCGTTGATCCATTTCGCAGTCGTTTAGATCCCGATGTGGTAGAAGCTCTAATTTAAACTAAGGATTGGACAATTGCGTCAAGAAGAGGTAATAAAATATTGTTCATTTCATTGTGTAATCCATTTGTTATTTACTAATGTTCTTTATCATTGTAATGCTTCAGATTCGAAAGTGAAGGTTGCCTCACTCATTGATGAGTTCACGGAGATTCGACTATATTATCCGTTTCCGAGCCGAATCTGTTATATACCCGTCCTGACGGTACCGTATTCGAAACTTCGAATATTCTGAATTTGTATTCGTATCCGGTCTTACCGTATCCGACTCCGAATCCGGGAAAAAAAATATGCGTTAGGATATGGTTTAAGCAATATCCGTCCGAATCCGATCCGTTTACACCCCTAGTAGAGGGGGCTGTGGGAGCGTCCTCACGGCCACGGGGGGCATCAGGCAGTGCTCCGAGGGGATCGCCGAAGGGTCCAGAGATGGGGTCGCTAGCACGGGTGAGTTCCCCTAGGGATGTGACTAAGGGCGAGGACAGGGATGGCCCAGGGGGAGCCGGGCTAAACGAGTGGAGATAGGAGGAGCTTCGATTAGATCTGGGGGGCAAGCTGGGAGCGGTGAGGGGAGGCGGGCCAAGGGATCTTGGCCTGCATCTAGCAGTCGATGAGGAGTGGCGGCAGTGCAAGCACGCACGCAGAGAGGAGCTACAAGGGTGAGCGAGGCGGTGAGGGGAGCAGAGGGGGCCCGACAAGGGTCAATGGGGAGGGAGAGGGGGAGCGGACAGGGCCTGGCGAGGGGGACCTAACGGAGCGAGGAATGCTAGTGGGGAATATGCTTTCTTCTGAGCCAAAGCGTTCGACACAGCTTATGGCCCCAGGAACAGAAGCCCATAGACCAAAGTCCATTCGAACCCAACTTATATTTTTACAGATAATATAAAGAAAAAAGATATATTAAAAAATCAATATATTTCAAACAACTTTCCGTTTCTAAAAGCTAAAACCATCAGTACCTTAATCAAGAAGCTTGCAAACAGGCTTTACCGCGAAACAAAATTTGGATACAGGTGTTTTTTGAGTTTCTGGGATCACCGTGGTTTTGAAAAATACTACGGTATCAAAAAAAATTTAGGTGTTTGAATACAATAAAATCCATAGTTTTATAAATTATAGTATGTCCGACACCATAGTATTTTTATAGTTTTAAAAAATCTAATATCCACCTCTTTCTTTTTTCTAAACCAAGCCTTGCTCCTCGTCGTGCAGCGCTTTGCTCTAGTCTCGTATACACCTGCAACGCTACATAAGTTCTTTTTTGGCCACGTTGATTTCCAAGCATCTCTACATTCATTACTATAGAAAACTGTATTACGAACGGTTCAAAAACATCATCACAGATAGTTTTCTGAACCGTCTGAATTTATGAGTCAATAATAATCGAAGGTTATCACAGACAATTTTCGAACCGTCTGTGGTGTAAATATCAAATATGGTTTTTAACTACAAACTATCTACGATAGAGATAATCACAGATGGTTTGTAAGTAAGAACCGTCTGTGATATGTGATAATCACAGACGGTTTTTCACTACAAACCATCTGTGATATATCAATATTACAAACGGTTTTTCACTAAAAATCGTCGACAGCTTTTGTAAAAACAGATACACCATTAATGTACTCTTCACTCACACGATTTGTGGTATACATCCAGCTTCGGTCCTATATATATTATGCACATATATAACAACTTAATTAGTATTAAAATTAATTTAATTAATTATTACTACATATATACCACATGCATTGAGGCTAGCTAAATCTAAATTAGCTACATCTTCAAAGTATATATATAACAGTCACCGAAAATTAGCTAGCTAGATCTAAATTTTGATGCAACGAAAAACAAATTTCATTACTAACCATATCTAGGGCAACAAAAAACTTGATGAATTTTCAAAGCTTTCCTACCAAATATGCCTCCTTCCACCAAATAAAATGGCGGTACCGCAGACCGCCAGGTCGGATCAAAATAAAGACAGATGCGGTCTAAGCAGCGCAATAAATACATAGCAGAATTATCACAGACGACTTTTAATAAATCATCTGTGATACTAGAATATCACAGACAATTTTTAGTTACAAACCGTCTGTGATATTCCAGATTATCACAGACAGTTATTAACTAAAAACCGTCTGTGATAATTTGGAATTATCACAGACGGTTTTTAATAAAAAAATCGTCGGTGATATTCCAGTATCACAGACGGTTCATCGGTACGAACCGTCTGTGATACTCCTTCGGTAACACAAACGGTCTTCAAATTAAAACCGTCTGTGATATTATATATCACAGACGGTTTTGTGAATTGTTTGTGATTTAACGTCTAGTATTAGATTTTTTGTAGTAGTGATCTGATGAATACTTTCTCTTTCCCTACTCTCCTATTCTATTGTTCAACGTCGGCGTAAGTGTCGTGTCTGGTTGAAAAATATGGGACTCTCATGAGACAAGATTGCAGCATGCATGTTCATGCATAATAAAAATGTACGCCCAAAGATCAACTAGCTACCACTTATGTATATAATTTTGATAGTTTTTTGTAATAACAATTAGTTAGCGTAAGAGAGCAACTTAAAAATAAAATATTGTATTAATACTGCAACAACCAAACACGTCATGGTTTTTACCAAAACTATATAAAAAACTGTGGTATTTCATGCCTCGTACCTCAAAAACTGTGCTTTTCAAACACCGTAACATCCAAACATGTCATAATTAAGTCTTGTACAATAAATATATAGTAAAATACACTACAGGTATAACAATTTGTAAGATAAGTGCAAGTAAGTCACATAATTGTAAATTTACTTGTTTATATCACCGTTTTTATTTAAATGATGAAACAACAGGCAAAAGAAACCCGGTGGCACATCCGGCACTGCAGTGGTGCTCGAGATCGTGTGGTTCATGCATGTAGTTGCTCCCTCCGGCAGAACCCCCGATTGTTTCTATAACAATTGCTAACGAAACAAGATCACTTTTTTAGATAATTGCTCACAAAATAAGAGCACTTCTAGTTAATGTTTTTAGTGGAGGCTAGCTGTGTTGTCAAAAACTACATATCTTGACTAGGTGTAGCTCCTGAGTTTATTGTATGAGTGCTTCGAATGATTATAATATGAGTTTACTTGATTATTAAAATAGCTAGCTTCTCTCAAAGAGTTGTAGTGGGAAGAGCTTCTAATGGAGTTATCAATCTCTCGATCGTTTCTAGTAGAGTTTCGACGGCATTCTATTATCCTCGATTGATTCTGTGCATCATCATACCTACATGGCTGTGCCCACATCACCACCGCCCCTATGCCCTGTCCCCACCCCGGCACTCCCACTCCCCACCATCGTCACCCACACCGTGCTTCTCCACCATGCTGTCTCCCTCCATGCCCTACAACTTATCGTATGTAGGTGATGCTACTCCTCTTGGTCAAGTACCGGTGCCACCATTCATACACATTGGTCGGATCGTTAGACCCTCCTCCAGCGGTGCATTTGAAGTGCATGCTGCTATTTCATAAGAATAGCGGATGGTTTAGGACTAACTAACGGAGAGAATAAAAACTAGAGACTCCTTGCAATTTTTCCCACGCTAAGACTAATACACACTACTTTGAGCCACGTTGAAAACACAGCTAGCACCAATCAGCACTAAATGTGCCACTGTGTCTCATTTTATACCTCGTTTACCACTTAAACAAAATTAGTAACATAAATGAGTAAATTTATAGTTATGTTGCCTATTTGCACCTATCTTATATGTTATCGTACTAATGGTGCATTTTACTCATAAATATATTAGGAAAATACTAGACCCTAAACTCTTCAGGTCATCTAATTTAAATCCTGGACTATGAAACAGTTTACTTCACACCCTTCAGTTTCCTAGAGTTTGGTTTTATACTAATTTTAGTTTCGGAAAGGTATAAGCTACGACTAGTTGATAAAGAGAAACAATGACAAAGTATATCCTGCCTTGTGGCATTGGCAACCGGCGAGTGATACAATTACAACATTGTAGACTAGGCGTGTTGTATTAGTTTTTATTGATGATTTTTAGTTGTAGTTTTTAATTGAAAAATAAATATTAGTGGTTGAAAGAAGTGGTTTTTAGAAAGAGTGGGTAAGTAGTGTAGAAGATGAGAGAGATATATACGCATGATAAGAGCGGGAGGAGTATGTTAGGTGATGCACCCGTGACTCCATGTTTTATCCTTAGAGTAAGACAGTAACGAGAGGAGTGAAAAATCCGCTTCAAAAAGTTAAGTGTTTATATTAATTTTTAATTTTTTTAAACATAAATCAGAAACAAAAATCAGTATACAAGCAGATCCTTAATTCAAGTCGTTAGCGATTCCATTATGTTTACTTTTATGATTGCGCATACATACGCAGCAGCTGCAATCCGGTTCTTGTGCAGTCAGTAGCGTGACTGCAAACCTAAGCAGTTGCACTGCCAGCTGCCGGATTCGAATCTGAGGGCCTATCTTTGGCCTGTTCTTTTGTCTTTTGACTTACTGGTTTTGACTTTTGGTATCTTCGAAAGTCAAAAAGTTAAATATCAAAATAAGATGGTCTTTTAAAGCGGATTTTTCAAATGATTTTCCGACGTTGATGTCTTCGTCATCCGCTACCATGTCGAAAAGTGTGGACAAAAACCATCAGACAACCAAAATAACACCCCAAAAACATTTAGCAAGTGCACTCCAACAGAAAATCTGAACCATTGATCATGGAAATAGGCGGGCCAAGTCACGTGCAGTCCCTAATGTGCAACATTAGTGCTGGGAAACGGTAACGAATAATCTGTTTTATCCGTTATTTGTATCTGAGAAAATACGAATGTGGTAAACAAAATCCGTATTTGAGAATATTCGTGTCTGCATTCGTATTTGAGAACGTTCGTATTAGAGACTATCCGATCCGTTTTATATGCATATCGGTACCGACCCAAATCTCGGCCGGCGGCCAGTGCTGGTAACAGGAAAAACCGGAAAAAAATCGGCCAAATTTCAAGTATTAAAATTTGGATTTGAAGCCGGTAACTGGGAAAACCGACCTGTTACAACATTCGTAGAAGGATATTCGTATTTGACCGAATTAAGTACATATCCGATTTGAATTCGTATTCGTTACGACATTTGATTCATATTCATATTCATTTTAAAAATATGAATTCATATTCTTATATGAGACTATTTGACCGTATCTAATCCGTTTCCACCCCTATGCAGCATAGCCATTGCAGGGGATCCCAATGGCCAAGAGACGTATGGCCCACTTCTTTTGAGCTTAAGTTATTTTTTTTGTGGTAAACAAAAAGGAGGAGAATTTGTGCCTTTATGGATTTCCCAATAAGGAGGAGAATAATGATTATGATTATGGTTTCCCACCTGAGCTCCCGGAGCCCGCCTTGGGCATCAACTTTGCACGAGATGGACAATGCAAGAAAAACATTGGCTATCCATGGTTGCCGTGCACGGTGATGCATGGTTACTTTCTGTAAAAACGACAGGTGATTGACTAAAGCCGAGAACATCTGAATCTCTGGCCAAGCAGTCCAAGTCACAGATGAAAGAGGACGACGACGATGAAGAAGGTGAGCGTGGAGACGAAGGTACGGAGGAGGAGGAAGACGAAGATGAGCCCGGAGACGCGCTCTGCGCCTCTACGGGGCATCTGGATCTGCTGCCATGTCCGCTGAGAGTTGGTTCCAGGGCATGTGCGTCAAGATCACGCCGGCGAGCGCGGAGCACGTCAAGCAGTACAAGTGCCCGTCGTGCATCTCCGGCGGCAATGGCAAACGAGCCCGGCCTTCACGGTCATCTTTGTTGGATGCAGGACAGTGCTGCCTGTACAATGTAATTCGATCATCTTGTGTCTATAATTGGGTTAGATTTGGCGATGCAGGATAATTTTGTTGCACTGATGCGTTTGGCGCTGAAAGCAGTCAGCTGCGTTGTAACAGTACAAGCTTTAGCTGCAGTTTGACCAGATGACTGCAAGAAATGTTCATTCGCGTTGGGGGCTTAGATAGCTGCACATAATCACGTAATGCGCTAACTGTTATCGAGCACGCGCGTACTCGACGATGCCACCCAACAGCGGTGCTAGGGAACAGAAAAGTATGCTGAGTTTTACTTGTAAACAAAATTCGAAATAAGAAACAAAGACAATAACCGAGCAATCAAAATTGACGTTTTCAATGCAGGGCAAGTTTGTGAACCATGAACAACATGTTTTTCCCTTTTTATCATTAAACCCAAGAAAACCTGACATTCATCATGAGTATCTTGCATTACAGCATGGCTCCTCGGTCAGTTTTTTTTCCACAATATGGAGGAATCATTTCACCTCTCACACCAGGAAGCGCCATGAAAATCCTCAAAAATTTGAAGGGACCCAACCGAGATGGCCGAGTTGGTTTTGCTGAAATGCTCCAACCTGAGCTCCTGGAGCCATGGCTGTCATATCAATGCCGCCATTTCCAGCCAATGGAGGCGCAGCTGGCTGATGTACCATGGATTGAGGTTCTGCACCATGGTCATCGATGTCGGCTGCAGGGTGTGGGCTATGCCCGGGTACTGCAAATGAGCAGCATGTTGAGCTGGGCTGAAAGTGGCATGACCGTTGTGTTCAGGTAAGTATGCTGTGTGGGGTGACACTGGTTGTCCCATCAAGTTGTAGAACGGTGCTGATGGCATGTTAGAAATGTCCCTATTAGCCTGAATCCATACATCCGTTGTTTCAGCCTATCAACCAGCACACGTATTATTCATGTTTACAGTACAGCAGGAACCAAAATAATAACCTGAAAGCTTAGTCAGCAGTCAAAAATGAATTATAGTTACCTGTGGATTGGGTGTGTAGAGATTGTTGTCCTTGTATTTACTCATACTGGCATCCTCAACAGTGCCTGTGCTGCCAATCACACCAGTATTAACAGGATAGCCATTCTGATTTGCATAACCACCATATCCAGCAGGACTGCCAGCACCAGGGAACATTTGCTTGTACTGATGAGGTGGTCCATATTTCACGCCATTGGCTGCTAGCTGCGAGGTTCCGTTTGGCATTACCAAATAGCTGCTGGCATGTGGCAACTGAGGAAATGCGGGATTGCTTGCATAGTTTGGGACCGCCACCGGAGGCACGTAATATGGAGAGAAAATATGTCGATATGGCAAGAAGTTTGGATACTGTGGTACTTGAACCTGTTGGTACATCTGGGGCACTGGTTGTTGAGTTGTTGCAGATACAGATAACTGATTGACATTTCCAGGATGTAAGCCCATGATCTGTCAACACAGTTTCACATAATTCGTCATATAACCTTGTTAATAAAACATGGCTGGGACGGCAGGCAAAAACTAACAAGAAAACCTAGATGGCCCAGCATCATAATTGTATGTGCATGTTGGAGCCAACAGTCATTTAGACAGTTGGATTGTATGTGCATGTTGGAGCCAACAATCATTTAGATAGTTGGATCCAAGCTTTGAAAAGACATAAAAACAGGCCTAAAGTGCAGAAACAATACCAGCAGATATCATGGACAACCAAGTTAAGCCAAATAGCTTTGAGGGGGAAAGTACTGAGGGCACCCTTCTGGTTTCTTTAAGAGAACTTATAAGTGTAACTGATGTTCACATAGGTGAATGCAGGTCTTTGTTGTCATCAAGTTCTAATACAAGGTCAGAAATTCCAGTCAGGTTCTCAAAGACATGTTCATAACTAGGTGGCAGATAAGGCAAATTGCATTAATCACGATCAATAGTAAGCCAACCAGAGGAACAAGCTGATTAGGTGGAACTATTTGAAAATACAACAAAAGATCAGCTAAAGTGGACAAAGAAACGTACACGTACTCAAACACTGAAACATTTGTAAACTGGCTGTTTAGATAAGTTTGCGTTTGTGAATATAAATCCAGAGCAACATACACCAGTCACCAAATAGTGATAACTAGAAGATAATAGCAGATCGGTATTACCTCAGATGAATAAGCTATAGTTTGGGCTGTTTCACCATCAGCAGCTTTAGTGATAAACGGCATCTCGTATCTAGAATCTGGCTCATATGCCTGGTATATCAGGAAATAGAAGAATGAAGTGCCAGTTTAAACATCAAGGCTCTACTAGGGACCACAGATACAAGGTAAAATGAAAACATTGCCGTTCTGCTAGAGACCACAAATACAAGGTAAAATAAAAAGACTGTCATCCATTCTACATCTTTTAGTTACCTTAAAGTTCTGCACAGCTGAATTGCCCTGATGTTGGGATTGAGGAAAAGAATGTGTGACCTTTGAAATCATCTCATTTGACCTGTACTCACCAATAGCACCAGGACTCGGGACCTCCATGTCCTCAGTCATCAACTGCTGATGTTCAGAAACTGAAACAACGGAATCTGATTGTGAAACTGCGGCACAAAAACCATCAAGATCCGTCTGGTCACTGGGAGGCACATTATCAGTTGATCTGACAGAATTTAATGCTGTCAAACTGCAGTGACAAACAAATACAAGTCCTAGTTATTTTGGACGCACAAGGATTATTTCGCAGTAGAAAGCAGAAAATCTTGAAGACAGTCATTATGGAATATTTGGAGCTGCTACAGATTCCTGCTTGAAAAGAAAAAGGGAAAGATCCAAAGCACTAGCTATAGATGCAGGAGAGTCACCTTGTAGAAGAATGACCATTCAATCCTTCTTTAGTTGCAGTATCAGAGACTGATGTCAAAGGCTTCGACTCAACTTCAGGTTCAAAACTACCAAAGATAAGATGTGTTCTTTCGGAGTCTGGTACCCTGAGGTGCTCAGGTATGATTACATGTTCATCTTCAAAAACATTAGCTCGTGAAAGCTTCTTAGACAAATCAGCCAGGCCTGCCTGATTACCATCAACAGATGATGTAGCACTGGAAGGTGCCATAGTAACTGCATGATTGACAGATCTGGGGTTGACTGATTTGGGCTTCCACTCCAGATGTGAGTTAACTGCATAGAAATGAGCAGTATTTTTTTCACTTACCATACGTTAAACCAAAAATAGCTCTACTGAAGATAAAAATTACCCAGGGTTCAAACAATAACTCTCCCTCTAGAAAGCAACCAACAATTGAAACACATCATGTAAGAATTTTAGCCGGGCTCAATGATGATAACGGTAAATGGATTCTTCTGGTTTAAAAGTTGGACAAAAGCTCAAAGAATCTGCAATACTATTCTCTTCAGTGTGAAATTTTTAGCATTTAGTTTCCAGGCAATTTACAACAATGCTGTATAGCTATAGAGAAACTGTGCAATGATGTGGGTCTAATGGGATGGGGCTCCAAGTAAAAATACACACCGCTAACACTAAACTTTACTCACTGTAACATGTTTTTTTAGCAAAATATCCTAACAGATACTGCTACTAGTATATGTTCAATTTTCGAATGTCCGGATATTTATGTAAAAGCAGCATGTGCAATGAAAAGATGGGCATACCCACCATAATCAAGCTACTCCCTATGTTCTTTTTTTACTTGATGTTTTTTTGACTTTTCACGGTCTTTGAGATACGACTTTGACTGCTACTTTGTATAACTTTACATCAAGATATACTAATAAAATTGCAATATCACGAAATTATTTTTAATGACAAATCTAATGATATAACTTTTGTATAGTCAATCTAGATAGTTTTAAATCTATTGATGGTCAAACTATAAAATGTTTGAAGGCACGAAATCTAAGAAGTCAAGTAAACAAGAAGGGAGGGAGTACTTGTTTAGCAATGTATCCGGAGGGAGTACTTGTTTAGCAATGTATCTCAACATATCGAGTTCCCATGGAAATGCTAACCTTTTGAATGACCAACATTGATGCTTGGCTTAGAATGGTATTGACTTGAAGGAAATGGCCTACTGCTCAATGATACAGATGAACTAGAATAGGAGTTTTTCGATGAGGCACCAGGTAATCTAGATTGTTGTTCATTTGAAGCATTATCCTTTGTTACCACTATCGCTGTGACTATGCTGTTTGAAGTAGATGTGTTTGTTGCTGCACTATCAGAAGGTCGTTGCCTAGCACCAACTACTCCAACTTCACGCTTAATGGCTCCAAATGTTCCAGCTGATTTAGAACCAGGAAAGGGTACATGTATTGGATCTGATGAAGAACAGCAAAGTTCACCAGTAAAATTCTTTGTCCCTGATGGCACAGTTAGCGATTTGTTTTGGTTGCCCTTTACCAGGACTGCATGTGAACCAACCAATTTTGTTCTCATCCCTTCAGATTGTTCCAGCCCTTGGTCACTAGAAGGCTTTACTTCTTTATCATGGGCTTGAGCAGCAATTTTGCGTCCATTATCAGCTTGAATTGTTCCATGTCCATTAGAATTTCGAGTAACCAAGTGGCGCTGTGCAGCTAGCTTTTCAGTTGAGCTTCAGAGAAAAAGAACAAGGACATATGTGAACATATGTGATACTGGTGAAAATGATGTAGCAAATTTCAGTTTACATAGAGAAAGCGGAATATCAAACCGTAAAGCAGAGAAGACAATAGTGCTATTAAACATTCATGTAAAGCAACACTTATAGTGAATAGAAGAAGAGAGTGACTACAATATATATGCATGTAATTTGCATTTTACATACACTTTTCCCACCATCCACTAATCATCCTACAATTGGAACTTGGAAGTGGTGGGGAGTGCGAAAAATGTTTGGGGAGAAAAAGGTTTTAAAATGTTTTTGACTAAAAGTTGTATGTACCATAGCCATGCCCGTAGAAGAACGCTGGTAGAAACTACGAGCACGTGGGTAAAGAAGACATGTCACTCAGTCACTTCCAAAAAAGAAGAATCACAGAGCAGCCATCTATCAAACACAAGTCAATCAATTGCATAAGAAGTCCATCTACAGATATATTACGAGTTTGTGTTATGCTACTGCTTATGCAAGTTCGCACAATCTGATTATCTTTAGTTGATATAATATTTCTATTAGTGTATACTACCTGCTATTTATTCCAAAAGAACTACAAAATGAGAGATAACCTTATTCCAAAAGAACTACAAAATGAGAGATAACCAAATGACTGACACTGATATACTCTACCTTTTGCCTCCAAAATTCGAAAGAGCCTGTCCATTGCTAGTCTCTCCATTGTGAAATGATTCTGAGACAGTCTCACCATCTGCCTTCTGTTTAGTTCTGTTGTCTTTCACAATACGAAACTCCCGAGTGACTCCTACAAATATCAGATGTTAGAAAGTAGCAGAAAATTTGGCTTACTCCAAAATACTAGAATAAGACATAGAATTTAATGCTGAATGATGAAATTTTTCTATTTTACTTCCTTAACCACAGAAGACAGGCACTAGTGACTAAACTATTTCTGAAAATTAAAACTCATACATAAACATCGCTGCTCACAATAAGAATAAAGGATTGATTGCTGCCCCGGAATATGGAGCCATCGGCAATATGGAAGTTAGCAAATGTTACATAGGAACACGGAACACCAAGAAACAATATACTCATATTGTGATATATCCATGGTTCTAAAACTAGGTCTATTCACCTGAGTACTCGCCCGAGTACTGGGACTAGGTCCCCTCACCGAGTACGAGTAGACAAAAATGAGTAACTAACCGGTTTAACCGGAATAACGGGGCGAGTACTCAGAGAAATCGGCTAATAGGCCGTGTACTCGCTGAGTGGCCAGTCTAGAGAACTGAAGCCTACGCTCAATTAAGCAGCCCAGAGCACAGTAATGCAACGCAATTACCCTTACCCCTCCTACTTTGATCGGATTAGATGTCCCCACATGCCTAAGGCTGTCTGAACTCCAGAGGGCACCATTGCCACGACGAGTGTGGTAAACTTAGGGCCTGTTTGTTTCAGCTGCAGATTCTGAGAAGCAAATGATCCGAGTATCTATTTGGAGATTACGAGTAGCCGGTGATCCGAGTAGCACTGATCCGAGTACCTAGGCTGTTTGGCATCTTGGATTCTAGCTGTGCAGCTGGTATCCTGATAGATGTATTGTCTGAAATACCCTTGGGTGAGTTGATGTCCTGATTATATATTGATAGAAGAGACATCCATCTGTAAATTTGTTGTACGTAGTTCAAACATTGAAAAACTAATATTAAAATTTCATGACAATAAATTTGACTCCAAATCATAATTTTAAATATTAATATGGATAACTACCATATCTCCATACAAAATGAACATATAAAAAGGTGTTCATAGGCATATAAGGCGCACATATCACCATCAAAATGAACTGCTATAGTACTATCTATATTCTTGAAGCCATCAATCCGTTAGCTATGGAATCACGAAAGGCACACATATCACCATCATCTTGTGCCGTGCCAATGTAATCACCTCCTATGCTTGAATCAACATATGGCATGTACTCTTCATCATCATCACACCTCTCAAAGAGATGGTCACTCAAAGCACTGTCTCGAATGAAATTATGAAGCGCCATACAAGCAATGATGATCTTCTTTTGCCTCTCAACCTTATAGCTTGGCATATGCAATAGAATTCGCCACTTCATTTTTAGCACGCCAAACGCACGTTCAATCACATTACGAAGAGAGGAGTGAGCAAGATTGAAGACCTCCTTTTGGCCACTTGGGCGCCCTCCCCGTTGAAAATGAGAGATAGAAATAGATAATTGTATTACCATCTTCAGGGTGTGGGAAATTTTCCGAGTACCGAGATAGAGTGTCATTGAATATCGAGAGTCATGGGCGAGATCCAGAGCCATCCAAAGAACAACAAAAGTGAACCTCATATCAAAGTCGCAAATCGCCATAACATTTTGAGTAGGATACCCATGACGACCAATGTGTGCAATTTGATCCTTGGTCAGCACTACAACCGGGATATGTGTGCCATCTATTGCTCCAATGCAATTGTTGAAATAGGGTGAAGCCGAGAATCTTGAAGCTTTGGGTGCATGATGAGATTGCGACTCTTGTGGTTTTATGTTGTGCTTGGCTAACTCATTAACACATTCAAGGACTTCTCTGAATTTTGTACTAATTGTTTGGTTGACCGCTTTAAATCGGTTCTCAACTTGGCTAAATGATTGGGGTCCACCACACATCCACAAGAACATACCAAGAGCTTCAATGGAATTACAATCTCTAGTTGATTTGGACCATAACTTTCTACTAGTGTGTCATGCAACTTGTAAAAAACTGCAGGTGTCATCCGAAACATACGATAACAATCTTTTGTTACCATAAGTTGATCCATAACCCACTGATTCCCAGATTGCCGTGGAGTAACTCTTTTCCTTTTTTGGAGATAAGTTTCAGTATGGTGCATACCTATGAGAGCAAGCTGTTGCGACTTGTAGAATTAATTTATGACGCTTAACCTCAACTGATGATCCATCACTGTCATTTGAGTCATCACTCTCACTGGATGTGCTCATCTACAGTTCATGATAAAATTTGAGTCATTTGTGGCATTCAAGGCTGCAGTTGGTCTATTTCCAGCTAGTACTTCATCTCTACATATTTCACAAAATATTTTGGCTGCCCAGGCATCCCAACTTGCTTTTGATGTCTTCCCTTTCTCCATCTAGTTTCATGCAACATGAAACAAAACACACAACTTGATTTTGCAATATACTGAGGCAGTGAAGATAGTGGTGTAAAACTAGAGTAAAAATTGAAGTCCTAATTGAAAAACATATTGCCTAAACATGCTCCAATTTAGCTTCCCTGAAAGCCTGAACACAATACTCCAATGCTTGTACACCAATTCAGCACAAAGAGCAATCTATTACACTAATCCATTCCCATAGTAACAAACTAACATCGCTTAACCAATGAACATCGCTTAACCAAGAGCAACCAATGAACATCGCTTAACCAATGAACATTCATTACCTTCAGTAGTGCTTCGACAGGGAGGCGGGTTGGGTGGAGGACGGAGGCGCTGGGGAGTAGGAGGCGGCGGAGGGGATCGGGAGGGAGGAGAGAGGCGGCGGGAGAGAGGAGTAGGAGGGAGGCGGCGGCGCGGGAGAAATGGCACCGGGAGAGAGGTCGCGGGGGGGCGCGGGAGGAGGGGCACGAGGCGCGGCGGCGGATCAAGAGAGGCGGCGGGCGACGAGAGATCCGGGTCGGAGGAGAGAGCGCGCGGGAGAGTTGGAGGCGGCGGCAGACGGAGAAATGGCACCGGGAGGAGGCACGAGGCGGCGTGGCGGATCGAAGAGGGCGCCGGGGTGGGGCGATGGGGATCTGGGTTGGAGAGAGGCGGCGGGAGAGGAGGAGTAGGAGGCGGCGGCGGGAGAAATGGCACCGGGAGAGAGTCGCCGGGGAGGGGCGCGGGAGGAGAGGGCACGAGGCGTCGGCGCGAGGAGGCGACGAGGGAGGCGCGGGAGGAGGGCGCGCGGCGCGGCGGGGAGGAGGCGACGGGGAGGCGGATCGCGCGGGCGGCAGGTTTTCCGAGGAAGGGGCGACGGGGTTACGAGAAAGGGGTGACGGAGGCGTCGGAGAGGGTTTTATTTGGTGGCATTTGCGGGTAATTAACATGAAATCTAAGTGGTATTATCCCGGAGAATGCATGAGAAGGCTGGGTTGTTGCGGCTCGGCTACTAGTTCATTTGTGGATTCGTGAGCTTGGCTACTCGAATCTGGATGACAATCTGGATCGCTTGGGGAGCTCTGATTCTCGAGAGTAGCTATGTTGGCTTGCCAGGTCAAACAAACAGCCCTTAGTTGGGACTCGGGAGAACAGCGGCGATTGTTGTAGCTGCTTGCATCTCCTCGGTGCTCGTCTCCTCCTCCGTGGTGGCTTCCCTGTCGTGGCTACTCCCTCCGGCAGTGGCTTCCCCTGCTGCAGCTCCTTCCTCTGGCAGCAGCGTCCCCTGCTGTAGCTCCTTCCTCTGGCAGCAGCGTCCCCTGCCGCGGCTCCTCCCTCTGGGGCGGCCTCCCCTGCTACAACCCTTCCCTACGGCGGCGGCTTCCCTAGTTGTGTCCCCTCCCTCTAGTGGTGGCCTCCCCCTCTGTGGCTCCTTCCCCCATTGGCTATCAGAAGTTAGTGTTGCTGGCTGCCTACCTAGTTTGTCCTCGGATAGGTGAGAATAATATGAATTCCTGCTATTTGTCCATGGGCATTTTGTAGAGCTTATAAATTAAGTCATGATTTGGAATTTGTTTTAGTAAATATTTTCATGTATGATGGTATTAGTGGATCATTTATATTTAAGACCGCTCTGAACAGTTTTTAGCTTCTCTATCTGTTCTTGGAATATTGGTTTATTATTGGCTAGCTTTGGCTTGTATAGAGTCTATTTTGAATGCAGGAGGCAGAAGATTGACTAGGGTCATGCTACCAGATCACTGCAAAAGCTATTGAACTCAAGAGGAACTAGCCCAAGTTTTGTTTGTAAAATACGGTGTTGTCATATCCCATCAAAAATAGATTCAAGATTATCATTTCCCTAGTATGTAGCAAATGGCAACTATATAAACCTCAATACTGGCTGGCTGGCTACATCTGAGTAGGTCCAATAATAGCATCAAATGTGGCTTTGATTTTATATGAATATACATATATAATTCCGTTATTAAAATAGAAAAACCTGTTACAAAGCCGAGTACAAGGCCAATTACCGTATAATCACTACAAGGTAAGGAGACCGAGCGAGTACCGGTTACCGAGTTTTAGAACCTTGGATATACCAATGCTTCCAACTATCCATGAGTTCCTCATTTCATAAAATGTTTCATCAAGGCACACAATGTTTATGTGGCATGTAAAATGTGTCTTATGGAAGCATGGTTGGTTGTTAGACGCTTAAGAGCATGAGCACAAAAGGTATTTTTGTCTCAACACTTGTTAGGTTGATAGATTGAATATTACAAACTCGGATTCAACAGTCAAAAATCAACCACAGATGCTAATAGCACGACCTAGCGCAGAAGTAAGCTACAGGCAATAATACCCAGACACTTGTGTTTACCCCCCAACATGTCAGTTTGGGTACTACATATGCAAACATCTAGGAAATTATTCACATAACGATCAGCACAGGAATCAACTTAACCAAAGCCATTAATATGGCCAAGAATCAGTGGATCTTACAAGCAAATTAGGGGATTTCTAAGATCATACTATTTGTGAAACCTATCACATGCCAGCATCGATAAAACATCAATAAGCAAAACCAATAATGCATGATCTCAGATTGGTGCAAGTTTGCAACACATTGGACAAGAATAAGAAAAACAAATGAGGTCTTCTAACAGGGTCCAATTTTGAAACATATGCATCTCAAACAAGTATCGCAGGATACATGCTCAATCATTAGTTATTAAACCAAAACATTTCGTGTCATTTTATACCATGTTGTGTATGAAAGTTTACCAGGCAATGAATTTTGAGAGTAGCCTCCTCTATTAATGTTTCTGTTCAAAACTCTTCCAGGTCTTGCCCATTCAGTTTGCCTTTCCTTCGGTACCCTGATATCATTGGACCCTTGTTGACTTGTGCTCTGCAATTGCAGAATAAACTAAGCATAAGGCGAGATATGGTAACCATAAACACTAACCAAATCATATTACTGGTGCTTTATGAAAAAAGGAAATCCTAAATATGAAAATATTATATCAGAATAGCAGTTATTGGACATAAAATAACATTTTTTTGTATTTTTCTAAAAAGAAATGCAGATAATATGTGTTAGCAAATGCTACCAACCATTAGAATTTCAAGCATGAAATTTAAAACCTAGTACGTAGCTTTAACTGGTAAAAGTAATAATGGTATACATTACAATGCACTTTATAAGAACCCATATCTTTTACAGATGTTGATTTTATAAAGTCATCTTAGAGAGAAAGCATCCAATTTCAAAAATGAGTCTGAAACACTGATCCTTTAATTCCAGAATTAGATCTGGAAACAGAAACGTTTAAACAAATAGCAGCAGCCTTGGCTAAAAAAAACGAAAACTAAAACTGCCGACCAAATAAGGTCAACATGTCAAGTAAAAAAAGAAAGCACATTAACATTCACGCCTCATCCGGTGAGCAAATACAACCAGATTCAGAACTATACCTCTCTGTTATTGTCATGTCTCTTTCTAACGTCACGAAAAGAATCTGCACAGAGCATGAAGCGTTGATTAGTACTTTTGTCAATCTAGCTAATCATACAGCCTCTAAGCCTTTTCCAAATTTAAACAATACAATAAAATAGTCTCAAATGAATAAATTCGTAGTATTGAATGTATTCCTTATTCTGAAACAAAATCCCCTGAAGGTCAAAACTAGAACAGGTCAATGGTCAACCAATGTAATCATCAGAGCACAGAATTAATGTTAGGTCCCAACAAACACAAACACCGCACAACATCAATCCCTTCACCTGAATTTGCTCCGCAGCAAGCCTTTAACCACTAGCATATAGTTAGAAAAAACAAAACCTTTATTGCATCTTAAAGCCCTAGCAACAATGAAAACCCAGATAACAGAGTAAATCAAAGATATCAAATACATAATCACCCCAGTTTTCGTTTACCATGAAAATTTGTGTATTTATTTAATCATGACAACAATTTTTTGGAAATAACAAGCCTTGATAATATTTTCATCCACCGTCTAACTAAAAAGAACAGCAAAACACACAAGGTTATCACTATAG
Organism: Melocanna baccifera; assembly: GCA_036346265.1. Classification (NCBI taxonomy): domain Eukaryota; kingdom Viridiplantae; phylum Streptophyta; class Magnoliopsida; order Poales; family Poaceae; genus Melocanna; species Melocanna baccifera. Next base: position 17,870,914 of record CM070682.1, on the reverse strand, counting down.
GATCATTAACAAATCAAATCCACCAAAGCATAAAGGGTCAAAGGCAACTAGAGCGGCAACAAGGGAAGCTTTTTGCACAAATCGGTGCGAGGGAAGATAGATAAGTACCTCGTGGGGAGGGGTGGCGGGTGGCGGTGGCACCGTCCATGTGGTGGGTTGCGGCAGAGCATAGTGGAGGAGCGAAACCCTAAGAAGAAACCCTACAGTTCGCGGAAGGGGGAGATGTGGCTTATTTTTTCCCCTCTGCTTTTGTGTTCTTTTCTAAAAGTTTGTTTGGGAAGAAGAGAAGGTATGGCGGGGATGGAATATAAGAGTTTTTCTCCCCCTTTTTGGGTTGTTGCATTATAAATAATTTGACATGGGTCGTTGAGATTTGGTTCTTATTTGAATGGCTGGTTCTTTTCGGCTTTGGCTTTAGCTTATCACTTCCAGTAACTAACTTTTAAACAGTATCTTTTTAAGATGAGGTCTACAAGTCGATTGTGGCAGACACTGTACCGAATTCAGATGTACATATGAATTTTTCCCTCTTCATATTGTCTCTCACGAACAGTAAGAATTCAAAAATCATACACCAAAAACAAAAGCTACAGCTCAAAAGAACCCACCCAATTATCCGTATCTATACTTGAAATTATTAAGAACATGGTATCATTAATATTTGTTCTGTATTATTCGACGAGATGTTTGAGGGGAAATAAAATTGACTTCACTTTTGCTACAGTAACTAGCTTTAAAACGGTGTATTTTTTCAAAGTCTAAAGTTAATTGTAGTAGACACTGTACCGAGTTCAGCTATACCGGCAAAAATCGTATTCAACTGTTTCCCTCTTCGTACTCTCTCAACAACCAGAATTTAAAAGCCACAAGTCGTAGTCCAAAAGAACATACCTTTAACTCTCTATAACTTTTTAGACACTTTATACAATGTTTACATAGTAAGGCAGTTAATATATGTTAAACTGTAATTTTTAGGTGTCGACATATTTATAGTGTGAATTTATGAAGATACTGCATTTTGATGTTATACTCCTTCTGTTCATTTTTACTTGACGTACCTGCATTTTGATGTTATACTCCTTCTGTTCATTTTTACTTGACGTTTTTTATTTTTTACGATTTTTAAGATGCGACTTTGACCACTACTTTTTATAACTTACATTAAGATATACTAATAAAATTATAATATTACGAGAATACTTTTAACGATATATCTGATGATATATTTTTTGTGTAACCAATATAGATAATTTTAAATCTATTGGCGGTCACGGTATAGACTCTAGGAAATAAAAAAGAACAGAGAGAGTATACCCCCCCCCCCCAAGTCGGCTCCTCTCTGTCCTACGCCAAGTCAACATCCTATTTAGCGGCACGCCAGTGGACCAAGCTTTAGCGTGATGGCAACGGCACCATGTCCTTGAATCCACATCATGTCCCCAAGGTTGATAGGCCACTAAGCTCCACCACGATTGCCGCCATGTCATGAGCTCATGTAGCGACAGAGGAGGCATGTCCCCGTGAGCTCAACGACAGACTATGAGTTTGGACGTGGGGAAGAAGCACCATACTATAACTCAGAGGTAGGGAAGAAAACAATCACTGACCACTAGACTTCACCTTATCCTCGAGCCCCTCAACCCAATACCGACACCCATCCCATTCCCAGCCAACCCTATACAAAAGGAGGCGAATCAAATGATCCCCAAGCTTTGCCTTCTCCTCACTCCATGCCTTCCATCTCCTAGGTCCTTCGATCGCATCCGCACGCCATTGTATGCACTTGGATAAGTGCTGGATGCAAAGTGCAGGTTGGGAATTGCATGCCAACTTCACTAGGAGGAAAAAGTTGGAAGAATAATCTGACATCCTTTTGGGGGATAACAGCAAGGCGACCTAACATTGTTAGATTTCCAAGAGAAAATTCACACATTACAAATAAACGAAGAGAACACAAGAGAATTTTTGAATTTCTCTATTCTCTTACTCTTTTTGCTTCTTACGTGCGGCTTGCACTCGTGTTCTCATGCCGTGCGCCAGGTCTTCACCTCAGAAGAACTGCACGAAGTTGCACCATGCCTTGCTGTTGTTCTTTTCCTTGCGCGACCAACCACACGCGGATCGAGGAATGAGAGAGGGCACGGTCAAGTGAAGCTTGCTTTTGGCTCGATCGACACGACCGATTGGACAGAGCGGCGCATGTGGAGGCCTCGGAAGTGCCATGCAAGACGAGCGCAAAACGGAATCGCCTAGAGACGATTTTTTCCATGACTCAATTCTCACCTGCACTATAATAATCACCTAGGCTCTTGTACCAATTTAGTTGATAGGAGTGACATATAAGCGTAGTGTTTTGAAAATGAACAGTATTGAAGGAAGCAACATTTTTTCGGTGGCAAATCAAGAATTCAAGCATCACTCCATGGTATATAAAAAAATTCTCTTTATTAAATTATATTAATACTAAGCTGCAAACAATGGGAGGTGGTTCCCCGCCTGAGTAATTTCATTTTATTTCATCGATGCATAACTGACTTTAGAAAAGAACATGGTATTAGCCCATAGAAAGTTAATAATGTCATTTGGAAAAGAACAAAGGGATTATCACAAACTGAACAAGAACTTCAAAGTTCAAATCGCTAAAAAAGCAAACAAATGCACATTTTTCACAAGATTGATTAACAAAACCTGTGTAGGATTTTCAAAACAGTTTTAAATTTTTACCAGGGTCTAAAATTTTCGATTTCCAGAAAACTTTTGGCTAAATTTGGCCGAAATTTTCAAATCGTAACTTGGAACTTTTTGAACTTCAAACGAAAAGATGAAAAAAAAATGCAGTTTCCAAGGTTCAAACCCAAGACCTGCTGTTCTTGGGGAAGAGACCTTACCACCAGACTATGCACACACATGTGATTACAAATGGTTATGAATTTCCTTTATATTTGACAAAAACCGTGCAAAAATAAATATCAGTCTTTTCATTTCCATTGACCACTGTGTTGTCCACCACCAGGTTCATGAATTGACCAAATCCCTGGAGTGTTCCAATAACAACACGGTTAGCATTCAGCTTGACTGGAAAAAGAGTCAACCCCGCCCGCGGCTTGTCCTCCCAGGTCAAAAAAGACTAAGGAAGCCTTACAGCGCACACCACATATATAATAACACCATGGAGCATTTCAGCTATAAATTTAGGATGTTAATGTCTAAGGACACAGCACTTACAGGGCTCACAATTGCACTTAAGTATTATTAGATCTAATGGATACTATGCTTAATGTCTACAGCAGGCCATTTTTACACACAAAAAAACCTTTGGAATATCATACAGTGAGTGCTACGTTAAACTGGTTAAGATCCTTCTCTAAATGTGCAGGAGTGTTTTCCTTATAATCACAGTGCTACAGCAGGCCATTTTACCCAAAAAAATCCCTTGAAATATCATACAGTGAGTGTTACGTTAAACTGGTTAAGATCCTTGTCTAAATGTGCAGGGAGTGTTTTTCCTTATAATCACAGTGCCCTGAGGGAATTGAGGTTCTGAATGTGGAAATTTTGACATACTAAAATATCAGAGGACCACACTAACATGATAGCTTAAATCCATAAGCTAGAAAGAAGTTTCATAAACATTTATGCGTGCACCTACAATGCAGTGCACAAGACCTTCATGTCTAACAATCAGTTACAAAGTTCAAATACATTGTATTGGCAAGTATTACAGTACTAAACTCAAAGTGGGCTGTGGGTACACAGCACTATATTAGTAACAAGTGACAATTGTTATGAATATTGTGTGTATTGATATGAGCCTTAAAGAGCCATATATATAGGAGAGTACAAAAGGATGTACCATATAGAGATAAGACATATATGGAATAGAATGCAAACTCTATCTCCAAATACAACTCTATCTCCTTAACATCCCCTCAAATGCAAGACGTATGCAATAGCATTATATTTGAAAAGAGTTGTTACTAAAATAGTAAACAATCCGAAGTCCGAATCTTGATAATATCGTCGTAGCATACAACGCTTGAAAAATACTGTTGAATCAAGCCGAAGAGGAACAAATAGAAGCATGACGGCGCAGATCGAAACTCGAGACGACAGCGGCGCAGTGCACAAGGTGCAGAAGAAGAGCGGCGGCCGTAGAAGCTCGGGGCGGCAGCTTAAGAAGCGGCGGTATCATAACAACTTCTACGATCTGCACGCGGCTCAGAGAGGAGCGGCGGCTGCTGCCATGGAATAGGTAGAGGCATGACGGCGCAGATCGAAGCCCAAGACAGCGGCGGTGCAATGCACACGGTGCAGGAGAAGCGCGGCGGCCTTAAAGCTCGGGGCGGCAACTAAATAAACGGCGGCATCATACGACTTCTACGATCTGCACACGGCTCAGAGAGAAGAGCGGCAGCTACTGTCATGCGAAAAAATTCCTAGACTGCAATAATTGACAATAAATTTGTGGACTCGCGTGGCTTTGACGAATTGAAAGATAGGAGGTACGGACTTAGGATGGATGCAAACAGAAGACTAAAAAAAAGGACTCAAAGCAATAGACTCCTTAGAAAAGAAAAAAGATCCACGGGGCGCGGCGATGGCGAGGCCAACGACGAGGTCGGCGACGTCGTCGGTGAGGTTGCTGGGGGTGTTGGTGACACGGATCCCCCGCTCGCGGCACTTGGCGAGGTCAACGGATTTGATGTCGACGGAAGCTGGTGAGGTCACGTGCAATGCATCGTGGTCCATTGCATGCATGCACACAAGAGATGCATGCACGTCGGTGGGCCTGGGCAGGGCCCTGATCTGGACTACAAGATAGGCGAGTACGCCGAGGACGACCCGCATGACGTGTCGTCGGGAAAGCTCTGCCGCGCGCTCGAGAACAACGGCAACGGTAGCCTCCGCAGAGAACGGCCAGCTGCGAAGCAACAGGTTCTTGATGCGGGATTTACGACCAGCATGCTGCGCAAACAACTCTACGTCCTTAGCCAGCTGCTCTGTGGTCTTAAAGGCCAAATCGGCGATGCAGGCAGCAACGGGGTCCGCTACCTCCATGCCCACCTTCCTGCCATCGGAGGTGGCGATGTTGATGACAGCGAGCCGGAGGCGGTCACGGAGGGGGTTGGCCTCCGCCTCCGCCTGGAACCTCTCGACCTCGCCGCTGTCGCCGGCGAGGGCGGTGTTGTCGGCGAGAACTCGCAGGGGGAGGTGGTGTTGAGGGTCACAGTGAAGTCGCCGGTGGAGTTGTCGAGGGTGTAGGAGACGGTGAGGGCGACAAAGAACAGCGCGAGGGCGATGGCGCCGACGTTGCAGTACGGATGGCAGCGCCAGTGAGTGGCGGCACCAAGGGGGAGAACGGCCTGCATGAGGGAGGAGGTTGTGGAGGCGGGTGCGGTCATCGCCGCGCCGCGGGTCCAGCTGCAGCACATCTGCCATCTCCATCATGGACTTGAGGAACTCCGCGGGAGGGGCATCCATCGACACCGAGCTTTGCCGCACCGCATCGACGTCATCCTCGCAGGCGCGCAAGGCCTTGACAGACGAGGCAAAGGCGGCGTGGGATGCATGCCCAGCGATCAGGCGACGCAGATGGCGGAGATGACAGACATCTGGTAGCGCACATAGCTGGTGTTGACAAAGGAGACGTTGCCGTTCTGTAGGATCGTGTGGCCGTTGATGAGGAGGCAGTCACCGGGGCCGATCGGTGTGGCATAGATCTGAGAACGGTCAGAGAGGTGGCGGCCCCCGGGAGCAGCTATCATCCTCCGAGCGTGGCGAAGTAGATCGAGATCAAAGTTAGGGTTTTAACTTAAGCTCTGATACCATGTTATAAATATTGTGTATTAATATTTGACTCAAAGGGCCATATATATAGGAGAGTACAAAAGGATATACCATATAGAGATAAGACATATATGGAATAGAATACAAACTCTATTTTCTAATACAACTCTATTTCCTTAACAACAATCACATTTGTTATTATGCAAAACTCCATACTTAACAACAAAAGTTCGAAAAAAAAACTTCTCAATACTTAGCCAAGTTCAAACCAGTCTTTGTTTATTTCCTAGTCAGAAAACCAAGCTGGAGAAGATAACACCATTCAGACAACACAATGTGATGTCCAAACCAAGTTTCCGTGCAAAAAACCTAACAAAGTAGCTGGTATGGACTCCTGACTGTAGAACAGCTATTGTGCTCTCCAAAAAAGATGAGCTGATTTACAAAGCCAAAAAGTTCAAAAGGTTGATATGACAGCCTATCAGAGTAACTATGACATAAAGCCTCACTTGGAAATTAATCCATAGCCTTTGGGATATCATCATCATGTAGGCAAGCCACCAAAATCGCAGTTAATTACGTGACAAACATGAAAACACAAGTCAATGGAGTAGTCACAGCAATCAGCACAATCACGAGTAACAGAACTGTAGATTTAAGAGAACACACGCAAAAAAATGCCACATGGATACATGGTAGTGCAAAATACCGCAGTACTTATTTCGGTCTCCATGCTACATAAGAAATGAAAATAACAGTAAATTCCCTATCAGAGTAACTATGACAAAAAGCTTCATTTGGAGACAAATCCATAGCTTTAAAATTGTGTTCATCATGTAGGGCATTGGGCATATCAATATCAAAAATAAAAAAAAAACAGCCAAAACAACTAAGATATGCACAGGAAACCAAATGCCTAACAAAACCGCACAACAACTCAATGGTTCTAAAAAAATCTAAGGTTTAGTTTCAGCTCACAAATGTCTGCTCAATTGGTTGAAATGTTTCAAAATTTTGAAAATTTTCGTTCTATTTCAAGGACATGCCACCTCCGCTGCTACATGAGTTCATGACATGGTGTCAGTCGTGGTGAAGCTTAATGGCGTGTCAATCTTTGGGACATGGTGGGGATTCAAGGACATGACACTGCTGTCGTCACGCTGAAGCTTAATGTTGACTTGGCAGGGGAGAGAGGAGCCGACTCGGTGTGTGTGGGGTGGTGGGGGTTTTAGGCCATTTGACAAATGACAAAAAATGTCCATTCAATGGGAAACTAAGGATTAGCGATGAAGTTATATACTCCCCCCGTTCTTTTTTACTTGACTTCCTAGAATCTATACCGTGACCGCCAATAGATTTAAAACTATCTATATTAGCTATACGAAAATTATATCATAGATATGTCGTTAAAAATATTATCATAACATTATAATTTTATTATTATATTTTAATGTAAAGTTATAAAAGGTAGTGGTCAAAGTCGCACCTCAAAGACCGTCAAAAATTAAAAAAAACGTAAAGTAAAAATGAACGGAAGGAGTGTAACAGCAAAATGCAGGTATCTTACTTCATAAATTCACACTATAAATATGTCGACACCTAAAAATTATAGTTTAACGTATACTGATTGCGCTTACTATGTAAACATTGTATAAAGTGCCTAAAAAGTTCTAGAGAGCTAAAGCAACAAAAGTATTGGAAATATCTATTTTGTTTCCTCTCAAACATCTCGTCGAATACGAATACAAAACTAACATTAATGACACCATATCCTTAATAATTTCAAGTATGGATACGGATAATATCAAATATGAACCAAATCTCTACGTCCCATGTCAAATGATTTGTAACGCAACAATCCAAAATGGAAGAAAAAAACTCTTCTCTGTGTTCTGTCCCTACCATATCTTCCCTTCTTCTAAGAAAACTTTTTAAAAAGAACACAAAAGGAGGGGAAAAAATAAGCCACATCTCCCCCTCCCCCTCCCCTCCGCGAACCGTATGGCTTCGCTCCTCCACTACGCTCTGTCGTAACCCACCGCACGGGCGGTGCCACCACGGCCCAGCGCCTCTCCTCCCGAGGTACTCATCTATCTTTCCTCTCACCGATTCGTGCGGAAAGCTTCCTTTCCTTGTTGCCACTTTGGTGGCTTTTGGCCTTACATGATTTGATGGATTTGATCGGTTAATGATCCTACAGTGATAACCTTGTGTGTTCTGCTGTTCTTTTTAGTTAGATGGTGGCTAAAAATATTATCGGGGCTTGTTATTTTCAAAAATTGTTGTCAGGGCTAAAATAAATATACAAATTGTCATGGTAAGAAAAAAATGGTGTGATTATTTATTTGATATCTTTGATTTACTCTGTTCTCTAGGTTTGTATGGTTGCTAGGGTTTTAAGACACAATAAAGGTTTTGTTTGTCCTAACTATATGCTAGGGGTTAAAGGTTTGCCATGGGGCAAATTCAGCGAAGAGATTGATATTTTAAGACGTTTGCGTCTGGTAGGACCTAACATTGATTTTGTGCTCTGATGATTACACAGGTTGGCAATTGATCTGGTTTCGACCTTCAGCGGATTTTGTTTCAGAATCAAGAATGCATTCGATACTAAGAATTTATTCATTTGAAATTATTTCATTATATGATTTTATTGTATTGTTTAGATTTGGAAAAGGCTTAAAGGCTGCATGATTAGCTAGATTGATAAAAGTACTAATAAATGTTTCATGATCTGTGCAGATTCTTTTGTGACGTTAGAAAGAGAAATGACAATTAACAAAGAGATATACTGAATCTGGTTGCATTTGCTCACCTGATGAGACATGAATGCTTATGTGCTCTCTTTTTTACTACATGTTGAGCTTATTTGGTCGGCAGTTTTAGTTTTCTTATTTTTAACCAACGCTGCTGCTATTTGTTTGAACCATGTATAAATGTGCAGGGAGTGTTTTTCCTTATAATCACAGTGCCTCGAGGGAATTGAGGTTCTGAATGTGGAAACTTTTACATATTAAAATATCAGAGGACCACACTAACAGGATAGCTTAAAGCCATAAGCTAGAAGGAAGTTTCGTAAACATTTATGTAGGCACCTACAATGCAGTGCACAATATATTAATGTCTAACAATCAGATACAAAGTTCAAATACATTGTATTGGCCAGTATTATAGAACTAAACTCAAAGTGGGCTGTGGGCACACAGCATTTTATTAGTAACAAGTGATCATCACATTTGTCACTATGCAAAACTCCAACATGCTTAATAACAAAAGTTCCCAAAAGACATAAAACTTCTCAATACTTGGCCAAGTTCAAACCAGTCTCTGTTTTTTTCTGGCCAGAAATCCAAGCTGGAGAAGATAACACCATTCAGACAACACAATGTGATGTCCAAACCAGGTTTCCGTGCAAAAAAACTAACAAAGTAGCTGGTCGGGACTCCTGACTGTAGAACAGCTATTGTGCCCTCCAAAAAAGATGAGCTGATTTACAAAGCCAGAAGGTTCAAAAGGTTGATATGGCAGCTTATCAGAGTAACTATGACATAAAGCCTCACTTGGAAATTAATCCATAGCTTTCTACAGTCACAAATGTCTGCTCAATTGGTTGAAATGCACCAGTTAACGATGGAAAATAGTCCAAATTTCTCAAATAATACTATGAGTGAATGCACCTTCTAAACAAAATCTGAGCTATTGCTTTGAGAAGAACCAAAGCGTAGTTGGCAATTAAACATCATACGCAGACAGTTGGATGCGGCCCTAACTACCGCTTCTTTCATACTCCATCTTTTGGTATTGAAGATGCATACATACAAGAAAGTCGCCAGCAGTAAAACTGAAGGAACTATACTAGCCAAGAGAATTTCACTTACTCTGGAGCTTCTTGTCCATATACCTGGATACGACAAAAAAAAAAGAGATAAACCCAAATCAGTATTTCTCAAACCCGAGCGATCGAAAAGAGAAACAGCGCCGCGCGCTCGTAAAGAAAGAAATCTAGAGGAGGGGGAGGGGGAGGAAGAGGGAGACGCATGCTGCTTACTTCTTGAGATCCGGAGGCTGCCCCGATCGGCTCATGGCGGCGATCTGAAGGAGAGACGCGGCGAGAGGAGATCTCGAAGCCTTTTGCCTCCTCTTCTCTGCGCGACAAAACCCCAGCCGACGCGTGCAGTTTTGAAGAGACGACGGGACGGAGCCGCCGCCTCAAAACCCTAAGCACTATGGCCGGTACGTGGGGGCCACTTGTCATAGAGAGCACATGTGTTGGAAGCAGGGCTTAAATGGGACGACGGCCCATGAGCAAACAGGGCCGCGAGCCTATACAAATGGAGGCGAATCAAATGACCCCCAAGCTTTGCCTTCTCCATCACTACATGCCTTCCATCTCCTAGGTCCTTCGCCCCTGTCCGCACGCCATTGTATGCACGCCAGTGCGGGTGGGAGCTGCATGCCAAACTCACTAGGAGGAAGAAAGCAGGAAGAACAATGCCATGACATGTGGGCCCATAAAGTTGACAAACACCATGGGGTAGGATGTTTGTCAAAAAAAACTAACGTCCTTTTGGGGGATAATTAGCAAGGCAGCCTAACGGAGTTGACGGGAGCGGCATATACGTGTAGGGTTTTGAAGATGAACGGCGTTAAAGGAATCAACATATTTTTGGTGGCAAATCAAGAATTCGAGCATCACTCGATGGTATATAAGAAAATTCCTATTTATTAAATTATATTAATCCTAAGCTGCAAACAATGGGAGGTGGTTCCCCGCCTGAATAATTTCATTTTATTTCATCGATGCACAATTGACTTTAGAAAAGAACATGTTATTAGGCCATAGAAAGTCAATAATGTCATTTGGAAAAGAACAAAGGGATTCTCATAAACTGAACAAGAACTTAAAAGTACATATCGCTAAAAAAGCATACAAAAGCACTTTTTTCACAACATTGATTAACATTGATTAACAAAGCCAGGGGGCTCAACGTAGCAGAGCCGCTACGCCGAGTCGATCGAGCAAGATGGTTCAGTTTTATCATGTGCAGGGTTTTCAAAACGGTTTTAAAATTTTACTGGAGGTCCAAAATTTCCAAATTTTAGAAATTTTGGCCAAAATGTTCAAATCATAATTTGAAATTTTTTGAAGTTCAAATGAAAAGATGAAAAAAAATGCAGTTTGCAAGGTTCAAACCCAAGACCTACTGCTCTAGAGGGTAGAGACATTACCACCAGACTATGCACGTGTATGTGATTACATATGGTTACGAGTTTTCTTTATAGTTGACAAAAATAATGCAAAAATGAATTCTTTTGACCGATACGAAGTTTTACGGGGTCCTATATTCCCGATTTTTGATTGATTAGGCCGATTTGGAAAACCCTTCATGTGTACCTTTTCTTGGTTGCCACGGAGACAGAGGTCCTGGTCCAGATGGTTATTCAAACCTTTTATTCTCCGCGCTTTTAATGCAATGATGATACGCCCGTGTGTTCTAGGAAAACAAAATCGCTTTTAATGCAGCTCCCCACTCGCATGGATGCTTCTTGCGAAGGCAAATACACATATGTGGCACTAATATTACCAAATGACGTTCTGTGATCAAATGCTTACGATTAGCAAAGAGTCTCTAATCTTGATTTGAAAGCAATTATATTATATTGTTCTGACAGATCTAGTCCCTGTTCTGCTAAACGAGTAAACCGTGTCATGTTGACGAAACATCATGGCGACGGAAAAAAATATTACGACCCAATTAAGACTCACGATTCCAAGTTTCCAACATTATGAGATGTCTATTCGAACAACGTACATGAATTTTCATGTCATCCGAGCCGTACAGGCAAAGCTACAAACAATATATACAGAAACCCTACAACGCATAGCAACAGCAGCAACCCACTGACGCGACGAGCTAGCGCCGCCTGACCGGGTCGAAGTTCGCGACGGCGATAACCGCGCCGGCAAGAGCCGCGAGCACGACCCCGCCGGCGACAATGCTGAGGAGGAAGTTCTTGAGCGACGGGGTGAGCCCGGGAGCCGCATCGGCGACGTCAGGCAGAGCTAGCATCGCCGCCGTCGCCGCGGCGGTGCCCCCCGCGACCGCCCTCTTCCTCATGGGAGCTGACGCCCGGACGGAGAGCCTGGCGCCGGTCCTCGCGAGGCTAGGTCGGGAAGGAGAGTTCCGGCTAGCGGTCGACGCCCTAAGGCCCAACGCGGCGGTAGGGGTGGCAACGACAGCCGAGGCGGCGGCGAACGCCATTGTTGGAATCGGCAGGGCAGGTTTTGCCCGAGGGCATGACAATGGTGCTAGCTGAGAACGGGAGAGGTATGTACTGGGAGTCTAGTCCAGCTAGGTCAGGGGCTTGCCGGAGTCGGAGACCCCAGGTCAGCAAACGAGTCCGACGTGGAGAGCTGCGGTTTGTTGCCGGAGTGGATAGGGTTTATCGCAGTTCCGGGGAAGTCACGTCCCCACCAACCACCGGTGAAGTCGGGATTCATCGCGCGCTGCACGAGAGAGATCAGCTGGAAGACGTACGGTACCCATCACGTCCTTTCCTGGTGAAACCTGTGTCCTGGAAGCACCGTGCTCTCTAGCTGCTGCAGCTCGATCGTACATGAGAATTACTATGCCGCAGGTTCAATTTCCCCCGGATTATTTCACCGTCTTCTGGACTCATAAAGGCAGTTTTGACGCAACAATTTCGTATGCGTTGCAGTCCAGGCAAATCTACATAGAACATACAAGACATCTCTCCACGTTGACACAGCGATCAAGTTCCCATTAGATACAAAATGGAACTAGGCAAGATAGCTCCGCATTCATTGACCAGGAGTGCAAAGTCAAGGAGTCAAAAGAGTGTTCCTCGTTTGAAGCTACATGAGAGGAAAATGATTGTTAGGGAAAACAAATTATCAAGCTCAACCCAACTGCCCACTTTCCTCAAATTGATATAGCAGGAAACACTTTCGGCAGGAAACGCACAGCACAAAAGCGTAGAGCCGATACACACAATCCTGCGTAATCTCACAGTTAGCAGTTAGCACCAAACACCTTAGAATCACAGCACCTTAGCATGCCGATGACAACATAGAATAGCATTGCTTACATGCAACCCTATGCTAAACAACAACTCACAGTTGCACGGTAGAAGTATGGTGGTCGTAGCTTTCGCCTATAATCCTTGATATGAAGTGGGAAACTTGCTACCTCCAAAATACAACACCGCTAAGGCATATAAGCATTTATGAGATATCATAGAAAGATTCATGAACGAGAGCATAAAAAGATTCAAGATTTCATCGCATGGAAACTACAAGAATTAAGATGGATCCACCAAACAATCTCTTCATGATCCCAAGGGAAAAAACGAAGCAAGGAATCCAATATGTAAAAGAGAATGCAGAGATTGTCACCAACCAGTTCAAACATCTGAAGGCTATTGCCAAAGCCTCATAGAAGAAAACCTGATTGGCACAGCTAGTAATTAATATAGTCATCTTCCGACACAAATTTGGTACTAGCAAACCTGTTTGCTTTATAGATGACCTACCGAACAAGCATCCACAAATAACTTAAACAACAACAAAAAAATAACCAAACTCCGTTGCAACAGATGCTACGTTAGCCGACCTCAGATGCAGCACTCTGCCAGCATGTTAGATCACCTAACACATGTCCCTTCAAGGCAACAGGCGATGTAATAACAGTGAAAAATCAACTCATGGCCTGCAGTATGTGTGGAAGGGCTGCACAAAAAGCAACGGGTATAGTCACCATTGAACCAGGAGCCAGCATGGGGAGCCAGGCCTGCTGTGAAGATGACAACCTAGGAGTAATACGCATAACTAAACTAAGAGCATCACTTCACAAGTAATGTGATAGCATTACAGCAATGTATGCATAACATCAAAACACATGCAATAAGGCTCGCATACAAAATATAAAAAAAATATAAGAGGTCAACCTTCCGTGTTCAGTTTCTTATGCTTGGAAAAACAGTAGTCAAGGTACAACAGGAGCAACCATAGCATATACATCAGTTTTCACACTACCAGCTTTATAACTATTGAATCAGAAGATGCCTGGGAATTCACTGTGATTTGGCAACTGGCTCCAGTGCCTCAATCATGACAACACTGTTTCCCCTCACAACCTGCAGATCATTAGGTTGCCAGTATATTATGCATATAGAATAATAACTGCTTCATGATAATCATCACGGTTAAAAACTAAACAACCATCAAACAGATAATACTTACCACCATTCCAATATCAGTCTTTTCATTTCCATTGACCTCCAAGGTGTTGTCCACCACCAGGTTCATGAATTGATCAAATCCCCGGAGTGTTCCAATAACAACACGGTTTGCATTCAGCTTGACTGGAAAAGGAGTCAAACAGTTAATAAACAGTCCACTAAAGATGTCTATCAGTGGAAGTTTTTAAAATTGGGGCATAATCATCTCAGCGAGATCAATAAGCAAAAACAATAAAATAGCAAAACAGAATTGGATTGAAGTGCAGTGTCATTTTCTAGCTATAGACTTGACTTTAACAAAGTTCAAGCAAAATAAGCATGGATAATCAGATCAGGAAAGACTACCCCCCCTCCCAGGTCAAAAAAGATTAAGGAAGCCTTACAGCGCACCCACATATATAGTAACAACACGGAGCATTTCGGTTATAAATTTAGGCTGTTACTGTCTAAGGACACAGCATTTACAGGGCTCACAATTGCACTTCAGTATTATTAGATCTAATGGATACTATGCTTAATGCCTACAGAAGGCCATTCTTACTCCAAAAAATCCCTTGAAATATCATACAGTGAGCGCTACGCTAAACTGGTCAGATCCTTGTCTAAACGTGCAGGGAGTGTTCTTCCTTATAACCACAGCGCCCCAAGGGAATTGAGGTTCTGAATGTGGAAATTTTCACATATTAAAATATCAGAGGACCACACTAACATGATAGCTTAAAGCCATAAGCTAGAAGGAAGTTTCATAAACATTTATGTAGGAATGTACAATGAAGTGCACAAGATATTAACATCTAACAATCAGTTACAAAGTTCAAATACATTGTATTGGCCAATATTACAGTACTAAACTCAAAGTGGGCTGTGGGCACACAGCATTTTATTAGTAACAAGTGATCATCACATTTGTCATTATGCAAAACTCCAACATACTTAACAACAAAAGTTCCCAAAAGACATAAAACTTCTAATACTTGGCCAAGTTCGAACCAGTCTCTGTGTTTTTTCCTGGCCAGGAATCCAAGCTGGAGAAGATAACACCATTCAGACAACACAATGTGATGTCCAAACCAGGTTTCCCTTCAAAAAATCCTAACAAAGTAGCTGGTATGGACTCCTGACTGTAGAGCAGCTATTGTGCTCTCCAAAAAAGATGAGCCGATTTACAAAGCCAAAAAGTTCAGAAGGTTGATATGACAGCCTATCAGAGTAACTATGACATAAAGCCTCACTTGGAATTTAATCCATAGCCTTTTGGATATCATCATCATGTAGGCGAGCCACCAAAATAACAGTTAATTACGTGACAAACATGAAAACAAGTCAATGGAGTAGTCACAGCAATCAGCACAATCAAGATAACAGAACTGTAGATCTACGAGAACACACGCTAAAAAAAAAAGACACGCCACATGGGATACATGGTAGTGCAAACACCACAGTACTTATTTCGGTCTACATGGTACATAAGAAATGAAAATAACAGTAAATGCCATATCAGAGTAACTATGACAAAAAGCTTCACTTGGAGATAAATCCATAGCTTTAAAATTGTGTTCATCATGTAGGGCATTGGGCATATCAATATCAAAAATAAAAACAGCGCGCATAAATAACTTGAAGAGGTCAGAAACAACCGAAAGAACTAAGATGCACATGGAAACCAAATGCCTAACAAAACCGCACAACAACTCAACGGATCTAAAAAAAATATGAGGTTTAGTTTCAGCTCACAAATGTCTGCTCAATTGGTTGACATGCACCAGTTAACGACGGAAAATAGTCCAAATTTCTCAAATAATACTATGAGTGAATGCACCTTGTAAACAAAATCTGAGCTATTGCTTTGAGAAGAACCAAAGCGTAGTTGGCAATTAAACATCATACGCAGACAATTGGATGCGGCCCTAACTACCGCTTCCATCATACTCATCTTTTGGGATTGAAGATGAATACATACAAAAAAGTCGCCAACAGTAAAACTGAAGGAACTATACTAGCCAAGAGAATTTCACTTACCCTGGAGCTTCTTGTCCATATACCTGCGATACGCCAAAAAAAGAGATAAACCCAAATCAGTATTTCTCAAACCCGAGCGATCGAAAAGAGAAACCGCGCCGCGCGCACGTAAAGAAAGAAATCGAGATCTACTCTGCGGAGGAGGGAGACGCATGCTGCTTACTTCTTGAGATCCGGAGGCTGCCCCGATCGGCTCATGGAGGCGATCTGAAGGAGAGACGCGGCGAGAGGAGATCTCGAAGGCCTCTTGCCTTCTCTTCTCTGCGCGACAAAACCCGAGCCGATGCGTGCAGATTTGAAGAGGAGACGAGACGGAGCCGCCGCCGCAAAACCCTAAGTAAGATGCCTGGTACGTGGGGACCACTTGTCATAGAGAGCACATGTGTTGGTAGCAGGGCTTAAATGGGACGACGGCCCATGAGCAAACAGGGCTGCGAGTGTTGGGCTGCACGAGGTTGGGACATGGAAATTATTACATTGGACGCCCGTAATGCTGTCTCGTGCACGCCTTCCAGATACTTCAAGAGAACGCGGTGGTCAAATCGGGGAAGAAAATAGACGACAACGGGTTCCCCATCGAGAGAAATGGGATGAAAATCGAAACCAAGCTGAACACGACCAGCCAGCGAGAGAGATTCTTTTCCGATAACCACTACGAGCCATCAATTAAGAGGTGTTTATATTAACTTTCACTAATAACTTTTGATTTTACTTAATAAATAGTAATATCTTATAGAGAAAGATATTTGAACATGATTATGACCGATATAAATAAAATCACTACAGCGTTTACTATAATCCAATTAGTAAATCTCGTCTTGAAAAGATCTCGTTTAAAAGTTACGTACCGTAGAAAAATCATTTACTATAGAAAATCGATTTTTAGAAGCTAATATGAATATGACCTTAATGTTCAATTTTCAGGTCAGAAATTCCTCTAACCATAACATGTAATAGGCAAGACGGCAAGCAAGGTTGGAGCAGCCGGCGACAAGGACAAAGATCAAATTAGGGTTTAATGGTGGTACAATAGGCAAGAAGAGATGGAGGAGTGGTGAGGTGGCACCGATAGCAGCAGCGGAGGCAGCAAGAGAAACCGTAGTACTAGCACCAACACTAGTGGGTGAGGGCTCAGTAGGGATGGGTAGGCAGGTCTCTTTTTTTTCAGCTTCTAAAAGCTGTTTTTCAGCTTTTCTACTGTAACTAGTTTTCAAACAGAGTGTCTTTTCAAGACATGTTTATAAGTTGATTATAGTATATACTATAACGATTTTATTTATATCAGCCAAAACCGCACGCAGGTTTCTGTTACTCCGTATATCTCTCATGAACAGTCCAAAAGTCATAATCCACAGCTTTGCATCATAAGCCAAAGCTAAAAAGGACATGCCCATGATCACCGTGGAGGTCGATAGTGGAAAAGAGGTAGGTGAATGAAACACAAAAAAAAGAAGAGTGGCATGGACGGATGGAGATAGTCAACATGGTATGAACAAATGTGTGTAGTACAGTATGTGGTAATCAATCGCCCACATTTTATGAAAGGTAAGTTTGTTTATTATGTTTCTGCCTGATGTTTCAATGTTCTTTAAGCAATTTGGAGATTATGCTAAATACTCTCCTTGCACACATAAGTGTTGTTATGGATACTAGCATGGTCTCTAAAATATATAACCTTGACCACCAATTCTATTATAATGTAAAACCTAATAAAACTACAACATTATAAAAGTGTTTTGGGACAAAATCTACTTGTACAATTTTTATATGGCATGTTTACGTATTTATAAAAAATGTTGTTAGTTAAAGTTAAAACAGTTTAATTGTACATGTGAGACCATGTGGAGGTCACCCATATGTATGATGAGTATTTGACTTTGCTTATGCTTCGGTGTCAAAGTTTGAATTTGATTTTATGTCATTTACTCTCTAGTTTTTGCTATCAGCTGGGCATCGGTCTAACCGGTTGGTAGAGACAATTTGACCGGTTTGCTGGAGCGGTCTGATCGACCATGGGCGGTAGTCTGACTGAGTCTGGTGTGACTGGTCATGAAGAGCGGTCTGATTAGAAATGTAGTGTGACCGATTTCTAGTCGATGGTTCATTTAATCCAAAGAGGTGTTCGTTGCTTCGTGAGGAGTTTTTTAGAGCGGTGTGACCGGCCATGTGACGGTGGTTCGACCGAAGGTCATCAAGCGGTCTGACCGGCATGGATGCCACGGTCATACCAGTCCCCTATTACCGGGAGATGTTAAGTCAGTTTGTGGATGTCCGATTGGTCATTGGTTAGCTGTCAGATCGACCAATGGTGGAATTGAGTGAGTTGAGTTGGTTTTAGTTGTGTTAGTAATGACAGGAGTCTATGTAAGTGTTAATCATGGTGGAAGTTCATGCATTATGGGAATCTTGATGTGGGTTTCTAGTGGTGCATGTTTACATTGGTTTTTGTTGATGAAAATCAAGTAAATGTCACTTGTGCTCAGGATAGTTACTTGTTCTTTTATGTGCAGTGCGCTTGGTGATTGTTGTGGTCAATGGCAAGATCGAGGCTAGGAGAGATGCTCTAAGGCCATAGAGGGTCGCTAAGTACGGGTGGAGCATCATCTCAAACGGAGAAATGCGAAAGAAAGAAAAGGATCATGATGCGACAAGTGTATGTATATGGTGTGCCATTAGACTCAAGCGTTTCGAGTGGTGATAGTCCTCAGAGCGGGCGTACAATCTTGGTGCATGTCATTAAGCATCACAGACTTCGTTATAGTGGTTGCTTCGAGGAGAAACACCGTGAAGGCTGGTGAGTGGCAATTAAGAAAATTATTCAATACCAGGTAGAGTGACTATTTACAAAATCATGGTGGTGACCTAAGTGGTTTAGGTTATGTCCGAGAGACCATGTGAGATGTCATTGGTCATTTTATGATGAACGATTAGCACATTTGTTGAGTTGAATTCTGAGAGACCAGAGCAATCATGTAAGTCCGGGTGAGACTATGTGGCTCAATCGGAAGCAGAGAAGACAAAGATCATGGCGAGGTGAGTTAGTGCATGTGGTGTACCAAGTGATAAGATCGATGCATGTAGAGATGATTTGGGGGAAACCAACTATGTGAAGACATGACGGCTATTTATTGGGCACTACAAATGACGTGTCAAAATTTGTGGAGATACTTTGAGTGAAGGCGACGACACAATGAAGGGAAGGTGCCCAGAAGCTTTATCAAGCGTATTTTAATAGTTGGCCAAATATCGAAGTTTGTGACTTGATCAAAACCATAGCACGGGGAGGTGTAAATAAGAAGTGATTTCGGTCAAGGAAGCTGGAATTACAAGTGGATCAATTTTTAAGATATTAGCGGGTTGAGTTTTGTAAGCATTTTGAAAAGCGTGCGTGAGTGTGTAAAACCCTTGTTAGTTGTAGTTGACGGGTTTCCCCGTTTCCTTAATCGGTTGGACCCGTTAAAGGGTATGTAATGGTTATTTTGTGGAGATGAAAGGAGGTGGCTAGATTAAGGATTCTATGGTTAGGGTTTCATTTTTCATTTTTGTCTCCTTCCATGGTTCTAAGAGAGAAAGTTTGAGAGAGGGAAAGAGTAGTGCTGTGGTAGCACCTTGTAAACATCTTTATCTTCTGAATCAATTAAAGTTTTGTCTCAATCATATTCTTATTTGTGTTCTTGCTTGGCTTCGGTTGTTCTTGAGCTTGATCTGTGATTTCTTGTTCCTGCTTATTCTAGATCTATTCCATGCTTGATCCACCTTACTAGGATATATGAGAATACATCTGGTAGTCCTCATGCCCTAGATCCTCACAAGTAATAAGTAATTTATTATTTAGGGGTTTTTGGTGTTCATGTGACCCATATGCGATTTTCTTCAATTCAATGGATTTGAGCCCAAGAGCGTGGTGATACTTGGTTGGGTTAGGTTCCTGATTGTCGGATCCGAATAACAACTCCAAGTCTCTCAGGTAGATCGCACTATCTCAAGAAAAGCTAGTGCACATAGGGTCAACATCGATAAATATCATGCATAATTAATCTCAAAATATTATTAAGCAAAGGTACGGGCCTTATAGCCAAGTCTTACAATAAAAGGCACAAGACCAACAGAAAATAAAGACAGCGGAAAAATAAACGGCAGAAGCACAGCCCATCCAGCCTTCCCACAGGCGAATGACTATAAGACGCGGCCTACTCGTCGAAGTTCTCACCGTAGTCGTACTCTAGCAACAAATTTAAGCAAGGTGAGAACTTTAAAGTACTCCACAAGTTACACTAGGAAATATAACAGAATTGATGCATGCATAATGGATTTCAAAGGAAATCTTGATAGGGTAAATGTGCGGAAAAGCAATACGAAATTTGAATACAATGATGTAAGTATGGACAACTGAATTTTAATACATCATACGAAACAATATTTTAACAAATTAATATCGTTAGCATAGGCTCCAACCTACACTAACCTAACCACGGGCATCCCACCCGGACCATTGTCAAAATCATTGTTGTTTGTCCGAAACCAAGTTTTGTAAAAACCAAGTCTAATATGTAAAAACTCTACTCAGCATATCCATGACCGTGGACACGGCTATCCAGGATAGGTTTAAACTCTGCAGAGGTGTATAACTTTACCCACAAGACGTGTCCTCCCGCT
Organism: Melocanna baccifera; assembly: GCA_036346265.1. Lineage (NCBI taxonomy): Eukaryota > Viridiplantae > Streptophyta > Magnoliopsida > Poales > Poaceae > Melocanna > Melocanna baccifera. Next base: position 17,850,190 of record CM070682.1, on the reverse strand, counting down.
TGAGCCACGCGATTATCACACTGCCTTAGGTGTGCGGCGAGGAATTCATGACAAGACCGTTACAATGCTTCATAACCAATATAGTCACGCCGCCACTAAGATTTCACCACAACTCGAATCCACGAGTTGGAGCCCTCTCTTGTGTCATGTGAGACTTCTTGCGGCCTACACCACACTCACATTCATCCTATAGCGAAACTATATTTGGAATTTCACAAATTACTTAGTCAGGTCCGTCCCATACCGGACTTGTAGTAGTACAAAGTGACTTTGTAAAATGATTCACAGAAACGGTCCTTAAGTTGATTTAGGCTCAATCACATACCCACATGTTCGATAATTAATCAGAGCCATTCGACATGCCCACGTGCAATCGACTGGGGAGCGAAGTTCTAATCCGCGAAGTCGCTAAAGTATCCTCCCTATGGTACCTCCTACTGGTAATACTCCTCCTCCTCAACTGAGCAACATGGGCGTAAAACCGTGAGTATATTGTTACTCAGCAAGTCGTTTGTAACAAATGAATACAATATAATATGCAAGGATTACTAATAGATGGCTGAAAGGTTAATTAGCATAAAATGACATTTTAAGATAAATACAATAACAAATTGAAAGCGAACTTTAATGGAAACAATAATAAATAAATAATTAACAGAATTGAAATTAATCCACTTGTGAAGCTCCCATCACAAGCTAAGTCAACAGTGAACTACCCGTTCACTTTCCAACCATAACCACAAGTTTCAATGAAAACACTACCCCTCGTGTGAAATCACCGAGCATTGTCCATAACCGGGGACACGGCTATTCGAATAGTTTTACACTCTGCAGAGGTTGCACAACTGTACCCACACGATGTGATTTACTTCGATCTAAGAAAATCACAATAAGGCCTTTACAAAGTTCACTCCAACCCAATCCCGCCTACTAGGGTTTCGCATTACACTCCCTTACGCCACATGGAAATCAGCAACCATATTCATCACAATGGCGAGATTAAAATTGAAATATCTCAAATTAATCAGCCAGGTATATCCCATACTAGACATATGGTTTGCACGGTAAAGCTCAGATCAATGACACACAAAATTAAGTCCTTAAATCTACCCGGACGAGACTTCCACATCCCACGAAGTGATTTCACACTTCCCCCTTTACTGCAAGATCACTCGCCCGAGTGAAAAATCAAGTTTATATAACCACGCTAATGACACACCAATGTCATGACACAAATTTTAATAATTGTGGCACCAACCACGGTTCAATATTTTATTAAGTCAAATTAATTATTCACATGCGATGATAAACCCTTTCGCAGAATACGCAAGGCTAAGCATTCTAGTCGTACCACCCATGTGACAACTAGCATAACATCACTACATAATTTTTCAATCTATGGTGACAATGGTATCATGGTGTACAAAATTATCAAGGAAGAATTTAATCAAATGGGGTAATAACTACCAAATATAAATGTTGTATTAAAAATAGCGATGCAGAATAATTTAAAACAAAGTAGATAAATAATAGATTAAAATCTGAGTTCAACATGATCAAAGGTTACGACTTGCCTTGCTTATACTCAGTGAGGTACTCGGGGTTTTCTGGCGTCGCTCCTACTCCTCCGAAATCAGGATCTAACGAGAGAGAAGGCGACCGAAACAACAAAAATAAATCAAATAAAATTCAAATGAACTCCAAAAACCTTGAAACTAGAACCAACAGATAGAGCTTGATTTTAGATGAATTTAGAAAAAAGAACGGGGTCAATTGGAGCAAGGACGGAGAAGAATGTGCTCTCGAAAAATTAAATCTACTGAAAATGCTGAAAATTTGAAAATTGCACTGTGCTGTGGACTCAGTGCATGGAAAGTTGGGTTCACGGTGGACTCGGTCCACGTAGCGTTGCACGAGGCGTGCACCGACGCAACGAGTTAGGGCTAACGTGGCAAGCTGGGGTGTTGACACGTGGCACTATTGACGTGGCACCCGGGGGTCGAGTTTTTGTTAACGTGGCGCTGACGTGGCACTGACACGTAGCACTGACGTGGTACTAGGGTTGACGTGACTTAACATGTGGCTAGGGCTGACGTGGCACGGCTTGGGTGCGGCGGCGGCGGGATCGGACGGTGGGCATCGTGACGCGTGGCAGGAATGTAGCCGTAGATCTGGATCCAGGCCTACGGTCGTCATCAGGGCGGGGCACCGTGGGATCTTCGACGCGTGGCAGCTCGTCGTGCGAGGCGTCGCGGGCGTGGGCACGGAGACCAGGGCGAGGCATGGGCGTAGGTCGATGGCACGTAGAACGAGGGTGGTGGGGTCCTATGGGACGCGGCGCGGGGTCGGCTCTGGCGGGCAAGGGCAACGGCGGGATCGACGGCGATAGAGGGGTTTGGACGGCGGCGTCGGCGGTGGAACTTACCGCGAACGCCGCCGGGCGCGGTGAAGGGTTCCGACGACGGTATCTCGGTACGGGCGTAGGCACGGGTGCGGTGGTGCCGGCTTCCACGGTGAGGAGCGGCAACGGGGGACGGCGGCGCTCGGGTGGGAAGAAGCGGCGAGGGCAGCGATGCTTAAATGCACGTGAATCGAGGCGCCCGGGAAGACGCGCGACGCGGGTCGAACTCGGTCGTGGCACGCGCGGCGGCAGGATTGGCAACGCATGGCGATCGACGGATCGGACGGTAGGGGCAGTCCGGCGAGCGCAGCGAGCGAGAGCGGTGCGGGTCGAGCGCGGTCGCGGATGGGCGACACGCGCGCGGACGCGAGATCGGACGGGTGGGAGTGAGCGCGGCGCGGCGCGACGCACTAGGGCAGTGCGCGAGGGAGATGGGCCGGGGGGGGGGGGGAGTTGGGCCGAGGGCGATTTGGCCCAAGAGGTTTTTAGGGTTTTCCCAAATATTCCTTTTTCCAAAAAAATCCGAATAAAATCAAAGGGCTCCAGAAATAGCAAATAAATCCTAAAGATTCACCAAAATTCGAAAAATCCTTGAGATACCAGGAATCCAAATAAAATATTATTAGCTTATATTAATATTTATTTTAGTCATATTAAATCTTTTTAATTACTAAAAATTCATTTTAAGCTTTATTAATTTGCAGAAAATTTCAAAAATTCATTTTTAATTTAAAGATTTTAAATTCTTTTGAAATTCTGGATGTTACAGGCACTCATCAAGTCATTATATAGAAGATTATATTGGCATTTTTATTAGTAGGCAAGGAATAAAGGTCAACTGAAATTAGCAATGTTGTGTTACTTCCTTCTATGATCTTCTTTTATATCCATGTATGGAATTTCGACTCCTAAATTGTGGATGGTGTTGGTATTGTTCATAAAAAACCTGTGATATTTGTATCCTTTAAACTTTGATGCACCTTTCAGAATAATAGGAGATACCATGTTGAGAAGTTGAGGCCATCTCTTTTGGTTTCTTGTAAATTCTGTTTAGTGTTGCTCATTTAAGAGCACACAAATAGCTAGCTGAACTGATGTGCTATCAAAGCAATTTCCATCCACAATTACATCAGTATTTAAAATCATGTGGGTTCTATCTTTTAGGCACCAGCATAAAGCTGGCAACCGTTCCTTCAAGCGTTGTGGCGCTCACCCCTGAGACCTTTGACTCAGTTGTCCTCGATGAAACAAAAGATGTTCCTGTTGAGTTCTATGCTCCATGGTAGGTTTTCTTAGTTGATTTACTTTGCCTCCATTATCTTTTACACGATGAATCCATGATCTTTTTCCAAATGAATATAATTTATTGGGTGCTTATATGTTCTACAGGTGTGGCCACTACAAGTATCTTGCTCCGGTTAGTAGATGTTTCTAGCTTGAATTTGTCGTACATATTTTAGTTTAGTTTTGCAAGTATCATTATCTCCTGCTATTAGCATAGATAAACAAAGTTTGAAGTTTCCTACTGTACAAATAAAGCTAATTTGCCAGCTATACGTACAAACATTGTGAACTATATAATGAAGCTTCTGTTTGTTAAATAATTTATAGGCACTGTTTCAAATAGAATGTGGTATATGCTCTCAGTGCAAGTTTGACTGTTTCAAGCATATGAAATATATTAAACTCTTACAAAAGGAAAGAGAGAATAATACATCAGGAATGTTACTCCAAATATTGCAAGTAGAAGGAAACTGTAAGTGCTGCACTTTGATACCATGCTTTTCAAACGTTTTGTGCTTTTGTTAGATTCTCTTTTGCATATCTAGGGGGTTGGTAGAGTACTGTGGTTCAAACTTACAAATAGTAATGAACATAGGAGTAGTTAGAATTGTTAATTTGTCGATTTAATGTGGATGATATTTTCTGATACTGTACTATACCATAGGCTAGATCATATTATACCTGTATATAAAGGAGGAGGTGCAGTAATGCACAAGTTTTTGTATTCAGCAAGAATATACAACTACAACACTTCTAAGTTTTATTTTTCGTTGCAAACGTAGGACACAGAACTAGTATTACTTATTTTTGACTGGACGGTAGAGGGATTAGCTTTGGCGACATATTTGAAAAATCTATATTTTTCCTGGACAATGGTTTTTCCTTATTTGTACTATTTTCTAGTATCTTAGATCACAAATTTGAACCTTTGATCAAAATTAAAATAAAAACACATCTTAAAGCCGATCGAAAGGCATGAAAAATCGACATGGAGTTTTTTTTTAAAAAAAAAGTCAGGCAGAAGACCGGTAAACAAATTCTCTTTTGTCATCGTGTTTGTATCTTTTTATGTTTTTTCCCATTCTGCACAGGAATTTTGCTGCTTTGTTCCCTTGCAATTTGCAATCGCCTTATCCACCTCGTCGCTGCGAAACCAGTCACGCATCCGAAGTCCGCCGCCGACGCGTCTCCAAATGCTCGCCCCTCCCCTGTTCCCGCGCCCCTCCTCCGCGCCCTCCACGCCGCAGTGTCCTCCTCCACTTCGCCCATCCGCATCAACACACAACAAGCCTAATCTCTCCTTCCTCTCGTCAAGGGGAAGGCCGTCGCTTCTCGCCGTCGTCCGGTCCAAGAACAAGGACGAGGCCAGCTTCACTGACCGCATCCTCGACTACATCGAGGGTATGTACAAATCTTTCCCGTTTCTGCGCACTCGTGCATCTCCAGATTGATGTCAGCTACTAAGATTGGGCCGCTTCTGTTAGAAATTGAGCTGTATATACAATCAAGAACCAATATTCAGTATTGGGTATGACCTTCTTTGAATCAACGTATATAATGCTTTTCATAGACATGGATGACTGAGCAGTGAGCACTAAGAAAATCAACTTTTTTACACTTGATAGTTGATATGTAGTTGCTGAATGCTCATTACATTGTCTTCTATTCGTCTTGGCCCCACTAAGTCCATAAAATTAATCTAATTTTATTATGTAGGGTCTTTGCACCTAACTGGCTTAAAGCATTAGTTGATTAATAAGTTGTACATTTTTGAAATCTCTGTGTAGGGGGTCCAAAGTTGAGGAGGTGGTACGGAGCACCTGATTTGCTTCCCAAGGATGGGGGTGCTGAGGATGAGGAGGATGATTCTTCAGGTACATAGACAATACATTCCATATATGTAAACTCTCTCATAGTCGCTATTTCTTATTTATTTGACAAATTTGGGATGAGAAATAGATATCGAGGAGCCTCGAGATGCCGTGCTAGTGACCAACGGTGATAGCGAGATTGGGCAGGTTGTCTTTATTCTTCAAGTTTCTGTTTTCTTCTTCTTTTGAATTGCTATTGCTTCCAATGTTCAGTACACCATTATTCGCTATACCTCAATTTTTTATTCTATCTGCATTAACTCCGTTGTGACATGAGATGAAGGCTGTATTCTAGTCTCACTTACACGTGGGTCTGGAGCCACATTGTCAGTCTGACCAGACAATATTTTGACACGAGTGGCATACGCATTTATTTCCCTGTAATGTGAAATGCTATTTCGACTAACACAGAATATTGTTTGTATGAATAATCCTCATTGGAGAGACCACTTTAGGATTCAGATCTTTTCAGCAAAACTAAACTAATGTTAGTATATCCATAAAGTTTTCTTTTTAATTTACTCATTATTAAATTGCAGAGTTCCCTTTTTGTTTCTGCAGTTTTTTCAGTGAACATTGCACCGTTTATTGCATTCTCTTAGTTGTCTGGTTAAGTTTTTATGCACACATGTTAATTTACTCAGCTGCTTCAATTTTTTCATAAACAGAGGGAAAGAGCCCCTCAGCTGCTTCAAATTAATCTACTCGTATTTTCAGATGGTGATATTATCACTAATCCTGAAAAGGGTCAGAATAAAAGCCCTAGTGAAGGACAAACGATCCACTGAAGAAGCTTTTGGAACTTATCTGGAGGTGATTCCCTGTAATTCTCACATATGCCTTCAACATTCTGGATGTTTCTTGTATATTCTAACATGTTGATATGTCACCTTTTATTAGAGGTTCTATACCACCTCTTTGGTGTGATTGTCTACCAGAAAAAAAACAATAAATGTATTGGAATGGTTTTGCTCATCACATTTTACCTAACAAGTAAAATGAAAAATGATCCCAATATTCCTCTTTTCTGTTTCCTTGTAGTGCCTGGTTGGTAATGTGGAAGATAAGTCCTTCACGAAGAAAGCCCTAAGGGGTGTTCGTGCCGTAATTTGTCCTGCCGATGTATGTTTCTAACTTAATGTTCTTCATCTATTCATTTTATAAGGTCTACTATTTCCATTCTTTGGACAATTATTGATTGTTTGGCACATTCATGAGTTGCTCCAGCTGATGATTTGATGATTAGGGCATTACTAGATTTTGTTTTTTTAGACAGCCATTAAAAAACTCGACCTGCGGGGGGGAAGAAACCCCCCGGGCATTTTTGCTTAAGAAGAAGATCCTCTCATGTAGATCGAGAAACCTCCGAACCCCTACCCCCACCCATACACAGCGGCATTAGCCCTCGTGAGAGCGACCAACGACCTCGATCACGACCAGGGCCAGCCTTAGACCTGTGCTTTGGTGCGGGAGCAGGCGAGGGGGTTTTTTTCCCTCAGCCCCTTGAAAATCCGCTCCCACTGGATTTTAGACATGTGTATAAGGTGGAAGCAAAGAATAGACGTAGACCTGTGCATTTTAAACAGCCATTACTAGATTTTGTGACTTTCCACCTTTTGGCATTGACGAGACATGCTCTTTATGTTTGGATAATTGAGTATGGTATGAGATTCATTTAGATGCATTTGTACCCAAAGCTGTACGATGTATTCTGTACTACTTATGAATTAATTTCTTGCATTATAGCTAACCACATTCTAATAAAAAATCTGACTTGTGCAATTTAGTTCTGTCCTCCATACTTACATGAGAACATAATATCTTCTTCACGAGTTCCATTTCCTTCTGCATTCTAAGTTTTGCTTGCTTTGAACTTGATATTTCAATAGGATGGTTTCTTCTCTGACTTGATTGACTTCAAGGGTGTCCAACACATTGTTCTGCTATCCCAGGTTGGCAATGCTCTTGTAACTTTGTATTATCCAGTTCAGCTTAGTTTCAGTCATTACCCATCCGAGATCTTGATAAGAGTCCAGCTATCTGTCTACAGAAATAGCGGTGGGCTCCAGGCTATTATGAACAGCAAACTGAGGAAGCTAGCAGAGAGGAATGAAGAAAAGGTTCTTGCATCTGGCATCCCATCTACGATAATCAGGACTGGCTCTATGCAAAGCACTCCTGGTGGTGAAAGAGGTTTCGATTTTACAGAGGTATTAGCATGAAAAGCTACCTTACTTCTAATGAATGTTCGGACTTACGCAGCAGTGCTAGCGCCCTGTCATTGGAGAACTTTCAGTATTATGAAATGACCCAGGCAAATACATTTGGACAGCATTGTGTTCGTGATGCGAGACTAATCCATTAGGTCCCTTCATTTGAAGTATGATGTAATTTGCACTCAACAAGTTGAATATACACATGCATTTCTTCTCTTGGCAAACTGATAGGAATATCTTCTTTGTGGAACATCAAGTTTGTTTGTCCATCTGATGTTTCACTTTTGGTAGGCTCTCATATAGTGCTTGAAATTTGTAGGGTGTAGCAGCCAAGGGCAGAATAAGCAAAGAGGATGCTGCTACAATCTGTGTGGAGGCCCTGGATGCCATGCCCCAAACAGCGCTCATTTTTGAGGTAATTAGCTCAAGCAAGCCTCAGGGTCCTAGTTTTATGATTGATTAATTTCCGATATGTTGTTATAATGATAATAGAGAAAACGAAGGAAACAGTTATATGGACCTTGTATCTCTTTTATGGGGCACAAAGAAAAGTTTAGGCCTAGCTTCTTATCTTCTGTGTTACTTCAGGTGGCAAATGGTGATGAAAAGGTTTCAGACTGGAAAGTATGGTTTGATGAGCGGATGCAAAGGGGCAAAGAGCTGAAGTAAACGCACATTATTGGAACACACGACTTTTTTAATTGAAGTGTTGAAAAGGAATATAGGACAAGAATCCAAAAGAAAGAGATTCAACACATGTATATTGGAGTCATTGGCCCTCATGACAATCTAATTATATATCTGAACAAAAAAAGATGCATGGTCTCCGAGAAAGTCTTGCATCAGTGCAGTTGAACTGAAGTTGATCTCGTTGCCGTGATCAAATCAGTTACAGGTTGACGGCCCCAAGCAACAGCAAGATGTCTTACTTTGTTGTTGTACTTTGAATTTGCAATCTACACGGCGCTATAATTCTTAAACTCATTCGTTTGTTATGATACCTCCCAATTAACTGTGAATATTAGGGCATCTCTAATGGTCCTAGCTAGCAACTAACTAGAAGACTTCCACATCATCAATCAAATAGCTAGCATACAAAGGACTGTCTATAAGGATAGCTATTTGATACTTACATGCACACACAGTCATTTATAGAGACATGTTTCTGTCATATAGCCTAGTGTTTGGAAGAGCTCTCGATTTTTTTACATACTCTCTTTCCTCCACATAGGATTTATGCTGATGTGTACATGCAAATAGCCAGCTGACTCAGATCATTGGAGATGCCCTTATCGTGCACACACACACAGCTGGTATATATTACTTATCCATCTGTACTGAATGATCTAAACTTCTGCTGAATTGAAATTGTCAAGCGTGTACATTTCGGAGGATAGATATCTATCCTACAATGCAATCTATTTGTTTTCATCCAATGGAAGTGTTCCACATTTGCTATTTTCTTTGGCCAATGGAAGGGTATGCTCTTCTAGCTACGACTTATTAATCTAACAAATAGTAATTACTAGAAAAGTTAAAAGCCGCTGAAAACCTAAAAAGAACAGTGCCGAAATCTGGAACTACAGCTGCATTGACTTTGACCTGCACGTTAGTCAACTTGAAGCTTGTGGGTCCTGAATAAGAGAAGCAATATTTTGCAGAACATGTCAATTGACTTTTTTGCAGAACATGTGACTTGGAGATATGATCTTGTGATGGCCTACCTGCTAAGGGGCATTTCCACTTATTTCCCCAAAGATTTGACCTAACAAAAGATATTCATTTAGCAAGCGTTTTGGCGTTTATTGAAAGCTTCCCATCCCATGCCCAAGTACATGCCCGGAAGAAAATGACGGATCCAAATATAATAAGGGCTTACGAATCACAACGGTACCACATCATTGTCGTTGCCGGCTTATATCTGTTTCATGGTTGGAAGATTTCTTGGTGCCATTGGTGGTGATTAGATATTCCCCGTCTAACTAATTTGCAGTTTGCTTCTAAGGCCATGTACTATTGATATCAGTTAGCTATAAATCTTGCTATATAGGATACAAGATAATATGAAGGAGAGAGAGCATAGAGAATTAAGTAGTCTTTTATGTAGTAGTCAACTGTAACACGATATACAAGACACATTGTGTCACAGAAAAACTGTCTATAAAGATATGTAAAAAGACAATCTATTATATGAACTGTCTTTAATACTGTCTATAGATAACATAAAAATATTATAGACAATAGTTATATATATCATTGTACATGCTCTAAGAGGATCTAAACCAGTGATACATCCTCGTACCATTTATTGCCTTGCTGTAAGTATTGATTCTTATTAGCACATCTGAAAATTTCAACGCTAACGCTCCGTCCGTTTAGAACGTGGGAATCCTACCAAATTTCATAGGAATTCTGGACCTAAGATTTCTGATGAGATAGGGCATAATTTTTTTTAATTAGATGGTGTCAACGACGGATTCAGAAATCTAGCCTGGATACATATCTAATGCAAACTAATTGTTGGATACAATAATGGGAAGCTATTGAATTTTGAAATCAAATCAGCACGACAAAATCGATGAAAATTGTTAACACACTTCTCGATTTAGTATACTTCCATAGAAAATTTACAAATGAATGATTAAAACGAATGGCTAAGTTTAAAAGATAATGGTTATTATTTGTATTAAACTTCTATTTTTTTCATTCTAGCACCATTTGTGTTTTATTTGAAATTTCAAATGATGCTACAACACGTTACAAATTAACTCATAAAATATGCCGTGCTAATTTAGCGTCACTTTAGACTATACATGAGTAAATAAAGCTTTGTTTTTATCACTATTAATAAGAATAAAATATTTTTTCTAAAATATAAATAAAATATTTTTTCTAAAATATACTCATATTGGTCTTGAATAATTATACTAATTACAAGGATTTCAATCGAGCATATGGATTGAGAATTTGATACTTGATTCATGAGTTGTTTAAAGGTTAAATTCATATAAACTAAGAAAACAGTGAATATATTTTCTATGAGTTGTGTGATGCCATGTGTATGAGAGAGGCGAGCCCATTTGATGGGAAAATAGAGGAATATTTTTTACCTAAGACCCTGAACGCTCAGGAAATTACAATTGATTAAAAAAAATAGAATGATCATAGTAGCTAAGGGTACAAAACAGGTATTAACATTTTTGTGGCTCATGGATGGTGTAAATCAATCAATGGTGGCATGGGCAAAAGATAAATTAAGTGGTGGAGAAAACCAAGGGATAAATCACTTTTTATTGTGTGTTTAATGCTTTTAGTTGTTAGTATGTGAATTGTTTTCATATTGATTTAAGTTAGTCTGAGAATTGTTTTCATATTGATTTAAGTAAAAAAATATTTTCATCTATGAATAGTTAAATAAAACTCTGAAAAAGTGGCGTGACAGCTTATTGTCCGACTACAGTGATAGAAAGAATAGCTGGTTTTTTAGTAAATCCGTGTGACCTATTGGCTATGATGCTTAGGAGCAGTGTACCGTAGCATCGATAAATCAACGGCAAACATTGTTCTCTGCTTACCAAAACTGTCAAAACAGCCCTAGGATCACTCTTAAGATTACCTTGGTAAAACAACCATGGCTGGGTTCAACACGGTTTAGTACTTTTGATTTTTGTATTTTGTTACAGTAACTAGTTTTTAAACTATATATTTTTAAAAGCGGGTCTACTACTCAATTATAGTACACATTGTACCGACTCAGCTATACTGGTCAAAATTGTATGTAATTGTCTCCCTCTTCGTAATCTCTTACGAACAACCATAATTCAAAAGCTATAAGTCAAAAGTCAGAAAAACCCACCCCATGTATCCCATTAAGAACACAAGTGTGAGACATCACCAAGGTTGTTAGGATCGCGATACCAGGCAGGATCATTTTTTATCTGATGGGATCGGATCGTAGAATGACGATTCTATCAAAATTTTTAAAAACGTATATATTTTATATAAAAATTAAATTATATTTTTAAATATGCAAGTCTATAGTAGATTTTTTAATTTAACTTTGTAATATGAATACATTATATTGAAGTAAGGTTGATTTTTAAAACTTATTTAATTATTTTTAATAAACTAATAATATAAAAATGTAATATGTCAAATATAATATTTTTTTTACCTTAGAACAACATGTAAACAACAAAACAAAGTAAATTAAACTATTGTAACTTAAATTAGCAATAGGTAATGTCAAATTTTATATGTTAATATAGTTTGTTGTTAGAATCACGATTGTAATAATTCTATGAGTAGGATCACAATTTCACTGTGATACTATCTGATTCTAATTTATGTTACGTCTCAATTATTAACTCTAATAAAATTATAATAGTATGATACTATAATGTATATTACGATATTGATAAACCTTAGACAGCACACGACACTGAAAAAAACAACAGCACACGACACTGAAAAAAAAACAAAACATCGGAAGTTTTACCCCCACCCAAATATCAGGTGACACGTCCACCCATTCGATCGACTCCGTGCCACGATCCAGCCGAGGAGAGAGGGGGAGGGGAGGAGAAACGTGCCACAAATCTCTCTCTAGGAAAAGATTCTATCTACGGAGCAATAACAAGAGAGACAGCAGGAGAGAGGATTCTATCTAGGCATAGACATAGGGGCATAGAGCCCTGTTTCGTGTGTCTGGGGATCTCCTGATCTCCTTCCCTTCCTCCCCCCTATACTTCCCCTTTCTCCCTCCTCCCTTGTCATTACTCTCTCTCTCTCTCATGCTCGCATGATCTGATCATCTCCGCAGAAATGCTACGGAGTCCTTGAGGTAAGCACCACCTGCTCTCTCTCTCTCCCACCCCCCCCAATAGATACGAAAAGTAGAAGGAAATTTGGCTTGTACCTCTAGTTCGAGAAGAGTCTGTTTGGTATTCTGGTGTGGGATCTCCTGTTTCTCTCGCAAGAACATGGTGTTCTTGGGCGCATTTCCTGGTTTGTTCTTGGTATCTTGTGGTATTAGGATCTCTCTCTCCCCCTCTCCCCCCCCCTCTTCTTTTGTTTCTTGGACAAAGTTGTTTTAATTCTTGTTCTGGTTTTGTTCCTGGGTTGGGTTGACTGGAGTAGGATTTTCTTGGTCTCTAGAAGAACCGATTGGGAGACAGAAAAAAAAATCTCGCCCCGGCATGGATTTTCGTTCCCTTCCCCGTGCAATTTCGTGTGCAAGTTCAGGAATTTTGATCCGTGCGTTCCTGAATTTTTCAGTTCAACAGCTTCTCCCTTTTCTCTGGTCAATTCAGATGAACTCTCTGGTCAACAGCTTCCCGCTTCTTCAAATTCGGTTGCCATTTTGAGTGAATTTTGGTTCAAAACCCCATTTCGCACCAGCAGAACAGGATTTATTTTCTTTGCCGCTCCCATTTCATGCCCTCTTCACGATCTTTCATCTCGAATTGCTCCCGAGAATTCCATGGCAAACGCCGGATCAACAATTCCCCAAACCGTCCCTTCTTACACAAGCACTGAAGCACAAACACCCCTATTATACTCTTCTTTACCCCCAAAATCTGACACGCTTTGTATTTCTTGGAATTATTTCTTGTTTGGATGAAGTTCTCTATCCTTTTTTTTTAATAAAACATCGCGTGAATTTCAAGTTTTTTTTATTAATTTTTTTGGTCCAAGCAAGAAAGATTCGTCAAGTACATGTGATCTTGTTCCACAGTACTTTGTTCTCCCATGTCCCAACAGTGAAATTACCCCACCACAGTTGCTCCAATTTGCAAATTCGCTCAGCCGAGCAGTAAAAGCCAAATCTTGATGACCCAAACAACAACCACCAAATAAAAATGCAATCGTTTTATATGTATGGAAATAGCCCTTCTTACAACCACCATCCCTTCCAAGAACTCAATTCAGCTTCATCCATCTCACCATTTGGTCCATTTGCACATTCTGCAGGATTGAAGCAAAGAAACCCAGTGGCTGCAGCACCACTCACCCAAGAGCAGCAGTAGCTAGTAGCTGTTGCTGCTGGCTGCACACCACACCAAGAAGAAGAGCTAGAGCTAGAGCTAGGAGCAGAAGCAGGCGAGCAGCCAAGAAAGGGAATCGATGGAGGGCGACACGCTGTCGGGTTTCGGCGGCGCGGCGGCGGCGGCCGGCGTAGACACCAAGGTGCTGCACGCGTTCCAGACGAGCTTCGTGCAGGTGCAGAGCCTGCTCGACCGGAACCGCATCCTCATCAACGAGATCAACCAGAACCACGAGTCCAAGGTGCCCGGCGACCTCTCCCGCAACGTCGGCCTCATCAGGAGCTCAACAACAACATCCGCCGCGTCGTCGACCTCTACGCGGACCTCTCTCGCTCTTCGCCGCCTCCTCGGGCGGCGGCCGCGCCGCGTCCGAGGGGGGATCGGTCGGCAACGTCCGGCAGGCCGGCCACAAAAGGATCAGGTCCGGCCTGGACTAACCAGGGAGCTCTGCTGCTGCCGCTGCTGCCGTGCTATTCTTATATCTACCTATATTAATTACTCCTCATCCTACTACAAATGAGCAAGAGCAATGCCTCTATAATCATCTTCTTCTTGTAGCTGTTGTTAATCTTGTTGTTACTGTTAGCTAATGTGAAGTATGGATTTGATGCAACAATGCAAGGATGATGCAATACAGAGAGTGAGCAGTTCTCTGTCCTCCCAATCTGAAATTGTCATGCTCGATTGCTTCTGATCTCCTTTTCGAGTGCTGGGGAAGTAGCTATGTGCAGCTGTGCATTTACTTCGCTTCATTTGTTGCCTGCATTAAAAGTTCCTCTAGAGATGAGGAAACCTTCTCCCAGGTCAAAGCTACTTTTTTTACTCTACGTCTTTCACTGAAAATGCAACAAGAAATCACTGAAATGCCACAAGAAAACAATTTGGTTTCTGTTTGGGATCGATGACTAAATGCTGGGGCTGACGCCATGATGCCAAACTGAAACCTGATATGCTCAAAATTAAAGTATTATATGTTGCCGCTGAGGGCATTTTGGGATTTTCCAAGTAGTTTTTTGGATTAAAATATCAGAGAGAGAGAGACGCAAGCCCACCTGTCGGTCTCAGCAAGAAGGGATAAGGAGAGGGAGGCTGCCTCATTCGGTCGGACCATGCGTGTGTTAGGCTGGTACAGAATCGTGGTGATTGACTCTGATCACCACTCCCCTTCGGCGAAATCGGCATGGCTCGAGTTCCTCCTCTTCTTAACAACATAGTTCCAATCTAGCTTCCCATCTCTTTTTCCTTCTACCAAAACAGAGCTCAAACTTTAGGGTTTGAGCTCCTATCGGCGACGACAAGAAGCTTTGATCCCTTCCCCTTCATCTCCTACAATCCATGACCTCACCCTTGGCTTTGCCTTCGCGGGGCTGAGCTTCGGTGAGGGCGGAGACAAAGGGGTAGGGTCAGGGCTATGGTGGTGCCAGCTTTGTGAGATGTCCAAGCGGCGGCGCAGGGAAGCTGGAGGCGGTGTCGGTGCTGGTATTGGTGTTGCGTCGGTTGTGCGTGCACCAGTACATTGATTTGTGTTGTTTCGGCCTGGATTAGTGGATTGGATTGTGATCTTATTTGTTGTTCTCGCTTGCCTAGCACTTGGCCATGTTGGGTTCTTGGTCTTGGGCGGCAATTCTTTGAACCTTGACTTCATGATCGAGGTGACTACTTGTTGGTGTGGGAGGCTTTGTATCTCCGAGAACCACACTGTGGTGTAAACAATGACAATAGATTCTCTGGGACAACATCTTCTTGACGTGCCTAGTTGTGACTATCTTCTGGAGGTTTTGATTACCAACGCTGTAGTGAGTTATTGTGATAACCCTAAAAAACCACTTAACCAAAATTACAAATTTAAAGAAATAAATAGTACATCAACATGAGAATTAAAACATAAATCATCCACACAAGATTGAGAATAAGTGATTGTCATTATACAAAAGTCTGATTACATAAGTTTAATTACAAGAATGAGCCTAACATACATTAAATTACAATGCTACATGTCCAATGTTAAAATTATAATGTTAGATTACAAGAATAAGATTCTACAAGTGTATTACACATATATACAACTAATAAACTCAAACTTCTTTGTGGCCGACCAAATAAAGGCATCTGTAAGTCGCTTTATCCAAAACCACAACTAGAAAAAGCTAAAGAAAGTGATACAATAAATGAATTACCATCATAACTCAGTTTCAAATAAAATTGCACAAGGACAATCGCTCATCAAGATACTAGATTGTTCGGAGCCAATTGGCACCTCTTGCGCTAGTGGGTTTTTATCATCTGGCGGTAATTCCCATTCTTACCTTTATGTTTTTACCATTTTACCTTCCCCTCAAGGTGAGTCACCCTTTCTTCACCCATGCACAAGACACGTCCTAGGCCACAGGTCACAGCCGAAGCACACCCAAGGGTGTGAAGTAAAGCCAACAGAGAGAGGGAGGGAGAAAGCACCAAAACCACTGCCATAGCCACAAGTGAGAAGACAATCTCAGTGCAACAGCGAGCAAACAGGAAACCAGCCATCGCTCACCACCTACACAAAACCACCAAAGGTAGTCACTGCCACACTAAAGCACAACACCACCATAACATCACAGAGCATTCACGAGCCACCACACCGATAAGTTGATAGCCAGAGAGAGGTGAGTGCACCATTTAAACCACCACACTAGAACCACAAGCCCCAGCCGAGAGGAAGAGTAAAGAGAAGAAACCAAGACCGAAGGCCACTAGAGGAGGAGAGGACCATGACAAGAGGACAGCAGCCACAAGCCGCCAGGACGTGCTGACCATGAACCCACTTAAGGAAACCACAGCCATGTGAGGGTACAGTACATCACCAAACTGACCGAAATCAAGCCCGACAACACCAATAAGGTAAACCTAAAGTCTCTACCATTCCATTTTGCCAACTCTCTGTTGGACTCATATTTAGCCAATCCAAAATCCTCTGTGAAACCATTGCACTATTCTCTAGATCAATAAATAGTGCTCACAGAATACATTATTGAATCATTTCATACATAACATAAATATACCATACATTAAATTACATTCATCAGAGTTTAAATAGGTTGCATCGGGTCAAGTTTACAATAGGGCTGATCAGACCAAATGGATATATTACATAAATGTTGAAGTGGAAGCAAAGGGGTCCATTGGTTTTTATTTAATTTTTGAATTATTTTTTTATTGAAAAAGCTCATTGAGACTGACAGGAGGGTCCCATGGGATTTAAAAATTATTTTGATATATTAATTAAAAGGAAAAGGCTCTGGGGGTAATAAGTGGGACCGGTGCACTATGCAAACAGTAAGTCGGTCCCACTTGTAAGTGGATTTAACTTTTATTGAGTTTGAAAAGGTTTAATAGCTAATGGGGCCCACATGTCATACGGTTAAGGGACTAACTTAATGCATGGCGGCCCACTTGTCAGTGAGGTTTAATGGATGGCTAAGCAAGTCATGAACTAACTAATTAAGCGTATTCAAATCTAATGATGTCGCTATAATGTAATCTTCCCCGCCGAAGAGAGGCAAAGCTCATCGTCGGTGAGGAGGACAACGGTTGGAGGTAAGGCCCAAAATAAGTTCTACGGCTTGGCGCGAACCACTAGGCGAGGTAGTGTGGCCGAATCTGGAGACTACAGTGGTTGGTGGCGAGCTCAAGCAGCGACAGTGTCGAGACCCGAATATGCAAATTTGGACTCTCTGTGTATACCGCACTAGTCCCAGGATCACGCTAGTGCACACAGTCAAACATAGATGTAATCACAACCATATACACGCTAAAATAAAGAGAAAACTCAAATATCGATAAATCTCAAAGGTATGACCTTATGGCCAAGCTTACAATATCTCTACCTGGAAGGGCTTTAAAATTAGCAACGAAAAATTCAAAATAAAGCGTAGCGGCCAATCGACAAGCCCACAAGCTATTGAGTGGAGAACGAAGCCTAATCCGTGAAGTGTCGAAGTAGCCTCCTTCTGGAACGTCTTGCTGGTGATACTCCTCTTCCTCAACTAAGCAACATTAGGCGTAAAGCCGTGAGTATATTGGTACTCAGCAAGTCGTTTGTAACAAATGAATGCAATATAGTATGCAAGGCTTACCAATGGAAGACTGAAAGGTTAATTTGCATAAAATGATAATTTAAAGTAAATACAAGTAATAGATTGAAAGTGAACTTTAAATAAAACAATAATAACTAATAATCAAAGGAATTGAAATAAACTACTTATGGACCTCTCATCCATAAGCTAAATCAATCGCTTATGGACCTCCCATCCATATGCCAAACCATCCGTGAACCACCTGTTCACTTCCAACCATAAACCACAAGTTTTCAAGAAATAACTATACCTCGTGTGAAATCACCGAGCATTGTCCATGACCGAGGACGCGGCTATTCGAATAATTTTACACTCTGTAGAGGTTACACAACTGTATCCACACGATGTGATTAGCCTCAGCTTAAGGTAATCACAACAAGGTCTTTATAAAGTTCAGTTCTAACCCAATCCCGCCCGCTAGGGTTTCGCATCACACCCCCCTGGCGCCTCATGGAAATCAACAACTATGTTTATCACAATGGTGAGATTAAAATTAAAACATCCCAAATTAATCAGCTAGGTCCATCCCATACTAGACATGTGGATTGCACGGTAAGACTCAGATCAATGGCGCGCAAAGTTAAGTCCTTAATATTACCCGAGCGAGACTTCCACATCCCTCGAAGTGCACCAACACTTCCCCTTTACTGCACGATCACTCGCCCGAGTGAAAACAAATTTTGTATAACCACGCCAATGACACACAAATGCCATGACCCAAATTTTAATAAACGTGGCACCAACCACAGTTTCATATCTTATTAAGTCAAATTAATAATTCACATGTGATGACAAACCCGGTCGTAAATTAAGCAAGGCTAAGCATTCTAATCGTACCAACCCATGTGACAATTAGCATAGTATCACTATTAAATTACCCAATCTATGGTGACAATAGAATCATGGTGTTCAAATTTACCAAGGAGAGATTAATCAATTGCGACGATAACTACCAATTACAAGGTTTGCTGATGTGGCGCTGACGTGGCGGACACGTGGCATGCTGACGTGGCCTAGGGCTGACGTGGCTGCTAGCGTGGCTAGGGCTGACGTGGCACAGCTTGGACGCGGCGGCGACGCGGGATCGAATGGCGGGGATGATGACGTGTGGCACGATCGGGTCCGTCGGTTCGGATCTGAGCGGGCGGCTGGGATGAAGGTGCGGCGACGGCGGGGTCTACCAGCGGCCAGCGTGGCGGTGGCTGGTGCCGGGGACGGTGGGGCGGCGATCGGGACTTACAACAGCGAGGTCCGGCGGACGGCGGAGAGGCACGGGTCAGCGGCGAGGACGACGCGGGCGGGGAAGGTGACGTGGGAGGCGGGGCGAGAGGACGGAGGCGGCGGCGGTGGCGTTCGGGTGCACGCGAACCGAGGCGGCTACGAACATTTAAAGCACGCGAATCGAGGTGGGTTTGATCCGGAGACGGCGCGGATGCGGTGCGAGCATGGATGGCTGAGATGAAGACGCGTGGCGTGGGATGGATCCGACGACTACGGGCGAGCGCGAGGGAGGCGGCATTAGGGTTAGGGCGAGGCGCGGGTGCGGGCAGCTGGGATGGCTCCACGTGGCACAGGACGAGGATCGGAGGGCAGGGCGGCTTGGGCGTAGGGAGGCAGCGGCGAGGCGCGCACGCGGCGAACTGTAGGGATGGCCGCCACATGGCTGAGGGGACAGATCGGGTGGCGGGAGCGGCGCGGGTGAGGTGTATGCGAGGTGGGTGAGGCCTTGGCCGCGGAGCGGCGCGCGATGCATGGTCAGGAAGCGGGCGCGCGGCGCGTGGCGCGATCTGGCCGGAGAGCCGGCGCGGGAGGGGCGAGGCGGCCAACGCGTGGAAAGGAGGAGGATCGGACGGCTGGGGAATTTTCCCAAATTCTTTTTCTCTCCAGAAATTCAAATAAATTTCCAACATCTTTAGAAAATAGCAGAAAAAATCCTAAAAATTCACCAAAAATACCAGAAAATTCCATGCAACACAAGGAACTCGAATAAAATATTTTTAGCACATGTTAAAGTTTATTTTAATCACATTAAATCCTTTTTAATTTCTAAAAATTCCAATTAAGCTTTATTAATTCTAGAAAATTCCAAAAATTTATTTCAAAATTCTGGGTTTTAAAAATCTCTGAAAATCAGAATGTTACAGACAGAATAGGGAGCATGGTACCACAGCAGTACACAACACTAGAGTCCAATTCATCGCTAGGGGGAGCATTTACGAGTGGTGAGGAGCTTACCAGAAGCAATAGCGAGGCTTAGAGAAACTCGATGTAGGTTGTTGATGGAGAGCTGAGGCAGCAGGGAGGGGTTGTCACGGAGGGCTCGCTAAAGAGGAAGAAGAGGCTCGATGTGGCTTGGTTCATCTTGGGATCTTCACATGAAGCTCCAAGCATAGGCAATTGGATGGAGATGCGTCTAGTCATAAATGACTTTTGGGGCGGTGTAATGGCCCGAGGTGAAGGGGAAGGTGGTTCAGGTGGCTCTTGAAGGCGATGAAGGGGTAGGGAGCAATTAGAAATACGGGGAGGACCACCAAGGGTTTTATAGCCATGGGGGTGGTCGCTAGTTGTTGGGTGCCATGATGGCTAGCGTGGAGTCTCAAGGGTGGCGGATCTAGGCGCACGACGCAACATAGGGGTGGAGTTGGTGTGCGACATAGAGAAGAGTAATGGTGTGGAGGGAACACATTAGAGGCAATGGGTAGGCGAAGAATGAGGACACGCAAAGCTGACATGGCTCGGGCACGAGTCACGGGGCGGCGCGCGGAGGAGGGAGGAAGAGGGGTCTAGGCGGAGCAAGGGTTGGTGCTAGGTGAGGCCAGTTAGGCGAGGTGGCATGCACTATTGAAGCACAATGGCAGCGGTGCCGACTATGGGAGCGTCGGCCAAGCCAAGGCACAGTGGGCCTAGGAGGAAGGCAGGGGTGTGCTGGGCCAAGCCCAAGAGAGTTTTGGGATTTTCTAAAATTTTGAAATTTGAGTGACTTTTGAGTTGAATAATTTGAATTCAAATTCAATTTGAAATTTCATTCAAGCAAAATTTTAGAGTCCCAAATTACAGTGTTACATCTAGAACTCTAAGAACCTAGCCAACAGAGCCACGGCGGAGCACCGCCTCCGGCTCACGACATTGGAGAGGAAGGCCCAAGTGGCCATCCACGAGCTCCCATGATCCTTGCCATTTCTCCCTGGTGCACACAAGGACCCCAAGCACCCACATTGTTGCTCACCCACAAGAACCAAACCCCCAAGCACCATGGTTGCTCACCATGCACAACAAATGCACCCACATTCCACAACAAATTCAAAAATGAGATGAAAATGAACAACATTGCTAAACTAAAATGGAATGTAGTAATGTAAAAGTAGAGGAGTGGGAAGAACCAAAGAAATAGAAGAACCTAAGGCCTATGACATCAGTGGCATATAGCCATGGGATGCGAGGCACCAGAGATAGGGTAGCCAACGAGCTGGTGCAAGGCTGGTGGCATGCTAGGGCATGGATCGGTGGCACGAAGCTGCCAAGACGCCATGCGTCGATGATGTACAACCATTGTGATGCACCACTTTGGTGGAAGCGAAGAGCCAACAGAGGTGCAGGACGTCAGTCACGGTGAGGTGAAGGCATCAGTGAATGATCGGTAGGGTGCATGGCATCGGTAGGGCAGGAAAGCCCCGGCGAAGATGCGGAGCATCAAGGAAGACCGGTGGATGTGTGAGAGATCAACGGTGGATCCGGTGGGAGGAACATCGAAGGAATGTACCTCAGGGTCGAATCAGGTGAAGCCAAGCCCTGAATCACCATGGGACGACTGGATTCGAGGTCAGCAGTAGGAGGCGAGAAGAACAGGCAGAACCAAACACACCGGTGATGCCAGAAAGGGGGAAGCTAAGGGGAGGGGAGGTAGATCTCGGGGCAGCGCAAGGAGGCATCATCGGCGACATTGGGGCTGGCAAGACTGAGATAAGGGAGATAGAAAACAAATAGGCCGATGGGCGGAACCAAAAGTAGATCAAAAGGAAACTTAAGAAAGAATAAAGGAATTGATAAATACAATTATGATGAATAACAAAAACAAAACATAGAAACCTGACAAATAACCTCAATAAATATTGCTAGGAAAAAGAATACTGAAGCCTATATTTCCTGAAGAATAAAAGGACTCTAAGAAAATAAATGCAAAATTACTCAACAAGGGTTGTTGCTTCATAAGGAATATACTCACCACTCACAAATAATTATATCGGCCTTAAATAATGCAGGGGACAAACTGGTCCAAGGGGAAGAGACTAGTCATACCTGAAGGATTGCGCGTAGGCTACGAAAGCAGAAAACAAAAACTTTTCTACCGCGCATACAAGGACATCATGCTAAGGAAGGATTATGGATCGTTACCACTAGACGCGCAGCGCAACGAAAGAAGAGTTGGAGAAACCGATCCAACCACGCGCGTCGAGGTAGTAATGGAATTAGCCGATCGTCCCTAACAGATCGTCTCCTTCACGCGATCAACCACACCACGAGCAGATCCAACCTGTAGGTTGTTGACGCCGATCAACACCGCAACGAGCAGCGCCTCCACCGGTATCCACACGTCCGGGACTGGAATGCCGATCGCGAGTGTACTAGCACTCGTGAGCGGCTAGGGTTTGGCTCGGGAGGTGGCGGCTAGGGTTATGCTAGAGGTTAACAGGAGCATGTCCCCTCAGCCCTTCGCCTCCATATATATAGACCTCCTCACTTGGGCCTTGTGGATCGAGGCCCAATAGGAGTCTATTCGGATCTCTATCCGAATTGAGCCCACATCCGAATCATATTCGAATTAGTGTTCCAACCCGTTAAGCGTGCGACCCTATAAGTTCACGTATACTTGGTCGTGACCCGGAAACGCCTTTCCGGTCACCCTGTTAATAGCGGCCTCTAGTAAGACATATTAACCCCAAAGTATACGTAAAGATCATATCGGCTGAACCTGTAATGTTCTCATGTACGAATCCCTTTGCCTCATGATATAGATTGAGCTCAAGACAAGACCTGTGTCATCCTCTTAATAGCTCAATCACTCTCTCGATTCCGTAATGGATTATAAACTTGTGATTGACTCCTCAATCATCTTGGCATAGCCATGCACTTTCATAATCCATTACATCGAGGGGCTCAGAGATATCTCTCCCATAAGGAGGGGCAAATTCTATCTTAATCATTCACATCCCACTACATGTTTTATGGCAAACCTGAAGACTACTTTTATGACTACCCGATTCTGAGAAGAGTGTTTAGTAGTCCCAAAATAAGCTACTACGCATGTTGGGAACCATGATGATCTCAAGTCTAAGGATTCTACATAAACACTACTTGAGACCAGCGATGACACATGAAATCTCTGCGATTTCTCATGGCGAGTCTATCCAACATATGTTCACTAACACATGTCCATACTATTGATTTGGTATCACCATACCATGATCTATGAGACATAATCATCAATCAATACATATGTTGATCTTTATCTTTGAATCATATTTGTTCCTCATATGATACATGATCAGGGATCATTTATAAATAGCAACATTTTAGCATTAAGAGTCTCATGAATAAGTCACATACTCATTGATCAATAATGATGATATCTATTTCAAGGAACAAAGTAATGTATCATAAACATAGTATGTGATATATACAACATCTCCATGTTGCCTCTAGGGTATATCACTAACAATACCACCACTGAGATAGATACCCAACATCTAGGCACTTAGGCCAGGATTTTTTAAGCATGCTATGGTACATGATTTGACTAGTTACTTTGCTATAACTATTTTATATGATCACCTTTCATTAAATTAATTTATAAAAAGGAAAGAAGAATGATCTAAATTAATTTAAGAATGATCTCTCCACTAGAATGATTGTTAGAACAATTTTGGATACTAAATACTTGCAAACTCTTCGAATAATAAAAATGGACTTCTAATAAAAGTTTAGGTAATGACTTGAGAAATATGAGGATAAATGTGCATCATTATTTAAAAACTTGTTAAGTACTTTGTACTCACTCTTACTATTAAATCTTCCCTTTTAGAACCATATTCAGCTGGGTTGTACTTGGGGATTAATGAGGGTAGGGTGAAAAATGAAGGCACCTAGGGGTATGAGGTTGACACTTGATGGGAGGTAGGCGAGGTGGAGGTCATATACAACGATTAGGAGGATTAGGCGTAGTAGTTTGTTGTCTGGGTCGATCGGGTACTAAGTTATCTACTTTTCTTTTATTTGAACTACCCTATTAATTATAAAGAATAGTTGCTATTATAGTATTATCGGGCTAATTATGTGCCCAAGATATTTAGCCCTACTTGGCGTGGTAATGTAATAATAAAGTACATAGTCTCTAATTATTATTACATTGTAACATTCGATGGGTTTATTATTTGTTGGAGTGGTGTTCTATTGAACAAATGAATAATAATTCATTAACTAGTGTTATTGCTCCTTGGTAATGGCACGGGTCGCTACAGGTGGTATTAGAGCAATGGTTTGAGGACCACCCCTATAATTTGTCGGACCCATGTGCAACACCTTCGGATCCTCTATGTTATTTGTACTAGTCCAGGATTAGTTAGTTTATACAGTGGACAACAAAAATAAATATCAACTATAATGATACTTATTCATTAACTAAATATGGGACTGATGGCCAACGTTTACATCCACAGCCTATAGGCCAAATTTAATTATAAATAGCAAAAGATAAAGCTGAATTGAAAGAAGCTCAAATAGCCTGCCCAGAGGCAAACGACATTAGACGTGGCCTACTCATCCTGATCCTCATCGTAGTTGAAGTCATCCTCCTCTAAGCGACAGAATTAAGTAATGGTTAATGGTGAGCACATAAAATGTACTCCGCAAGTTATATGGGAAAATACAATATTAATGTAAGGACAACAAGTGATAGCATATAAGGTTATTTGAGCATAAAGCAGAATTTAAAGAAATATAGTAGATAGGAAATTGTTGAATTTAATACAATAAGTAAAAGAAATAATTTAAACAAATTAGTACCATTAGCATGGGAACCGACCTGACACTAACTTAACTACGGGTATCCCACCTAGACCATCTTTTTCAAAGATCTCATATGGATTACATCCATCTATAAGTTTTCTTCGCATAAAATATTTTAAAAATCAAAGTCTAATCCATAAAAAACTTTACTTGGTATACATATGACCATGGGTACAGTTATCCAAGATAGTTTATACACTCTGAAGAAGTGGTACAACTTTACTCACAAGATATAATTAACTTATAATGTTCATCTGACACACTTCCAAAGGTATTAGACTAAGAGGTCATGATAAAGCTTTTACAATGCAAAACCATCAACCTAGGCATGCCTCCACTAAGGTTTCACTCCAATAAAGAATTTACTAGATCGGGGCCCTCTTTTGTGCCATGTAAGACTTCTCGTGACCTACGCTACACTCATATTTAACCTATAGTGAGACTCAGCTTGGGACCTGTAAATTAGTTAGTCAGTATTATCCCATACCGGTCTTACATTGTCGATAGGGCTTTATAGTAGTAGCAGCTCATAGACCATTTCTTAATTGACTTAGACATACTTTTCACATACTCCTTATGCCAAGCACCCACGTTGAGCCACCGAGCAACAACGTGTGCCAGCAAGCATCCATCACCTAACCATTTGTCTAAGTCTAAACTAAGTTTTATATTTTACTTTGTCAAATATTTTATAGCCCTTCTTGACTCACCAAAGTCAAGAATACATTTTAAAACACATCATTTTATGTGAAAAGATTATCCCAAACCTAGGATTATTTCTAAGTATGTCTAAGAATTTGCTACAAAACTTTCCAGCTAATACTAGTGTACTAACCAGAGTCTTATTGTTGGGTGATAAAATATATGAGAATCAATGTCAAAGGAGATAATAATAAGTAGGCAATAACTAAGCTTAAAACAGAATTGAAATATGTTGAATAAACATATGCATGCAGAATAATTTAAAATAACATAATTTTATTTACAAACTAGGATCAACATGGACAAGATGTATAACTTGCCTTGTTCTGCGGATTGGTGAGAATCGTCAAAGTGATACTCCTACGAAATGTTGCAGTCTACACATGAAAATAACCAAACAAACTAAATACAAATAAACTCTAAAAAATTAAAAGAATGATATAAATAAATAAATTAAGATTTTATATAAATTTAGAAATTTCAATGGGGTCAATTGGATCTAGAACGAAGGAGAACGAGCTCTTGGAAGATTTAATTCTAAGAAAAGGGAAGGAAAGCACTATTCATCATTTTCCTAATTTTTTAGAATTATTTTTCTATAGGAAAAGGGAATTCTGATGTCAGTAGAGAATTTTGATTTTGATTGAATTATTTTCCTAAAGGAAAAATCTAGATTATTGCGTCATGATGATGTCAGCAAGGGAATTGAGTTTCAGCCGAATTATTTTTCTACTGGAAATAGGGCTGACAGTCTGACATGTGGGCTCGATCTTGTAGACCGAGTCCACAACACAGTGGAGGGATCCATAGTGGACCGGGTTCATAGTGTGACGTGGTGAATCCATGTGGTTCTTGACTCGCCAAGTTTCTTTGGCGTGTTGGCCAAGTGTTAGGCACGTGGGCACAGTTCTTGACCTAGCTCGGGAGTTGACTCGTGAAACACAAGGCGTTGGTGGGCATCTTTGGCGTGTGTGGCAAGATGCATGGCGTCGTGTGGTGGCCACGTTGGCCCATGCGCTGATGAGGCACGGCCGGCAGTGGAGGCACAACTTGTCAATAGTGTGGTCCATGGCGAAGGGTGGCAAGACACGCAATCAGGTGAGGGAGATGAGGTGATCTGAAATTACCTTGGAGGGGAGCTCAGGACGGGATAGGAGCGGCCGACAGCAAGATGAGGCGATGGCGGCACTCAATTCCCATCAAGGAAGGGCTTTTGGTGGCATTTTGAGGTGGAAGAGGGGTGGAGGAGGACCACCGTGAAGATCACACGGCCAAAGGAGAGGCTTGATGTGGCTTGGGCTGGCACCAATTCCTCGCTAGAGTTTTCTTTGGTGCTTGGAGAGAAGGAGCACGCCGTGGGAATGGAGGCGAGGAGGCGGTGCGAGTAGAGTGGTGCCGGGGGTTATAGGGATAGAGAAGGGTGCAACGATAGCAAATTGCTCACCGTAGATCGCGGTGGGCGGTGGTGGTTGCGGAGGAGAAGGAAGGAAGGGCGCGAGAAATGGAGGGATTTGGGCGTGGAAAGGAGTAATTCGGACACGTGGCGTGAGGGGAAGAAAGGGAAGGAGAGCGACCTTGCGTGGCAAGGAAGGGGTGGGAGTCGGTCGAAAATGGCTCTGCCGGGTGGAGAAAGTGGGTAGGGGAAGAAGAAAGGAGAGGGATGACTGGTGGGGTCCACACGAAGAGAGAGGGAAGGGGTAGGGTGCACTACTAGCGGGGCCCAGAGGTCAGAGAAAGAAGAGAAAGGGGGAAGGTGGCTAGCGGGTGGGGTCGGCTTGTTAGTGGCATGGTGCGGCTGATGGGCAGGGCTCAATGACAAAGAGGGAGAGGGGCTGGCAAGCTTGGGGCCGGCAGCGGAGTGGGTGGGCTAGGCAGCGTGGGAGGAAGGCCGGGCGGCACGTGGCATGCGAGGAGAGGCTGGGTGGCCAAGTGTAAGCACAGAGGAGGTTAGGATTTTAAATCCATTTTGACTTTGGGAAATTCAAGAAAAGATTAGAAAATAGCAGATAAAACCAAAAAATTTTAGAAAAATTCTTGAATGTATTTTGGACTTAGGAAAATTATTTCTAACTTAAAGTTGGTCTTTGATTTTATACATAAAATACTTTTTCATTTTGAAACTAGATTTTAAACTCTAAAAATTCATCGAAAAACCAAATAAAAGCTAGATGTTTTCAGATAATTAGTTTGAATTAGAATTTTACAAAAATTCAAATTACCTTTTATTTAATATTTTTTTACTTAAGTTAATTTTCAAAAGATAAGCCTTTTTAAAAGCTAAAAAGCAGAAAAATAAATTCAAAGCTCACGCTACCAAATAAGCACTTGTTTTATTTTAGATTGAAACAAGATTTTTAACATAATTTTGAAATAAATAGCTGGGCTGTGTCATAATTAGAGACTATTAGTGGCTTAAGTGACTTTTTACCTACCTGCTATATTGCACTAAGTATTACTTGTAACTCTCTACCTAATGTCACTTATCAGTTTAGTTCTAAAATCTTATCTTTTTAAAAATTTATTTCTACTATAAGTCAAACCTTTACAACTAACTAAAAACTTTATTTGCAGGATAGCATGATTTTATATCCCTATGAGTGAGGTCCATAGTGACCACATTACCCTCCTAGGATGTATGATATACACCTTAGGAGGGCCCTTCCTCGAGTTTCCTGAGGAGCCAGAAGTCAGGGGATGACCTCGAAGAGTAGTAGTAGTAATTACAGACATTCCCCTCGATCAAGATTATCGGTTGGAGTATTTCGAGGACCACCACTCCCCTTCTTACTACCTTACCTCACAAATTGTGGCTAGACAGGCCCCCACCACCTTGATGGTGCACTTTTGGGATTTCTTTCGGACTACCAAGTTTGAGGAAATTCCACCAGTAGCACCCTAGGTAGTTTAGGAGAGGAGTATGGCCCACCCCAAGGTGGAGCTAGTTTGACCTTTGAGACCACTCCTTCGATATCGAGGGCCTAGAGATAGACCCTTACCACACTCACTATGGGCGACACCCTGTTATAGTACTCCATAACCGAAACTCTCATCGGGGATAAGGGTCTACTTCTTCTTGGAGGAGCAATTTCTAGAGGTGACCTAGACCTTGCGGTCCTCATCTCTGCACTTTAGCATAAGTCCTCGTGAGTCCAACACCTCAGACCTTTCCTCCACGGAGACACGAGGGTTCTGCACAGAGTGCACCCCACTTTTCCTTAGAGATCCCTAGCTACTACTTTCTCCCTATCTCACTCACCCTACGTTTCACCTTATGTTTCATCCATACCTTTTGATTTCCTATTCAGTTTACCCACTTCCTCCAACGAGACCGAGTATCCTTCCACTCAGTTTCCCTATCCACCACCATAGCGGATCTAGGGACTCACGGGGCTCATATCTTCATACACCTAAGGCGGTGTAGGATGCCTCCACTACTAGTGACCTTTATCACACTTACTTTGGTTACCTTAGTGGCGACCAGCCGTCAACGCCAGAGGTAGGACGTAGCTCAAGCGAAGGAGGGGAGGCTCAGCCTGAGGGGATGGCGATGAGGAGGAGGGTGAGGAGCAGTACTTACCAGGGGTTGTATTAGTATATAACTTTATCAATTTTCATGAGGTTGTTGTAATTCACTGTTAAAATTGCTTTAGTATTTCCCATATATGATATAGCATGTATCCTGTTATCTATGTTATCACTTTTGTTATTTATATTATCAATGATGCTATCCTTTTAGGCTTGTGTACCTTCAGTTCTCTCATTAAAAATTTTGTATGACATTCCAATTGAATTCCATGTTCACATGATTATCAAATTTACTTATTGTCATTTTCGTGAAATAGTATATTACCTCTGTTCATATTCAGCATACCACTATCATGCTTTATTTTATATCTACACTGTACTTTTATTTTTCAACTTGAGCAAGTGTGCATACAAAATCTAATGCTTCCTGTAACTAGTTATAAGTAAAATAAATATTATCTTTTAAGGCAGATAATTGCATCTTACCTTGGGTCCAAAATAGCTAGAATTTGGACTATTTCTATAGGTATTATTTTACTTATCTCCTCTAAGCAGAAAGAAACAAAGAGATATGTCAATTTCACAAGGTGAATGGACAATGAAACAACCTAGTAAATAATATTTCTATACAAAGATTTCTTGGATGAGTGGTCCATGGTGTACTCGGGCGCGTCTTTGGAGTGCACTCAAGGAAGCCACTGAGTGTTTGAAACATTTAGTTTGGGTGACCTTAAGAGCGGGTTCTTGAGAATTCTGATGCGAGAATCTAGGGTTGATTCTTTTGCACATACTTTCTTCCTTGGTGTTATTTGCTAAATGGATGACCGGTTAACAAGAATAAAATGCAAAGGGGTAAAATAGCACTCAAAAAGTGGAAATCATAATAAAACCTTCTCTCAAAAAGTGTTGCACCCATCATAATAGAGCATGAATTCTTGGCTCACTATTAAATGCGTCTTAGGAGTAAAAATGTTCATCCTTGAAATGGAGCAACCCTCAAACATTTGTAACTAAATTAAAGCTGGTCAAAAATTTAGTCTATAAGCATTTTATTTTCTCTTAAGAACCAGTGTATATATTCACACCAATTAATACCAAAAAATTACTTCAAACACCTGTAGGATGGGTGACCACAACCAAGTAGGGCAGTGAATCTAGGTTAGCTTGTCTCGAACCACCCGAAGAGACTAGGACGGGTGATGACCAAGGTACTCCAACCGCTCAGCCGCAACCCCCACAAATGCCAAACCTCATGCACCCAAATGAAGAAAACCCCATGAACTACAATAACTTCAACATCTTCCTATTCTTATAGGCATCTTAGAGAGAATCCTAGGAGTCTCAAAACAAATTCATGGAGGCCTTACTCACATGATTGGCCCAAGCAAATCCACACCCACATAACAATGGAGTGAGTTTAGGAAAATTTCTCCAGACATGCCCACCCACGTTCTCCATAGATCCTCTTGAGGCTAAGGATTGGTTGTTGAAAGTAGAAAAGAAAATACACACTATAGGGTGTTTAGATGAAGAAAAGTATGATTTGCCTTGCACCAACTTACAGGACCAGCCGCAACTTGGTGGATGAATTTCTAGCAAAATAGGAGCCAGAACCATCCCATTTCCTGGGAAGAGTTCAAACAAAATGTCTCAGATACCCATGTGCCCTAGGAAAAATAGAGTTGAAGAAGAAAGAATTTAGGGCCTTAACCTGGAGGGATAGTTACCTAAATGAATACTTGAGTTAGTTTAATGAACTATCTCGCTATGCCCCCGATGACATAAACATCAAAGCAAAGAAGATAGAAAAATTCCTAGAAGGCATGAACCCTACATAAAGCTACACAGAAACTCCACCGCACCATTGAGTTCCAAGACTTAGAGAACCATGCCATCATCTTCAAGAATGAGAATGCCAACATACAAGAGGAGAGAAGGAAGAGACTCGGAATAGATTCTCATCATCTCAAGTTCAATAGACCTATACCATAGATGCCTTTCTCAAGATTCCTAGCACCACAACCTAGACCATTTAATGCTCCCCCACAAAGGCAAGCATTTCCACCCCCACCTACTATAACGCTCGTTGTGTGTGCGGATGCAATGCTACCTCACCAGGGACTGTCTTAGGTGGTCAGGAGCCCATTTCAATTGCAGAAAGCTAGGCCATCTTAAAAATGGAATGTCCACATCCAATAAGTCCTGGGTGACAAATTGCTCCACAAAACCCTGTACCCAGATTACCGGCACCACCACCACATGTAGCCGTAGATCTTGGTGCCACCCATTCTTTCATCTCGCAACACTTTATTCAGGCAAATGAATTAGAGTGTATTCTGTTAGAGAGGAAGATGGGGGTGAGCACCCCAGTAGGGGTTATCAATGTATCCTCACTTTGAAAGGATCAGAAGATAATTATCCAAAACACCAAATTCAGTGTTGACCTTCATGTCATAGCATTATCAAATCTTGTGGTAATACTAGGCATGGATTGGTTAGACAAAAATGGAGTGAACATAAACTATGAGTAGAAGAGTGCCTCTATAAGAAAATCAAATGGCTCAGGTTGCTATACTTAGGAGCCTAAGCCCACCAAAATCAATAGACACGAAGTTAACACATCTATAAGAAAAAGTATAGGATATACTAGTAGTTTAAGAATTCGAGGATGTATTCCTGATAAACTACCTCGTGTGCCTCGGATCGAAAAATCAAATTCTAAATCAATCTAATTACCACAACAGCCCCAATCTCCAAAAGACCATATAGAATGAATCGCAAGAATTGTGAGTGAACTTGAAGAAAAATAATTTATCTGAGAAAGCATATCACCTTGGGATCCCCAGTGCTTTTCACATGAAAGAAGGATGACTGAGTAAGGTTATGTACCGACTATCGGGAGCTTAACAATGTCACTATCAAAAATAAGTACCCTTTGCCTCGCATAGATGATCTGTTTGATCAACTTAAAGGGGCATGTGTGTTCTCAAAAGTAGATCTAAGGTTAGGATATCACCAAATCCAAATGAAAGCTGCAGACATTGAGGAAACCGTGTTCATATCCAGATATTATCACCATGAGTACACAGTAGTACCATTTGGGATAACTAACGCAGCTATAGTGTTCATAAATCTGATGAACAAAATATTCATGAAATTTCTAGAAAAATTCATAGTTATCTTCATAGATGATATCCTCATCTATTCCAAAAACAAAGAAGAACATGCCCATCATCTTAGGACAATATTGGAAACCCCTAGAGCACATCAACCATATGCCAAGTTCAACAAGTGTGAAGTTTGGCTAGATCAAGTGGCATTCTTAGGTCATATTGTATCTATGAGAGGAGTGAAAGTTGACCCAAGAAAAATGCAAACTATCATGTCATGGAAGCAACCCACTAACACAACTGAAATCAGAAGCTTCCTAGGATTTATGGGATATTACTGCATATTCATAAAAGGATTTTATCAAATAATGCCACCCCCCATGAAGCTCTTAAGAAAAGATGCACCATACACAGACGAAGCTTGTGGCGAAGCTTCCATGAGTTAAAGAAAAGATTAACTATTGCACCAGTACGAGCCCTTCCTAAAGAAGGCATTGAATACGTTGTGTATTGTGAAGCCTCAAAGAATGGATTGAGCTGCATACTTATGTAGAAAGACAAGGAAATCGCTTATGCATCTAGGCAACTGAGATCATATGAAGTGAATTATCTAACTCATGATCTACAATTGGGGCAGTGATTTTTCTCTAAAAATATGGACACATTATCTCTATGGAGCAAAGTGTACTCTGTACAGCGATCACAAGAGCCTAAAATACATCTTCACCCAGAAAGAACTGGACTTAAGGCAAAGAAGATGGTTGGAACTCATAAAAGATTATGATTTGACCATAAATTACCATCCTAGAAAGGCAAGTGTAGTGGCTGACACATTGAGTAGAAAAACTCATTACAATAGAATGTCAATACAAGAACATACTCTAGAACTGATACAAGAATTGGCTAAGATAGAAATCAACATTAGAGTCACCCTTTCGGATGCAACAATAGCAGCTATGACCTTCCACCAAACTTTGTGGGACTAGATTAAAGTAAAGGAATGCGCGTAGGCTACGAAAGCAGAAAACAAAAATTTTCTACCGCGCACACAAGGACATCATACTTAAGGAAGAATCATGGATCGTTACCACTAGACGCGTAGTGCAGTGGAAGAAGAGTTGGAGAAGCCGATCCAACCACGCAAGTCGAGGTAGTAGTGGAATTAGCCGATCGTCCTGAACAGATCGTCTCCTCCACGCAATCAACCACACCACGAGCGGATCCAATCTGTAGGTTGTTGACGCCGATCAACATCGCAACGAGCAGCGCCTCCACCGGTATCCACACGTCCGGGGTTGGAATGCCGATCGCGAGTGTACTAGCACTCGTGAGCGGCTAGGGTTTGGCTCGGGAGGTGGCGGCTAGGGTTACGCTAGGGTTTAACTGGTGCGTGACCCTCAGCCCCTCGCCTCCATATATAGACCACCTCACTTGGGCCTTGCGGACCGAGGCCCAATAGGAGTCTATTCGGATCTCTATCCGAATTGAATCCATATCCGAATCATATTCGAATTAGTGTTCCAACCCGTTAAGCGTGCGACCCTGTAGGTTCACGTATACTTGGTCATGACCCGGAAACGCCTTTCCGGTCACCCTGTTAATAGCGGCCTCTAGTAAGACATATTAACCCCAAAATATATGTAAAGATCATATCGGCTGAACCTGTAATGTTCTCTCATGTACGAATCCCTTTGCCTCACGATATAGATTGAGCTCAAGGCGAGACCTGTGTCATCCTCTTAATAGCTCAATCACTCTCTCGATTCCGTGATGGATTATAAACTTGTGATTGACTCCTCAATCACCATACCATGATCCATGAGACATAATCATCAATTAATACATATGCTGATCTTTGTCTTTAAATCATATTTGTTCCTCATATTATATATGATCAGGGATCATTTAGAAATAGCAACATTTTAGCATTAAGAGTGTCATGAATAAGTCACATACTCATTGATCAATAATGATGATGTCTATTTCAAGGAACAAAGTAATGTATCATAAACATAGTATGTGATATATACAACATCTCCATGTTGCTTCTAGGGCATATCACTATGATCTCCCACTTGCACTAGAGTTAATCATGTAGGTATCTAATACCCATTGCCCTAGTGTGAGCCTCATGTTTTGGTGGGAAGAGGCTTTGTCAGCGGATCTGCAATGTTCAAATCCGTTTGTACTTTGCATATCTTCACATCGCCTCTCTCCACTATCTCGCGTATGAGATGAAATCGCCGTAAAATATGCTTGGACTTCTGGTGCGATCTAGGCTCCTTGGCTTGTGCAATGGCCCCACTATTGTCACAGTAGAGATCCATTGGGCTGGAGGCACTAGCCATCACACCAAGCTCATAAACAAATTTCTTGATCCAAACAGCCTCTTTGGCAGCTTCAGAAGCTGCTATGTACTCGACTTTTGTAGAATCGGGAACCGTCTCACCTTGGAACTCTTCCAACTCACCGCACCGCCATTTAGGCAGAACACAAATGCAGATTGCGATCTAAAATCATCTTTGTCAGTTTGGAAGCTAGCATCGGTGTAACCATTTACAACGAGCTCTTCCTCACCCCTATAGACGAGGAACACATCTTTAGTTCTCCTTAAGTACTTCAAGATGTTCTTTACGACAATCCATGATTTTCACCGGA
Source organism: Melocanna baccifera (assembly GCA_036346265.1). Classification (NCBI taxonomy): domain Eukaryota; kingdom Viridiplantae; phylum Streptophyta; class Magnoliopsida; order Poales; family Poaceae; genus Melocanna; species Melocanna baccifera. Next base: position 17,815,199 of record CM070682.1, on the reverse strand, counting down.
TCGGTGAGTATCTACTCGTAGCACTTAAAGCATCTGAGACATCGGGCGTGTACAAAGCATGGCATACATAATGGAGCCAATAGCCAAAGCATATGGAATCGCATTCATTTTATCCCGCTCATCAGGTGTACTAGGACACTGATTCTTGCTAAGATTGATACCATGTGACATAGGTAGAAAGCCTTTATTCGAATCACGCATGTTGAACCTTTTCAACACCTTATCAATGTCGTATCTTGGCTTAATCCAATTAACCTTTTGATTTATCTCTATAGATCTTGATGCCCGAATATATCGCATCTCCTAAGTCTTTCATAGAGAAACTATTTTTAATGAAGACTTATGATTCGAGCATAGGAATGTCATTCCGATCGGTAATATGTCATCCACATATAAGACCGAGAAATACGAGTGCGCTCCCACTAGCCTTTTTGTAAACACAAGGCTCTTCTTCGTTCTTGATGAAACCAAAACCTTTGATTACTTCATCAAAACGAATGGTCCAACTCCGAGATGCCTGCTTTAATCCATAAATGGATCTTTCGAGCTTGTATATCTTTCCAACTGATTGCGGATCGACAAAACCCGTGGGCTGTGTCATGTACACATCCTCACTCAGATTTCCATTAAGGAAAGCTGTTTTGACATCCATTTACCATATTTCATAGTCGAAATATGCAGCAATCGCTAGAATGATCCGAATAGACTTTAGCATTGCGACGGGCGAAAAAGTTTCATCATAATCAACACCTTGAATTTGTTTGAAACCTTTGGCCACTAATCGCGCTTTATAGATGTGAACATTTCCATCTATGTCTATATTTTTCTTGAAAACACATTTGCACTCAATGGTTTTAACACCATTAGGTGGATCAACCAAGTTCCAAACTTGATTACTGTGCATGGATTCAATTTCAGATCTCATGGCTTTAAGCCATTTCTCAGAGTTTGATCCCACCATCGCTTCTTCATGGGTCTTAGGCTCATCGTTGTCTAACAACAATATGTCCCGTTGTTGAGTAGTCAAGAACATGTACCTCTTAGGTGCACGCGTGACCTCTCGACCTCGTGGTGCGGTGTGTCCACAACGGGTTCTTCAACAGTTTATTCATCCTGTTGTGGTTCTGTAGGAGCTGAAACGTTTTCAGGTGTTTCTCGAATTTCTTCAAGTTGCACTGTGCTCCCACTATCCCTTCTTGAGAGAAACTCTTTCTCTAAGAAGACACCATGCCGGGCGACAAACACTTTGCCTTCTTCTTGATTATAGAAGTAATATCCTTTTGTTTCCTTAGAATACCCGATAAAGAAGCATTTATCAGATTTAGGAGTGTGCTTATCAGATTGTAAACATTTTACGTAAGCCTCACATCCCCAAATCTTAAGAAAAGATAAGCTAGGGCGTTGTCTGTCCATCTCATATGGTGTCTTTTCTCACGATTTTGATGGAACCTGTTTAGTGTGAGCGCGTTTGTTTCAGAGCGTACCCCAAAAGACAACGGAAGATCACTTTGGCTCATCATGGAGCGCACCATATCTAATAAGGTGCGATTTCTCCGTTCGAATACCCCATTCCATTGAGGTGTTCTGGCGAGTCAATTGTGGAACAATTCCACAATCCTTTAGATGATTGCCAAACTCATGGCTCAAATAATCGCCTCCACGATCAGATCGTAGAAACTTGATTGTCTTGCCTAAATAATTTTATACTTCATTTTGGAATTCTTTGAACTTTTCAAAGGATTCAGACTTATGCTTCATCGGTAGATATACCCATATCTACTAAAGTCATCAGTAAAAGTTATGAAATCACGAAAACCACCTTTGGCTGTTAAGCTCATTGGTACACATACATCAGTATGTACGAGTGCCAATAAGTCACTTGCCTGTTCACCTTGACCGGTGAAAGGTGCATTTGTCATCTTGCCAAGTAAACAAGATTCGCATGTCTCTAATGATTCAAAATCAAATGAGTGCAGAATACCATCTCTATGGAGCTTCTGCATACGTTTCTCATTTATGTGACCTAAGCGACAGTGCCAAATAAACATGGGATTCAAATCATTCGGACATTGCCTCTTTGTATTAATGTTATAGACCGGTGACCCTTCAAGAGTAAGAACGTATAACCCATTCACCAATGGAGTATGACAATATAACATATCTTTGAAATAAAGAGAACAACCATTGTCCACAGATTTAAAGTCATAACCTTCTGCTTGCAAACATGAAGCAGAAATAATGTTCTTTGAAAGAGATGGAACACAATAACAATTATTCAATTCCAAAACTAATCCTGAAGGTAAAGACAATGGCATGGTGCCAACAGCTACCGTAGCAACTTTTGCTCTATTGCCAACGCGAAGATCCACTTCGCTCTTCCTCAAACTTCTACTTCTTATTAGCCCCTTCAACGATTTGCAAATGTGAGTAACCGATCCGGTATCAAATACCCAAGAATTAGTGGATGAAGTAGCAAGATTGATCTCTATAACATTTATACTTGGAGTGGAAGTTGTACTTCCCTTCTTCTTCTCAAGATCCTCCAAGTACTTTGGGCAGTTCCTTTTCCAATGTCCTGATTGCTTACAGTAGAAACAATTTACATCAGGATGAGCAGCGCCCTTCTTGTCTCGCTTGGCCTTAGAACTGCTCGCGATCGCATCGGGAGCTAACTTTCTTTTGACCGCGCTTTTCTTGACATAGGGCTTGCCCTTGCCTTTCTGTATCATCATCACATGATTGCTGCTTTTCTTAATGCTTTCCTCGGCAGATTTTAGCATCCCATGCAACTCAGCCAGGGTCTTGTCCAGGTTGTTCATGTGATAGTTCATTATGAATGGCTCAAAGCTCGGGGGAAGCGACTAGAGAATCACATCAGTAGCCAACTCTTGGCTAAGGGGAAAACCAAGCTTTTCCAGACTCTTAATGTAGCCAATCATCTTAATCACATGAGGGCTGACGGGATTCCCTTCTGCAAGCCTGCACGCAAACAAGGACTTTGAAGTGTTGAACCTCTCGGCCCTTGCTTGGTTCTCAAACATACCACGTAACCCCACAATGATATTGTAGGCAGATGTGTTCTCATATTGCTTCTGAAGCTCAGAGGACATTGTGACAAGCATGAGACAGCTCACATCAAGGTAATCATTTGTTTGCTTCTCATAAGTTCTCCGTGCAGCCATAGTAGCATTATCGGGCAAGTCTTGGGTAAGGAGACTCAAGGACATACTCCTTGCGCTCTTGCTTGAACAATTCTCAAGTTCGATACCAATCCAAAAGTTTGTTCCATTGAGTTTTTCTTTCTCAAGAACAGATCGCAAATTAAAAATCTTGAATGCGGCGTTAGCTAACATAATCTACAACACAAGAATATGTAAAGTTTAGCACTATGTTTATGTTCATCTTTTATTAAACTATTAACAAAAGACTCCCACTATAGTACATAGTGGGTCAAGATCCTCATTTCACTAATTCCTAGTGAGCTTTGGCATCACGGCTAGAAAACTAGTGACATGGGTAAGCAACACCTTGCTAATCACATCCCTATGTGACTCTACTTTGGGTGACATCAGTATGCCCCGGCCCAAACCTATGCCCCAAGGTCCAAAACTATTTTGATAACCTTGTTAAGTAAACCAAATGCTTCCGCATGTAGATGTCCGACATCTACCTCAAATAATGATGATAACCGACGACACTCTACTTTGGTAAACCTACCACACGGTGATCATTATCTTTTGGTGCAACATATGGAAGGGCATTAACACCTAATTTTAATAGGGATTCTATCCTACCAAAGCAACATATCACATATATCATTGCATAAGAATAAGATAGATAACATTATAGATAAAGACATTTAACTGTGAAATAGTATGGCCCAAAAATGGTGATATCCATCTCCATGTAGGTGTAGACGATCTCCATCCTCCACATCACCCCTTTAGGTCACCATGCTTGAAAGCTTGTAACCTCAAAACTAGGCTACTACCTATAATAGCTAGAAATTGAAGATTACAAAGATAGATTCAAGCATTAAGGTCAACACGCAGGTCGTTAAATACAATATATACAGCTAACAATAGCTGAAATAATCATGACACACAGGCCATGAGCAGATGTTACATGCATCACACACATCTCATACATTCCAATAAGCTATAGGGCCATACTATTCACACCATTCTCTGCAAAACCAATCGCATTCTACCTCACAGAATTACATAGATCGCATCTATGAAATCGCTATGAAAATCTTATCGAGCCGATCAAATCAACCCAAATCCGAGCCATTCAAAATGTCTCAATTTTCATTAGATCAATCATATTGATCATCGCGATCGGTATACTTGAGGAGACCACAACACAAGACCTCGATCTGTTGGCTCGATCTCACGATTGTGCGCGATTAGCCCGATGGTGATTCCAGCGGTAGGGGCAAGTCGCACGATACATCAAAGAAGAAGCACGAACTAATCTTATTGGTCATATGATGCTATCAACTCATACCTATTTCAACCCCTTATGACCGATTGATCTCATCAACCCGTGCTACCACCGATTCATCACATGAACCACGATCCGGATTACAAACTAAGCAAGATGGCTCGATACCACTAAAGGAATGCGCGTAGGCTATGAAAGCGAAAAATAAAATTTTTCTACCGCGCACACAAGGACATCATGCTTAAGGAAGAATCATGGATCGTTACCACTAGACGCAGCGATGCGCGAAGAAGAGTTGGAGAAGTCGATCCAACCACGCGCGTCGAGGTAGTAGTGGAATTAGCCGATCGTCCCGAATAGATCGTCTCCTCCACGCAATCAACCACACCGCGAGCGGATCCAATCTGTAGGTTGTTGACGCCGATCAACACCGCAACGAGCAGCGCCTCCACCGGTATCCACACGTCCGGGGTTGGAATGCCGATCGCGAGTGTACTAGCACTCGTGAGCGGCTAGGGTTTGGCTCGGGAGGTGGCGGCTAGGGTTACGCTAGGGTTTAACTGGTGCGTGATCCTCAGCCCCTCGCCTCCATATATAGACCACCTCACTTGGGCCTTGTGGACCAAGGCCCAATAGGAGTCTATTCGGATCTCTATCCGAATTGAGCCCATATCCGAATCATATTCGAATTAATGTTCCAACTTTGTTAGCGTGCGACCACAGCAGGTTCACGTATACTTGGTCGTGACCGGAAACGCCTTTCCGGTCACCTGTTAATAGCGGCCTCTAGTAAGACATATTAACCCCAAAGTATACGTAAAGATCATATCGGCTGAACCTGTAATGTTCTCTCATGTACGAATCCCTTTGCCTCACGATATAGATTGAGCTCAAGGCGAGACCTGTGTCATCCTCTTAATAGCTCAATCACTCTCTCGATTCCGTGATGGATTATAAACTTGTGATTGACTCCTCAATCACCTTGGGATGGCCATGCACTTTCATAATCCATTACATCGAGGGGCCCAGAGATATCTCTCCCATAAGGAGGGGCAAATTCTATCTTGATCATTCACATCCCACTACATGTTTCATAGCAAACCCGAAGACTACTTTTATGACTACCCAGTTACGGAGTAGTGTTTAGTAGTCCCAAAATAAGCTATTATTCATGTTGAGAACCATGATGATCTTAAGTCTAAGGATTCTACATAAACACTACTTGAGACCAACTGATGACACATGGAATCTCTGCAGTGTCTCATGGCAGGTCTATCCAACATATGTTCACTAACACATGCCCATATTATTGATTTGGTATCACCATACCATGATCCATGAGACATAATCATCAATCAATACATATGCTGATCTTTGTCTTTGAATCATATTTGTTCCTCATATGATATATGATCAGGGATCATTTAGAAATAGCAACATTTTAGCATTAAAAGTCTCATGAATAAGTCACATACTCATTGATCAATAATGATAATGTCTATTTCAAGGAACAAAGTAATGTATCATAAACATAGTATGTGATATATACAACATCTCCATGTTGCCTCTAGGGCATATCACTAACATAAAGAAGTACAATAGAGAGGCTCATTCATAATTGAATAAATAAAAAGAATTAAAGTTGGGCAACCATCTGAATTCAACCTGGATGACAAAAACATTCTCTGTAATCACAATAGGATCTGTGTACCAAATGACTCCAATGTCAAACAAACCTTTCTAAGAGAAGCACATGACACATTGTACACTATTTATCCTAGACCACTAAAATGTACCAAGACCTAGCGATACATTTTGGTGGTAGGGTATGAAGAAAGGAATAGCTAAATATGTCAGCAAGTGTGACCCCTACCAGAAAGTGAAGGATGAACATCAATGTCTAGCCGGTCTGCTTAAAACACTCAAAATCCTAGAGTGGAAATGGGAGGATGTCACCATGAGCTTCATTAGTGGACTGCCAATGACACTTTTGAAAAAAGATGCCATATGGGTAATAGTGGATCAACTCAGCAAGTTGGCTCACTTCATTGCCACCAACCAAAAATACTTTTTTAACAAGTCGGCAGAGTTGTACATCGAGGAGATAGTCACTCTCCATGGGGTTCCAAAAACCATCACTTTAGACTGTGGATATGTCTTCACCTCTGTATTATGGAAGAGTTTACAAAACATATCATCCACAAAACATATCACACATTTAAAGAAATAAATACTACATCAACATGAAAATTAAAAGTTAAATCATCCAAACAAGATTGAGAATAAATGATTGTCATTATACACAATTCTGAGGGGAGGGGAGGTAGAGCTTGGGGGCGGTGCAAGGAGGCACCATCGTTAGCATTGGGGCCGACGAGGCTGGAACGGTTAAGGGGCCAAGATAGGAAAGGAAGGAGGCAAAGAGGAACCGGGTAGAACAATGCATGCGAATGAAGAGAGGAGGCAAAGAGATAAGGGGGAGAGAGAGAGGGAGAACAAATGGGTCGACGGGCCGATAGGCTGAACCAGAAGTAGATCAGAAGGAAACTCGAAAGAAAAAAGGAATTGATAAATACAATTCTGATGAATAACAAAAACAAAACCTAGAAACCTAACAAATAACCTTGATAAATATTGCTGGGAAAAAGAACAATAAAGCATATATTTCCCAAAGAATAAAAAGGACTCTAAGAAAATAAATGCAAAATTATTCAACCAGGGTTGTTGCTTCATTTGGAATATAATCACTACTCATAAATAATTATATTGGCCTTAAATAATGTAGGGGACAAACTGGTTCAAGGGGAAAAGGCTAGTTAGACCACCATTGAGATAGATACCCTACATCTAGACAAGTAGGGCGGGCTTTTTATACATGCTATTGTACATGATTTGACTAGTTACTTTGCTATGACTATTTTCTATGATCACCTTGCATTAAATTAATTTCTAAAAAGGAAAGATGAATGATCTAACGGAAAGAAACATGACAAAAGAGAAAGAGGGTAGAACCACTGAAGGAGTAGTTCCTACAAAGGTAAATAATAAAGGAGGGTAGAGAGTGCTCTGTAAGTGATTCAGAGGCAGGTGAGACCCTCTACATATGAATATAATATAAGGACTAGAAATAATCTTCATTCTAGAATGAGCTGTACATCAGTATCAACCATTTTTCCCATGTCAGCGGGGCAAATAGGTAAGTAGTATAGATAAGTGGAGGAACTCAGAACCGGATATAGAGTCCAGAAGTGGGGGATCCAAGGCTCATATAATAGCGCAATGAAGTGTCGAGTATTTAGACTTGCTCAACTAATGGCTATTTATAGTCAGATAGAGATATAGTGATGAAGTTGAGGAAACATTTTGTATTCTGAATTTGGGATCACATCTAAGAAAATGCGAAAGGCCCAATGTCCATAAGAATTCAGAATAGCTATGGGTAAAATGATACAAGTCTACATGATACTTAAATAAATCATGAATTCATACCAGTCTCTTGGATAAGAGTATATGGGAACCAACTGAGGGCTTTCTCTCCTCTAGAATTATTGTTAGAACAAATTTAGACACTAAATACTTGCAAACTCTTCAAATAATAAAAATGGATTTCTAATGAAAGATCAGGTAATGACTTGAGAAATATGAGGACAAATGTGCATCATTATTTAAAAACTTGCTGAGTACTTCGTACTCACTCTTACTATTAAAACTCCCTTTTCAGAGCCATATTCAGCTAGGTTGTACTTGGGGATTAACGAGGGTGAGGTGAAAAATGAAGGCACCAGTGCGAGGTTGACACTAAGCTGGCGGTCGACGAGGTGGAGGCCATATATGGTGGTTGGGAGGATTAGGCGACCTGACTTCATCATTCTAGGTTAGTCGGTACTAAGTTATTTACTTTTTTATGTGATGTACCCTATTAATTGTAAAGAACAATTCTTGTTGTAACATTATCGGGCTAACTATGTGCCCATGATATTTAATACTGCGTATGTGAATCTTGTAATAATAAATTAAAGTACATGGCCTCTAATTGTTGTTACCTTGCTTCTTAATTGATCCTATTTTGGTAGGATTGTGCAGTGTGCCATATTAGTAGATTAATTAATATCTATTTATTATCTCTAATGTTGGGTGACTGTACAAGTTACATTGTGGAATTAAGAGATTGCTCGATGATGATTTTCAGTCTATATGAGATGGTAATGATGAGTTTGTATATTCTGCTAGTTCTTGAGTACCTGACAGCCAACTTAATTGATTTCCTAGTTCTTACCATATCTTTAATCATTAATCTAATTGTGATACTGCTTGCTGTTGCTTCGATTAAGCTTCTGTGATACGCACACAGATATATATACGTGTGTGTGTGTATGTGTATTCTGGTTACTTCAGTTGTGCTTTGGATAGATATGTACATGTATATATATACTTCTGATCTTTGATTTAATCATTCAAGTATAATCACTGAAAGAGCAGCTCATTATCTGTTGAATTGCATCTAATTATTGTGGTAAGATAGTTAACTCAAAACTAACAAAATGTCTAGAGATCATTGTTTCATTTTGTATTAAGTATAGATGACTATGTCGAGAAGGCCTTGTACTAAACAAGTGTAACCGACATATGAGATCAATAATTAGAAAATCACAATCTGAGTACTATGCTAATTGTTGATTTATTTTCAGTAGTCCTATTGAGCATGATCTCATATTCAAATGACATGGTAGAGATTTGTAATCTTCCAATTATTTTACTTTTACACCTGTCATTTAATATATGCTGAAAACATGCTTTATTTTCTTTTATCGTTATGAAATTTTATTTAAATATTTGATGATTATACCACTAATCTAGCTAATTCTGCTCTAAGGATTGCTTCTAGCGTGACCATGAAATGCATGTTTAGTGCTTTGAACTTATATTAGTTGTGTTCTATATCCTCTTTTAGTTCTTGTGTTGAGGCCATCAGAGCTAGCGTTGTTGGGCAGCTGGCCCTGTAGTTGCATACAGCATAGCCAATTACTGCTTAGTGATAAATTCTTCCTTTTTATGATATAGTGTTAGTATATAATTAACTTGATCTTGGTGTGCAACAGTCCATTGGCATGATTGTGCTGGCAGTGCATTAGTAACCATTTACGTTACATGTGTGTCTAATTTCTCTATAGGTCAGTGGGGTGAAGTCTCGAGTGCTACAAGGAGGGGGGCGGAGATGCGAGCAGGGGCAACGGCAACAAAGATGCAATGCGGCGGTGGCAGATTCGGTGGAGGATGGCAATGCCGGCATCAAGGTGTGCGGAGACAGTGACCGCGTCCCCCTCGCCGGTTAGCGTGGGAACAATGACGGTGAGGGTGAGCGTGTGGAGGTGCAGGCTACCTCAACCTCCTAATCACACTACTGGTTATTTGTTGAGAAGAACACTATCTTTTCTCGCCTTCTTTTCAATGCTAGAATTGCATTTGGGTTTTGGCCATAATATGACTGCAGTAGGAAGTAAATGTTTGTGGTAGGACTGAGGAGTGTCTATCTTAGCTTGAAGCAGACATGCTACGTTTTGGGTTGCCCTACCTACTTCTGCTTCTGCTTCCGCTCATTTTAGCTTAAAGTCGACTTCTGCTTCTTGCTTTCGCTTTTTTTTCACTATTAAGTAATTTCGTCTTTCGGGTTTTATAGATTTTTTAGGCTTTTTTTTTCCTTTTTTCGTATTTCTTTGCATTGTCTGTGATGGGCTAACATGTTTTTTCTATTTTTAATTTTTTTAAAAAATTTGATTATGCCAAATAAGCCAACTCAGTTACAGTAAAAAATAAGCCAGCTACAATAAAAAAACCATAAGTCAACGTTATTCCGAACGCCCTCATTATGTATGCAAGTTCATACAGGGTGGCCATAGTGTGTGTGGTGTTGTGATAGAGGTCGCTTTGCTCATGAGGCAAAAGTCGTTGTGTATTGTTCCTTGCAAGATCAACTTTCAGTGGAGCGATGCCTCTTTGTCATCTCTGTTGAGTGGTTCACAGTTAAGGTTACAACAGGTAAGGCATGTGTATATGTTAGGTCCCAAACATAACAAGTATCATCTGCAAGATCATTCTTACCATCATTCATTATCATTTGTTTCTACTTTGTGCACTAATTATGGCTTCTATTACTTCCTTGCAAGAATCCTACATTATCTGTACATAGGTACAGGAAGCAGTAAATTTTTTTTTCCATTCACACAATGAGGTCAGTGTTACATATATCTGTATCACACCTAGTTATGGTACTACTTTACAAAAGAAAATCCAAACCTTACAGACATGCCTGCTTTGTGGATATAGATTAGTGATTATCACAAATCAATAGTTTTAACATGTTGAAGGGCTGCTGTCAATAGTTTAAAGAATATTTTGAGACTACCCAAATTGATATGTGAGTTCACTTCAAAAAATTTGCAACCATGATAGGTCATCATCTGTTGAAGTTTTGCCTATTTGCCGCTTTGTTATACCAGGGAGGATTCAAGCGATGTCCTCATCATGTTAAGAAATTGTGGTATAGTTTTTTAGCTAGGAACTATTAAGAATTTGGGTTTTCTTTCTTTGTACTCTCTTACTTCAAGCCTTCGTGAGCTGAATGAATACCTCCAAGGTCTTCCATCATATGATTTTTGCTTAGTTAGGTTAGTGCCACCAAAAAATTGCTTCCTTTGTAGCCCAAATTTGAATATAATGTCACGATCACTACTACCGAAAAGGTCATCATATACAGTTCAAAAACATTATCACAGACATTTTCATAAGCCTTCTGAGTTTATAGGTCAGTAATAATATGATGTCATTACAGACGGGTTTTAAACTATATGTGAAAACCATATCACAGACAGTTCAGAATTAGAATCGTTTGTGAAGGTATACTATCACAGACGGTTCGAAACTAGAACCACCTGTAAAGATATACTATCACAGATGGTTCTAACCACAAACCGTCCGTGATTAGAACATATCAAAGATGGTTCATAATAAGAACCGTATGTGATAGTTCTTTCTATACCTAAAAAAAATAGCTAGCATACCTAAAATTTTTATTGTTTTTCGACTAGCCTCAGGAAATACCGTGCCCTCTGAAAGAGAAATAACATATTTGAATTTGAATTCCAGATCTGAATTACATATAGCACTGCATACACATTCTTCAGGCTACAAATTCAGAAAGATATTTGTACTACAAGATACTTCAGGCTAATGCAATCTAGACTTACACATTCTTCATTAAACTACAATAGAAAACAAGTGGAGCAAAAAATTTCAAATACTGAAACAAAATGGCAACGAACACTATTTTCAACTTCTATGCCAAAATCAACAGAATGCCACACTTTTAGGATGTAACAAGCAGAAACCTCCTACCGATGCTAGTGACTTGGAATAGTGTGGATCTGCCATTGCCTTCTTCCTTTCCATGTTGCTTCAAAGGAAATTTCAATCGCCCTTACTGAACCCCTTCCCACCCTTGCCACACACAAACAAGTTAGAGTAGTATTGGTGGTGTTAATTCTTGGAGTAGGGAGAGGACGATTAATAAGGGGTGAGAGGTGGGGAGGAGACCGATGCCTACTATTTGATGCAAAGGGAATGGACGAATGAGATCAGGATCCTTGGGGAGACGACGCGGATCGGTGGCGTGGCAGGACGAGACTGGAATTTCATATATAATTATCACAGATGGTTCAAATTACGAACCGTTTATGATAGAGACATCACAGACAATTCTTAATAAAAAAACATCTATGATAACAGGAGATATCACAAACAGTTCTTATTAAAAACCGTTGGTAATAATGGTACATCGCAACGATAATATATCGTGCAATATAAACAACTAGTCTCAAAAAATAAAACAGCAAAGTTTTATATGACTTATGTATGCTCATTTGAAATGTTTTGACGAGATTTACAACTTTGCAGTTGAGGCAAACCCCAAATTCCAAAGGAAAGATCGAAAATTTTGGCAAAAATAGAAACCAAAAACTTATGACGCAAATTCAGGGCTAAAGATGACTGACTTTGGAGGTCTAAGAGGGCAACTAGTGCAAGCTCATTTTTTTGATTAAGCTCGTCGTTAGCTTTCCAACGAATACAAGAACGTCAAAAATGGACACCATATGCAAACGTTATACACGTTTTACTAAAGATGTCTCGGAATAAAATCCTACTCGGCTTTGGATTCATCTTAGGTTCAAATTGAAAATGCTATATCTTTCAATCCTGTGGGCTAAACTTGCTGAATGTTTTTGTAAAAGTTTGTAGTTGTATGTAGAAGTACTCCACCAATTTTCAATGGATTTGGCATAAATTTGGCATGCTTTTCAATTTTTGGAAAGTTAGACACTTTTTGGGAAATTCTACATGGTAAAATAGGGAAAACAACCACATTGAATTTGGATTTTAGAAGATCCAACAACTCAAGTAAGGTAAGAGTATTTAGATTTTTAAATAGTTTTTAATTGAAATATCACAGACGGTTTTTAATCTGAATTATTTGTGATAATTGCAGACATCACAGACGATTTTTAGTTGGAACCGTTTATGATAATTCACAGACGATTCTTGTTAAGAACCATTTATAATAATTAGGTATCACAGACAGTTCTAGCCATCGCTATTAATATAGATGGTTACGCTTGTAAAATCGTCTATGTTAATTACAACATAGATGGTTCTCTGGAACTGTCTGTGATGAGACGTCTAGTGTATTGTTTTATTTTTTTTAGTAGATGTCTACTATGGATGCTACAGTGAATTGGATTGCATTTTAGTAAACACACGATGGCTGTAGGTTTTCATTGAAAATCTGTTGTCGTTATTATCAAGACATTTCACTGATGAATCAGGTCCTTAAATTGAGCAGGGGTTCAATTGAACTACTACGATGTGGTTCAATTACAACTTTCATAAACGGTGGGGGCATGAAAAGGAAAGGTAAGGTGAGCACCTTTGCTACAACAGCTTATTTGCTTAATTTATAGGTCATGCGTATTTTGTGCCGTGGTCTTGTGGACTTATTACTTCTTTTGTTGATCAAAAAAAGTTTTGTTGAGCTCAATGATGTGCACCTGGGTGCGGTTTTGTGGATAAGTTTGTTATTTCTAGGTGATCAAGTTGGTACCTACGTATCTACTGATTTACACATTCCATTGTGGTTGTTGATATCATTCGTAAACCTACAATTTTTACTATTGTTTTGTTTTGAGGTGTCATTCTTGAAGTTGCTCTTAACAGACTTTGATTATGTCCAGTAATTTTGCACTGTACTAAGTCACATCCTACATATATCCATGGATAGGTGTACTAACCATGGAGCTAAATTCCTGTCATCCCTTGGAGGATGTGACTTGGCCACTCGGTTAGGTTGAAATTTGGTGGCTTATAGCTGAAATTACATTGTAACTAGCTGAAATTACAATATAGCTGACGGTAACTTATTTGACGTAATTAATTTAAAAAAATCTAAAAATAGAAAAAAATATGTTAGCTCATCACGTATAATGCAAACGAATACGAAAAAAAGAACCGGTAAAAAAACTTAAAAATGCCAAAAAGCCAAAAAATATGAAAATTATGAATAGTGAAAAATACGTCAAAAGCCAGAAGTCTAAGGGGGCGTTCGTTTTAGCGATGGCTTCTGGCTTTTGGCTGAAATTTCACTGTAGTTGGCTTTTTTTACTGTAGCTGATTTGGCTTTTTGGGTATAATTAAATTTAAAAAAAATATAAAAATAGAAAAAATATGTTAGCCCATCACGGACAATGCAAAGGAACACGAGAAAAAAAAGAAAAATACAAAAAAGCCCAAAAAATCTAAAAAAATTCACAAAAGACGAATTACTAAATAGTGAAAAAAAAGCTGAAACTAGAAGCTAAAGCTAAAAAAGGCTGAAATGAGCGGGGCCGTTCAGTGCAAAATATAAAGGGAACTTCCTAGAGTAAAACCCTTCCAAATAGACCTAAAAAGATTATATTGCACGAGAATGAAATATGACCTATCACACATAGTGTAGGCTTACTTGATACATAGGAGTATCACAAGAAATAGTTAAATATTTTTTACAAAAATTAGAAAATCCAAAAGAAACTTTATTTTCAATTTTTTTTACTAAATCACTTAGCACAAGGTAAATTGCCTTGAGTTTCATAAAACACCATGTTGAGAAAAAACTTTCATATAGCAGGAGGCCGGAGATAAATCTATAACCTCATGTTCGACTATATCTACTACCTTTTTGGGGACACCGTTGTAACGTATGGACACCTTACTAGTTATCTCTAATACTGGGTGATTGTACAAGTTACATTGTGGAATTGAGAGATTGCTCGATGATGATTTTTAGTCTGTATGAGATAGTAATGATGAGTTAGTATATTCTACTAGTTCTCGAGTGCTGACAGCCAACTTAATTGATGTCTGGTTCTTATCGTAGCTTTAATCATTAATCTAATTATGAAACTGCTCATTGTTACACACATACACACACACACACACACACACACACACACACACACACACACACACACACACACACACACACACACACACACACACACACACATATATATATATATATATATATATATATATATATATATATATATATATAAACACACACACATATATATAAACACACACACACATATATATATGTGTATATATATACATACATGTATGTATGTATGTATGCGAGTGTACATGCTTGCTTCGGATACATGTATATACTTACTGATCTTTGATTTAATCATTAAAGTATAATCACTGAAAGTGTAGTTCATTATCTGTTTAATTGCATTGAATTGCTTCCGATTATTATGATAATATAGTTGACTCAAAACTAACAGAATATCTAGAGATCATTGTTTCATTCTATAATTAAATATAGACCAGCATGCCGAGAAGGCCTTGTGCTAAACAAGTACAACTAACATCTAAGAGCAATAATTAGAAAATCACAATTTGAGTACTATGCTAATTGTGTAACATATGTTGGAGATATGCTTTATTTTTCATTTATAATTCTAGAATTTTATTTAAATATTCGCTGAAACGCGTCCCCTACAACAGTATATTCTTTTTTTCTTGGTTTTACCTCTGGTTTGCGCTGTCAGAGACAGCCATAGCTTCTTTAAGCCTAGAACCTGTTGGCACCTTCCATGATCGAGCCATCCTGCCTGAAACGCTTTTGTCCCTTTGTTTTCCGTGCTGTTTCTCCTTTCTTTCAGGCCTGCGACCATTGCTTCTTTTCTAGCGTTCTCTTTACCCGAAGCCTTTTCTCGCAGCAGCAGCAGCAGCAGCATCGCTTCCTGCAGAAATCTGTCGAGGCTGGGCACTCAGCGTTGGATGATTGCGTTCTTTCTCTGCCCCTAGGAGGAGACACCGAGACAGAGAGATGGGAAAGTACTTTACTTTTTTCTCCCCAGTGGCATCAGTCCTTTCCGGCGAGAGCATGTTCGTTGTTAAAGCCGGCGCGGGGTTCTCCGTGAGGTTCCCCTAGGGCATCTGATCTAATTAACAAAAAAAAAAAAAGAAGAGTAGGGTCTGTTACATGTTCGGATTTTTCTCTTTTGCTTATGGACCGTCGAGTCTTGCGAAATTCTGAGCAGGCTCCTAGATGTGGACTTCCTCTAGCTTTTATACTGCCTAATATTACTAAATGCATGTTGTTTTGGATATCTGTAGCCAAAATTTTAATTTGTGACCATCGATACGCACGGTAGTGCCTAGATTAGTCACGTGGAAATGATGTTGATAGTTAATTTTTTTTCATCAAAAGTACTCTTGCCATGTTGTGATTTTCACAATTTTTGCTAACATGCGCCTGAAAAACTAATAAGACAAATGATCAAATGTATACATTAATAGCTTGATGTTCCCACGTGCCAAACGAGGCCAAACCGAGAAAACAAATAAAATACAAGGAGCGCGAAATCCAAAAGTGATATTCTTCTGAAAAATTGAATAAATAACATTGTAAATAATGTAGTATTGACTATTGCCATTGACCACGAGGTGGACATGCAAGTAAGATATGCAATGGCATCTTCAAACTGCAAAACTTTGTGGTGGTATTTATCCGAGTTGCCATTTTTTAGTGGGGTGGGGTAAATCATGGAGATGAACATGATGAGAATTTGCCTAGGATTTAAACTAAATCTTAATTAAACACTCATCCGAAGAGGCCTAAAATGTTGGCAAGCATTGGGTGATTTAAGAATAGAAAAACTTGTAACTTCAGCAGTCCGTTGTTAATTTAGTGATGATTTTAAGAAACTTATCGTAATTTCAAGAATGCATAGTTCTGTGCGAAAGTTTAAAATACCGATTGCAAAAGTTAGAATCACCGGAGAAAGAAACCTTTTACCTGGCAGGCATTCCTGGTTCCAATCATGCGGCACTTGGCCAGAATCTGGTAACCAAAAGAAGTAAGCAGGCCAGCTTTATTTTCTTTCTGCTCAGTGCATGGTTGCAGATGGTCATCTCCTGTACCAGTGTGTGCCCCCTGCTTTGAGAACAAATTTGTATACCCTTTCGCTCTGGCCTATGGAGTATGGACAAGTATGGGTGTGTGACAACATTCCTGGGAGATGTAATTAACCAAAGCCTACTGCAAGATATTACCCACAGGGTGATATACCTTCAGGAGCAAAGGAATGTCCTGTCTCCTGTGCAAGTGTAAGAGCAATCCGATGATTCCTTGCATTTAGAAAAAAAAACCTTTATAAATCTGAAAACGCTGAAACAGTCACTAACGTTATAAATCTGAAAACAAGAGTGACTAGTTATGGAAATTGCAGTGTGATGGTTATTCCTTTGAATTATCAATGAATCATCTACATTTGAGGCGATCTACAAGCTATTAAACCCATTCGACGAAAGAAAGATCGGTGAAGGATTCGAGTTGATGATGGTGGGAAAAATAAGAAGGAAAAAAAATCCTGTCAATCAATCCTAGAGTTTGAATTGAAAGCTTCCAATCCTAGAGTTCAAGTTTTTGGACTCTTGGAAATTTCAACTTTTAATTCAAGAAATTCAGCTATCAAGCCAGAAATTTTAAAAACCTCAACTCGAATTTTAAACTGTTAGACGAGGATTTTTCAACTTTCGCCTAGAAATTTTAATAACTTTCGATCAGGGGGACAGAGAGGAAGCCACCGAGCCTCGTCGTTAGGAAGCTAAGAGGTGGTGCGCATGATGTACCTGTGGTTTAGGAGAGGAAAAGAAGAGGAATGAGGAGGCGAGAGCGCGTGGTCTTGTCGATGGTGCACAAGAAAGATGCGAGCCGTGTGAGGTTGAGATGGTAGAAATCATTTCCCAAGAAAATGCCCTAGTTGGAAAAATGGTTATTTTTCAAGTGTAAATACATGCACGTTCCATTTTTCCTTTAATAGAGCCATATCATAATGTTTTTTCGTAATTAATATTTCTTTTACATGTTTGTGGTTTGTTCAAACATTTTGCCTAGAGGATAGGTATAGAGGAAGAGGACTAATCTAAAGTAGCGTTCGGAATAGCGATGATTTTTGGTTTTTTGCTGAAATTTCACTGTAGCTGGATTATTTTTTACTGTAGATGAATTAACTTATTGGGTATAATTAAATTTAAAAAAATATAAAAATAAAAACAGCACGCTAATCTAGTGCGAACAATACAAAGGAATACGAAAAAAAAAATAAAACACAAAAATTCAAAAAAACAAAAAAAACACTACGTGACAAATTACTACAGTGCTGCTACAGTGTTACTACAGTACTTTCAACGCAGAAACTGATCGCAATCGCTGGGAAAAAGATGGATTGAGCGCAGCCAAGCTTATCATTTGGGTGAGATCATATTATATTCTTTTCCTGTACTAGCATGTGACAAATCTTAAAGAAATGGAGGCAGTTCTCCTGCTCCCACTTCAAAAAAGAACATCTATTTGTTTGTCGTTATAAAGTAATGATCACAATTTTCATTGTAATCTTCAACTTTTTAAGGACTCTTTTGAAAGAGGAAATTCTAATATTGTTTATGATCAACTGGTGTGAGTATAGCCCACATCCAGCATTGCCCCATGACGCAATGCTCTATAGCAGCAGGACAGGTTTAATTTGTTTAATTTCCCTGCTCTGTCACCACAGCATCTTATCAAGCTTAAAGGTCATATTTTAACTTCTGATTTGCTTAACTTTTGTTTATCAGATTCACATATGCTCAAGTCACGGGCTACTGTGCACTCAGGACATCGAAGCTATAAACAAAAGAAGTTAGTTCGTTCAAAATAAACAAAGAAGTTATATATAAAAGCACGCAGCATTTTGTTGCTTGACATAGTATATTACTGTAGGGACGAATTAAAGAAGTAATTTAATTTTTGAGATTGAAATAAAGCTTGCAGTAATTGGAATTTAGAGGTATATTATGGTCACTTCTAAAAATAAGGAGCTTATTGGCTTTCAAAAAAAAGTCGCTTATTTCTTGGTTTTGCATATACTTGTTATGCTCTAAATTTGTAAAAGAAAAAAAAAGCAGTGTGGTACTTATTTATTCTGCTAACATATTGGGATAAATTATTGCTGATATGTTAACATATTTCAATCGTGTGAAATGACATATTTGTTCACACAAAAAAACTAGTGATTGGTGGTGATGGGTGTCTCAAAATCATAACAATGTAAAAATATTTTTTTTAATATTCGCCCATGCTTGGAGGTATATTTGTGTTGAAGTGCAAAAGGAAGTATATTTGCTTTGGAGATATTGATGTGTTCGTTATCTACATTTGCTTTATAATTCACATCAGTTTATAGTGGAAAAAATTGCTTTTACAGTTGACTTGTCATAACCTTCGTGAATTTTGGTGCACGCAGAGTTTTTCCTAAAGAAATGCATCTTTACCTTCATCAGAAAGCGAACAACCTGTCTCATTGTTTATAGAGTTCTTAAGTCTAAAACTATTGTAAGTGATGTGTAGTGGCCAGTGGGGACAATGGAATTCATCAACTGTTTTTTTTTAAAAAAAAATCCAAGATTCCAACTTTCCTAACCACAGCATGTTGGCAAAAGAGTTGAAATTTCCCAGAAGTCTGACATGGTACATTATTTAATTTGAAGCTTCAAAACAAAGATATCTCAATAGTTAACATTACTTAACAGTAAACAAAGCAATCAACACTTTGTTTAGGATTAGTGATGAATAGGATGACCCTCTTAGTTTCCTTTTTATGCTGATGTCGCTTGCTCACATCCTATTATATTATATGTTGATTTGATAGCAAAACAATATCTCATTCACTTGCAGAATGGTTGCTTATTACAAGTTTACAGGTAGGTTCAAAAGAATGATGCTTTTTAGAATGGTTCTTGCTTAGATCTCAAAGTCCACGTGCAGCTATCTCATGTTTCTATACACAGGCACTACACCTGAGGGGAAAGACTAGAGTTTGTAATAGGTAATTTTTGTATCAAAATGATAGAATGACAAACAAGAAAGTTCCGCACTTTTCTTGCAAAAAAATGAAATAGACATTTTTAGTCTGAAATGAAGGACTTTAAGAAAAGTAGACAAAAACATGTCAACCCATTAAGGACAATGCAAAAGAATATAGGAAAAAAGAAAAAGCAAAAAAGTCCAAAAAATCTAGAAAAATCAAAAAAGGATGAAATTACTGAATAGTAGAAAAAACAGAAGCTAGAAATAGAAACTGGTTTTAAACGAAAATGAACATAGCCTTAACTTCGTGGAGTACAAACAGTTCACTATTTAAAATTCCTCCGTTTTATAATCCTGTAGCGTTTCACTCAACACCGTCGTTCATTCCAGTCAATTTTATTGTTTCCAAACTTGCCCTGAAGTTGGTCTCAAACAAAAAAACTTTCCCTATAGTTCCATTAACCCAGCCCGGCCACAGGTTGAAATGGAAAACAATTTCAAACTAAACTTTGCAAGCTTAACTAACACCAAACTTTTAATCTTCAACCTGGACCCTACTGGTTATCCCAAGTGCCTAACACAAGTACAGCATGCAGAGGAGATGCCGGGAAGAATAAAGATATGTGAGTAACTCAAGATTTTTTTTTCCCCTTTTGAGGAATGAAGCTGTGGTGATCCAGTTGGATGATAGGATTGCTGACTTGTAAGCTTTCCTCATTGTTGGAGGAGCTTCACATGGCGCGGTCTTCTTGTTTAATGATAGGAGAGAGATGGCATCCCCACCACCTGCGAAGATTGGATGTCTTGGCATGATCTAGTGCAAAGTTCTGGACTCCTTCAACCCCTGATCCTAAGGTTCCCATGCATAGTTAACAGGACGATTTCAAGAGTAAAACCAACCTTAATTTAAACTATGCATCGATGGCTCCATTTGGGGTTCCAACTGCAAGTAAGTGTCGGTGGCCACTCCTAATTGAAGGTCTAACGGGCTAACATTTTTGTTTATTGATTTACCACTCCAGCCTATATTTTAATTTAATCGATTTCCTACCCGGGCGTAGAATTCTACTGCTACAAGATTCCTCTATTTTTTTTCCCGTTCTTTTAAACAGGGCCTAATCCTTACCAATGGCCCATATTTACATACTCCCTCTATTCATTTTTATTTGACTTTTTAGAATACATACCGTCAAACTTTTAAAGTTTAACTACTAATAGACTAAAAACTATCTAGATTGGCTATAAAAAGTTAAAAATCAAAACGTAATTGAAAAAGAACCACGTCAGTTCCACCTGGTGGGAAAGTGCGTGGCTGCGCTTAATGCGACCGAAGTATTATTTTAAGAAAAAAAAAATGCTAAGCTAAAATGGGCTACATAACTTGTACAGGTCCATTACCAAAGTTGGGCAACATATCAATCGAACGAATTATTTATAGGGAAAGGCCCATGAACTTTCGGTCGAGCTGCCGCGGCCCAATAATTTCCGAAACGTCCTTGGTCTCCTTTTCGATATTTGAGTAAGCAGCTTACGTGATGGAGGACAGCCAGGTTGGTGGTTTGCTCTCACTGGCCAGGGTACCAAACCTAGGTACACACATGGATGTGTTAAGTGAGATAGTGTGTACATAGGCTAAGGATCATAGAGCCTTCGATTAATTTCTTAGCGTGTGCAAGTGCCTTGCATCCCTAAAGAAAAGCAGCTTATGTGATGTCTGGTGTTCTTGTTGGATCTCTCTATGTTCTTGGGGTAATACCGAGAGGGAGAGAGAGGTACTAACCGTCCGACGAATAGGAGGAGGAGTTGGCCATCGCTGGTTCGTCGGTGAGGCGGCGGAGATCCGGTGACGTCGAACAGTGGCGCCGGTGTGACTTCCCGTCGCTGGAGCGCCCCCTCTCAGATCGGATTAGGGTTTGTCGGTGGGGTTTGTGGCGGCACGGTGAACCTCGTGGTGCATGTCGCCCCAGCCCCCCACCTCTATTTATATGGCGCTAGCGACAGGGGCCCACCAGCCTATTGGGCTGGGCGCCCCCGATCAGGGCGCGAACAAGGGGGCCCGTTTGGCCGTTGGGCCAAACGGTTGAGATCATTCCAACATTCTCCCTTGATCTCAATCTATACTTTAACTTTAATTACTTTCGACTTTACTCATTCCATTACAGATTAGTGCATAGAACATGTCTCATCATCACAGTCAAACGCCGATAGATTCAAAAGTTACAATGCACCTCTCTGTTCTGAAATAGTTACTTTAAACTTTTGGGCCATCTTTTAGTTCAGGAATCATAGGCTTTCTCTTAAACCCATGCCGGCTACATGTTCTCTGAACACGTTCGGTGGTAAGCCTTTAGTAAGCGGATCCGCTAACATCTTTGCGGTACTTATATGCTCAAGACTTATAATTTGATCCCGAACTTTATCTTTCACAACATAGTACTTTATGTCAATGTGTTTGGCAGCACCACTTGACTTATTGTTGTGGGCATACATTACTGCGGGTTCATTATCGCAATACAACTTAAGTGGTCTATTGATGTCGTCAACCACTTTTAAACCGGGTATGAACTTCTTAAGCCAGTTCACCTGCCCCGTAGCCTCATAACATGCTACAAACTCGGCATACATTGTGGACGATGTAGTGGCGGTTTGCTTTGAGCTTTTCCACGATATAGCTCCTCCAGCGAGAGTGAACACATATCCGGATGTCGACTTTCTATCATCTCCCGCATAATCAGAATCTGTATACCCCACTATATGGAGTGAATCTGATCTTTTGTATGTCATCATGAGGCCTTTTGTTCCTTGCAAATAACGCAAGACTTTCTTTACCAATTTCCAATGCTCTATTCCAGGATTGCTCTGGAATCTGCCAAGTAACCCGGTAACAAACGCTAAGTCAGGGCGTGTACACACTTGAGCATACTGCAAGCTTCCGACAGCTGAAGCATATGGAACCGATTTCATTTGATCGAGCTCGTACTGGTTCCTGGGGCATTGAAAATCCCCATATCTGTCGCCCTTGACTATAGGTGCAGGTGAAGGACTACATTTATGCATACCAAATTTCTTTAAGACTTTCTCTATGTATGCTTTTGTGACAGTCCCAATGTCCCTTTGTTTCTATCCCGGTGAATTTCGATCCCTAGAACGAACGAAGCTTCACCAAGATCTTTCATATCAAAATTTGAGGACAAAAATTTCTTTGTCTCCGATGTGATGACATCCCTACTAGCTAGTAGGATATCATCCACATACAGGATTAGGAAGATAAACTTCCCATCTTTAAACTTTGCATAAACACAGTTGTCCTCTACATTCTCTTTAAACCCAAATTTTCTTATTGTACTGTCAAATTTTAAGTACCATTGTCTTGAAGCTTGCTTTAACCCATAGATTGATTTCTTTAGGCGGCATCCCATTCTTTCATTTCCTTCCACGACAAAACCTTTCGGTTGTGCCATGTAAACATTTTCCTCCAAATCCCCATTAAGAAATGCCGTCTTTACATCCATCTGATGTAACTCTAAATCATAATGTGCTACTAATGCCATTATGATTCTGAAGGAGTCTTTACATGAGACTGGAGAAAAGGTCTCATTGTAATCAATCCTTTCTTTACATAATGCGTCTTTCTTAATTTTCTTTACATATTTTCCTTTAATACATTCTCTGCATTGTTCTAAGTCTGAGAATTCTAATGGAGGAAGAATATCATTCTTAACTAGTCTTTCTATTCTCCCCCTCGAAATATGGCCTAAACGACAGTGCCATAATTTCGACGACGCATCTAGAGTTCTCTTCGTTTTCTGTTTGCATTAGTGAGACGAGGATTCATTTACTTTCGCACGAAGTTCCCATTATCGCATACGACATTCACATCATCACATAATGATAATAAATAAAGCTCATTTTGCAAGATGGCAAGGCCAACACATGCTTTATTAAACATTATTTCACACTTGCCATTTCCAAAATGACAATCATAACCATCATTGTCCAAACATGAAACACTAATCAAATTTCTCAGAAGAGGAACATAAAGAACATCTCTAAGTAAAAGAGTGAAGCCATCAGCTAGCTCTAATGAAAGATCGCCAACGGTTTCAACTTCAGCTTGGACTCCATTTGCGACTTTAATGCATCTTTCGTTTCTTTGCGTAGTCCTCGTCGAAAGGAATCCCTGTAAGGAATTAGCAACATGAACAGTTGCTCCTGAGTCAATCCACCAAGTGGATTTCGAATATTGCACATACAGGCATTCATTTATAAAGGTAATAATGTTCTCACCTTTCTTTGCCATTATCATCTTTAAATAATCAGGACAGTTCTTCTTGTAGTGTCTGTCTTCTTCTTGATGAAGACAACGATCTTTGTCTCTGACAAACTTATTCTCGTTGAGGTGATGGATGAGGTTTTTCCCTTGTTCTTTGAGGAGTGATTGTTGAAGTTCCTTTTCTTGTTATCCTTCACATAGTTGATAGAACCACCATGTGAGGATTTAATTCTTTCCTCCTCTTGCACACACATAGCTATGCACTTTTCCAAGTCCCATTTCTCGGGCTGCATATTGTAGTTGACAACAAAGGTGTCAAACTCTTTTGGCAAAGAAGCAAAAATTAAATGAATAAGGAACTCATCCTTGAGAGCCAAATCCATTGGTTTAAGCTTGGATGCCATGTTACTCATCCTCAGTATGTGCTCTCTTATGCCACTGCCACCACCGAGTACCTTTACATGCAAGTTGTTTGATCATTTGTGTAGCATAAGTCTTTGAAGAGCGATGAACCGACTCTTTATTCTCTCAAGGTACTCTGTGTGATGTCACACTCGCACTTGAGCCCACAATTGCAGGCTCAATTGTGTTCTTTATCACAGCCATACACTTCTTGTTGGCTGTGGTCCATTTCTTATGATCAAGATCATAAGACATCTGTAAGGGAGCATGATCCCTCTGTCTTTTCTGCCAAGCAGTATCATCCTCATTTGGATCCCTCACTGGTGCCATAGGCTCAGTGGGACGTGCTGTAGTGAGGACCCAGTCCACCTCAGCCAAGATAAACGCTAAGTCTATCTTTTTCTTCCACTCTCCATAATTATCTCCTTTAAGAGTGGGGATCTCTCTGATACAACTCATCAAGTTGTATCCTCCTGAAAATTTAGTTCAAATAAAGTGAGAACGTAACATCAAAAATTATATGCTTTATTTTCAACGTTGGTCAAAAATACAACATACAATTAAATCAATTTTATTTATACATTAAATCTACATCACCGTTGGGCAGAAATAGAAATAATGCATAAAAACATCATTTAAAATTATAATATTGTTATTATCAACGTTGGTCAGAAAATAACAATATCATAATTCACAATAATACTCAAAAATTAAATTCTCCCGTTGGTTCGAATTTAATTTAAAGAGTAATCACAATTTTAACTTTTGCAGCGGAAACATCAATTAAAAATTATATCTATTTTTTCAAAATTAAATTCTCCCGTTGGTTCGAATTTAATAATGAAAATTTTATCTTTTCTTTTAGATATATCAAATATATCTAAAAGTGCATATCATGAAGCAATTATCCATGTATGTATATATGCACATATGTGTATCCATTTGACCAGTCAAAGCAATCATCTACCAAAAAACTGCTACGCACCCAGTACATGTTCATTTGACTGGTCAAAAGGCTCCACCATCCAAAGAAAATATCTTCTAGGATGATCTCCACCACTCACGCACTTGACTGGTCAAAAAACACAGGGATTCTCCACCACTCGTTTCCAATACGCTGACCAGTCAAAAAAGCTTCTGCCTGGTCAAAGGATCCCAAAATATCTGTCAACCTCCCACAAAAAACCGCTCCATCACTCAGCGCCAACTGCTCCCTTGCGAAAAAATCGGATCTGAGGGAGCTGCAGGCGGCACAGGGGGTTGCGCGCAGCAGGAGCCGGCGGGCGGGAGATTTCCCGCGCATGGGGCGGGCTCGCCGCGCGCACGCACGGGGCGCGACGGCAGCCAGCGGCCAGCGCCGCGACGCGGCAAGCGCGCGGCGATGGCGGCACGCGCAGGCCTTCCCCTGTTGCTCGCAAAGGCCGGTCGGGTTTGCTGCAGCGCACGCGCGCGGCGAGCGCAGCTGCGCGCAGCGGCGGCGTGCGAGCGCGTGTGGGTGGGCCGGCGGCGAGCGTCGCGAGTGCTGCAGCGTCGGGCGGCCAGCAGCGGCTTGGCGATCCGCGCGCGCGCGGCGCCGCAGTGGCGCCGAGCAGCGGCTTGCACGCGGGGCGGCTAAGCGGCGCCGGCCGCAGCGCAGTGCGGCGCGCGCAGGCTCGAGCCCGGGTGGCGCAAGACTGCCGGTGCACTAGCCGGTCTAGGTTCCTTTTTTTTTGTTGCTTTTCCCGATCTGAGGTCTCTGGTTTTCTTTGCCCGCTCTGATACCATTGTTGGATCTCTCTATGTTCTTGGGGTAATACCGAGAGGGAGAGAGAGGTACTAACCGTCCGACGAATAGGAGGAGGAGTTGGCCATCGCTGGTTCGTCGGTGAGGCGGCGGAGATCCGGTGACGTCGAACAGTGGCGCCGGTGGGACTTCCCGTCGCTGGAGCGCCCCCTCTCAGATCGGATTAGGGTTTGTCGGTGGGGTTTGTGGCGGCACGGTGAACCTCGTGGTGCATGTCGCCACAGCCCCCCACCTCTATTTATATGGCGCTAGCGACAGGGGCCCACCAGCCTATTGGGCTGGGCGCCCCCGATCAGGACGCGAACAAGGGGGCCCGTTTGGCCGTTGGGCCAAACGGTTGAGATCATTCCAACAGTTCTTGGCCTCTTCAAGTCTTTGTAGATTTGGTGTTTTGATTCGGGAATAACGAGCCTTGTAGTGGTAGAGCACACGGCCATGGGTTCGAAGTGTTTGCTCCAGCACACATCTTTTAGAAAAATTTTACAAATCTTAAAGCAAAGTACTTAATATTAAGTGATGGCAAATATCTACCAACCTGAAAAAAATTAAATCTGATTGAAGATTAGATGTAGACATAAACTTGAATATTAGACAAAAGCAAATCTTCGATTTAATATATTTTTTAGGTTATGTATATTTAGTTAGCCCCGTAACTATTTTGCTTTAATCATACCCCAACAAAAATTTGTATTTTTCTGGCCATGGTAGTGTTGCTCAATTCAGCCTCTCTAACGTGTTAAAACATCTCTGTTTGGAGGACTTTAAGTGCTCTTTCAATATCGTAATTCTTTCTCCGGAAAGTCAATCTCACAGAGGTTCTTTTGGGGAGTTGGTAAGTCAGCATCGTGCATGATCATAGATGAGGGCAGAATCTGTCCTTTATCGACACAGGACTAGAACTCAACTAGAACTGTTGACTGGTGAAACGACAGGAAGCCTAAGCAGTTCTCATGTTTGCCCTGCGCGCACTTGTCCTGTTGCAGGTGTGTTGGGTTTGTTGAGCAACCGTCGCTGATAAATTCAGTCCGATCGATTGTTTCGTAGATAAAAAAAATTATACATAAAGAAGTACAGAAGCAATAAAATTAACATAGAGATTAGAGAAACTCTTTCTTCTTTCTTTATTATTTTCTCCTCCAAAGATACACTATATAATTATTGGGACCCTCTATATATATATATATATATATATATATATATATATATATATATATATATATATATATATATATATATATATATATATAAAAAAAGTCTCTTTTCTACACCCGGTGTAATTACACTCTATGTCGTATCTTATACCGTAGGGAGTATCTCGCGTAACGGAGAGTATGTACATATAGTATACGAGTATTTAAGATCATCTAGGTGGTATGAATAACTTTTCAGAGGTAGTATGTAGATTTTTTTTGACATACTCCTTTTTATGTGCGTATATGAAGGTATTTATAAAATACGCTAAAAACTATGGACTTCCTTTCAATTTTTTCATGTGGTTCACATTGAAGTATCTTATAATTAGTATACGAGTATATCCAAAGTGATAAATGAGTATTTCAAGTTCGTTTAGGTGGTATATTAGAGGTGAGTGTAATTACACCCGGGTGTAGAAAGTATTTTTCTATATATATATATATATATATATATATATACTAATGGATGTGGTGCCCACTATGGACCAAGACCTACAGGCCCAAGTCCAAATTTCCCAACACCCCCTATAGACACTCATCCAATATATTCATACCTCATCAAAACTCCACAAAAAAACTAATGGGAAAAATTTGAAGAGTACATGATACATGTTATGCTGCGTTGTACAAATTGCTTCATTAAAAACCTTGGTCGAGAAAATTTCCGAAAAATCATCAATGAAAAAAAGAATACAACCCATCCAATTTCACTTAATTTACAGTATTTATTATTTAGGCACTTGATCTTCGTGGTCAAGTTCTAATGGTAAGTTCGTGAAAATTCCCCCTTGAGTTTTGCACTTCTCTAAGTCTCATTATTTTAATTTCATATATACATCTTTCAAAGTTATATGCTAGAAGTGACTTAGTGATTAAATCTGTAAAATTTTTACATGACTTAGCATGCAGTATCTTAATTTCATCCGTCTTTTGCATTTCATGAGTATAGAAGAACTTGAGGTTGATTTGCTTTGTGAGATGACTATTCACGTAACCCTTCTGTATTTGTGCAACACATGTTGCATTATCTTCATATAGAAGAACTTGGGGTGAATTCTTGTGGTTTGCCACGTAATTTCTTGATATTTTTTTATCAAGGGGTTAATTTCCTCCCTCTAATATCGAGAAACTATCCTTGTCAAATATATTATTAGCGAAACGGGTGGTATGCAAATCTCATGTCATAGGGTCCAAATACTTGATTATAGATGATGTCTTATAACCAACGTATATCCCAGACTTTCGGAGTGGGCCCATTGTAGTATTACTGTAGTGGGGCTATGGGTACATAAACTTTGCAACCAAATATGCAGAGATGAGAAATTTTCGATGCTGACGCTTGTGCTAGTTGCATAAGTGAATGGATGTTATCAGCTGATGGTCTAAAGTTGATGAGAGTTGCTGTATGCAGGATTGCATGTTCCCAACATGTAGTTAGTAAATTACAATTCTGCAAAAGCGATCGGGGCAATAAATTTAATCGTCTTAATTAATGCCTCTGCTAGTACATTCTAGGTGTGGATATATGGGACAGAATGCTCAACTTTAATTTCTATTACCATGCAATAATCATCAAATTCCTTTGAAGTAAATTCTCCGTCATTATCCATTCAGATGAACTTTATACGATGATTAGGGAAATTATTTTTAATTTGAATTATCTGTGAGATCAGCATTGCAAAGGCATGGTTTCTCGTGCGATCATTTCGAGAAAGCATCAATGAGCATCATATAATATTTAAATGGCTCTACATGGGTTGTATAGGATCGTAAATGTCTCTTTAGATGCTTTCTAGGAATGTGAGGACTTTATCCTTCACTTTTAGAGCAAAAAGTCTAGGAATTAATTTTTCGGTGGCACATGCGGAGCACATAAAATCTTCTTGATTCAAAAAATTCTTTTATATCAATATTGTGTCCCTGTGAATTGTTAATTATATTTCTCATCATCCTAAGACCTGGGTAGCCTAACTATTATGCTAGAGACAGAAAAGTTTAGAGCTTCAAATATGAGTTTCAAAGCAGTATAGGCTGCAGGTGCCTTAATATTAGTGTAGTATAGCCCAGTTTCAAATGAAAAAAGTCTTTCTAATATCCTTTTTTTCCTTGCTTCATGCTTTGTAATGAGTAGGTATTCCATACCGTACTCTTCTTCAGTTTCAACATGGAAACCGTTAGTGCGAATATTCTTGAAACTTAGGAGAATTCTAGTCAATTCTAGGTACAACAAAACTTCTTTAATGACCAAAGTTGTGCCCATCGGAAGTATAATTGTATCTCTTTTTGAGCCAATTATACAAGCATCTCTACCCGCAATTGTCATAAGTCTACCAACATTCTTGTGAATCAACTGAAAGAATTTTATCTCTCTCAAGATGGTATTTGTTATGCCGCTATCAGCTAACCACACTTCCTCCACGCGCGTTCTAATATAAAGTACTTTATTAATATATAGTAGGAGACAATAAACACATAAACAAGATACTTCAAATATCATAATATATCATGATTTTATTATTCAAATGAATTAATTAAGGAATATCAATCGACTATCATGAGAAAATAAATTGTTTGTGCATCATCAATGCTCTAACTTATTCCTTCCACACGTGAAATAAATGACAATTAAAGTCTAAATGCATTATGTGCATTAGACTGTATCCGCAAAGAAGTCAGAGACTTCATCTGCTATCTTCTTAGGGGTGACGTGCTATTCCTAGGAAAGCATGGCAACGACAGCTGCAATATCAAGGGGGGGTGCGGCTGCGGGAGTAGAGTCAACCTCCATCGGCACAAGCAGCTGCTGTGAGTAATCCCCCTCAATAAAGGTAAAGTGAGTTTCATGTTGCCCTTTGCTACCCTTCTTTTTTTTTGTCTTGGAAAGCATCAACGACGTGCTACAGTTCTTTACAAATTCGTGACCAGTGCCCCAACTTGTCATACTTGTAGTAGGTTTGATCTTGTTGACCATATAGTTTGTAGTCCCGTTTTAGTTTGCTAGCCTTATTTTTCTGTGGAGTATTTGGCTTGCCTTTCTAGGCTACGGCTATGCCCTTCCTTCCTCTTTTCTTTATTATAGCCTTCCTCACCTTGAAACTCCCAATGTTGGCCTCACGGTCAGTGGAGCTCCCAGGTGGCTATGCAACAAAGTTCTTGCGGAGAACTTCATCTTAAGTCTCTACAACCTGTATAATATCAATCAATTTAGTATACTCTTTGCATCTGTCTTAACGATAGTTGCGCGTAGATTGCACTGTACTGGGGTGGAAGGTGAAAAGTGTCTTTTCAATCTTCTGCTCATCTATGACCTGTCTGCCACAGAGTTGAAGATTAGTACAAATTCTGTGCAAAGTAGAATTATACTTCCCAATCATCTTAAAGTTAGCAAATCTCAGTCAGATCCATTATTAATCTGCCTGAGGAAGAATGTTGTACTTTAGTTTCTCGAACTGCTTCTTTGTAACATCCTGATTTTTAGAGCTTTTTAAAACCTGGAATTTAAAAATTAAATTTTGGAATTTTTCTGAATCTAAATCAAGCTTAAATGAATTTTTAGAAATTTAAAATGATTTAATATGATTAAATTAAACTTCAACATTAGCTGAAACTATTTTATTTGGGTTCCTTGTGTCACAAGGAATTTTCTGGTATTTTTGGTGAATTTTTGGGATTTATTTGCTATTTTCTAGAGCTTTTCGAAGTTTATTTGGATTTCTGGAAAAGAGAAAAGAAAATAAAAACCTCCCCGCCGCTCCCCCGCGCCATCCGATGCCCCGCCTAGCCACGCGTCGGCATCGGCTTGGCCCAGCTCCCGCGCCCGCGTGCTCCCGCCTTGCCTCCCTCTCGGCCGCCCGATTGCCTCGCCCTGCCACGCGGCAGCACCAGCAGAGCCCCGCCCTCGCCCGCGCCTACCCGCCGCACGATCCTCCGCACGTCCACGCGGCCGTATCCCCGTCGTGTGTGCCCGCGCTCGCCGAGCAACCCTAACCCTAGCCCGCGTTCGCGCCGCCGCCCGCGTCCAGCCATCCGATCTCGCCGCGATGGATCCTGGCCGTCCGCGTGTCCCGAACACTCCCGCACCCGCGCCGCACCACCTCCGGATCAACTCGCCTCGGTTCGTGTGTGTTTAACGTGTTCTTCCCTCAGTTCGCGTGCACACGTCGCCGCCGCCCTCGCCTTCGTCCTCGCGCCCGCGCCGCCGCCACCCGTGCGCCCGTCCCCGTCGCCGTTGCAGAAGACCCCGCCGGTGAGCCGTCGCCGCCTCCCTTCTCGCCGTTGCCCACGTCGCCCACCCGGTTGTCGCACCCCGCGCCGCCCCTCGGTCCCGATGCCGGACCGCGCGCAGCTGCGCACCCCGCAGCGCCAGCGCGGCGCGCCAAGCGCGCGCGCCGGCCACGCGTCGGCAATCGGCCGTCGCCCCGCCTCCGAGCCACTCCATCCTCACCGTCGATCTAGATCTGGATCGATGGATCAGATGCAGCCACGCGTCTCACCCCCGGCCACCCAATCCCGCGCCGCCGCCAAGCCCGAACCCGCCAGCTCAGCCCTACCCACGTGGAACGCCACGTCAGCCCTAATGCCACGTGGCATGCCACGTGTCCTGCCACGTCAGCAAAAACCCGGCCCCAGGAGCCACGTCAGCATGTGCCACGTGGTAGCATCAGCAGCCGCCATGTCAGCCCAGCCCCGCCGCGTCAGCACCCCCTCTCCCGCGTGCACTGTTCCATGCGCCGGGTCTACGGTGGACTTGGTTTTCCGTGGATCGGGTTCACAGCACAGTAGACTTTCTGATTTTCTGTATTTAACTTTAGGGTTTATTTTCCGAGAGCCCGTTCTCCTCCGTCCTAGCTCCGATTGACCCCGTTCTTTTTTCTAAATTCATCTAAAATCGAGCTCTAGCTTTTGGTTCTAGTTTCATAATTTTTGGAGTTCATTTGCTTATCATTTTATGTCTTTTTCTTGTTTCAGTCGTTTTCTCTCTCGTTAGATTCCGATTCCGGAGGAGCAAGATCTACGCCCGAAGACTAGGAGTACCTCGCTGAGCATAACCAAGGCAAGTCGTGTCCTTTGATCATGTTGAACCTAGTTTGTAATCTATTATTTAATTATTTTGTTTTAAATTACATTGCATCGCTATTTTTATGCAACCTTTGTAATTAGTAGTTATCGTCCCAAATTGATTATCCCTCCTTGATAATTTGGAACCCCTTTATACCCTTGTCACCATAGGTTGAAAAACATACTAGTGATGTTACGATATTTGTCACATGGGTTGGTACGATAGACTGCTTAGCTTTGCTTATAGTTCTGATTGGGTTTATTATCACATGTGAATTATCAATTTGAGTTAATGAGATATGGAACTGTGGTTGGTGTCACGTTTATTAAAATTTGGGCCGTGATGTTGGTGCGTCACCGGCGGTGGTTATACAAATTGGTTTTCACTCGGGCGAGTGATCGTGCAGTAAAGGGGGAAGTGTTGGAGCACTTCGAGGGATGAGGTAGTCTCGCCCGGGTAGAATTAAGGACTTAACTTTGTGCGCCATTGATCTGAGCTTTACCGTGCAAACCACATGTCTGGTATGGGACGGATCTGGCTGACTAATTTGTGATATTTCAACTTTAATCTTGCCATTTAGATGAACATGGTTGCTGATTTCCATGTGGCGCAAGGGGGGTGTGATGCGAAACCCTAGCAGGCGGATTGAGTTGAAATTGAACTTTGTAAAGGCCTTGTTGTGATTACCTTAGGTCGAGGCTAATCACATCGTGTGGGTACAGTTATGCAACCTCTGCAGAGTGTAAAACTATTCGAATAGCCGCGTCCTCGGTCATGGACAATGCTCGGTGATTTCACATGAGGGTTAGTTATTTCTGAAAACTTGTGGTTGGAAGTGGACAGGTGTTCACTGTTGGTTTCAACTTAGGGATGGGAGGTCCATAAGTGGTTGGCTTAGCTTATGGATAGGAAGTCCATAAGTGGTTTATTACAATTCTTTTGGTATTTATTTATTAATGTTTTATTTAAAGTTCACTTTTAATCTATTTACAGTATTTACCTTTAAATGTCGTTTTATGCAAATTAACCTTTCAGCCTTCCTTTAGTAAGCCTTGTATACTATATTGCATTCATTTGTTACAAACGACTTGCTGAGTACCAATGTACTAACGGTTTTTTGCCCAATGTTGCTCAGTTGAGGAAGAGGAGTATCACCAATAGGAGGTTCCAGAAGGAGAGTACTTCAACGACTTCACGGATTAGGCTTCGTTCTCCACTCGATAGCCTGTGAGCTTGTCGATTGGCCACTACGCTTTATTTTTGGATTTTCGCTGCTACTTTTGTTAAGCCTTCGAGCTAGTCTATTGTAAGCTTGACCATAAGGTCGTACCTTTTGAGATTTATCGATATTTGAGCTTTTCCTTTATTTTATCGTGTATATGGTTGTGATGATATCTATATTTGACTGTGTGCACTAGCATGATCTTGGGACTAGTGCAGTATACACAGGGAGTCCGGATTTGCATATTCGGGTCTCGACATTCTTTAGTGCAGTCCACAAGGCTAGCACGTTCTTTTCTACCATGTACTCATTCTTAAGTATGAGGCAGGAGTAGTGCCTGAGGAAATGAAGTGCCTGATTATTTTCCTTAAGGTGGATTTGGTATCCTGCAATACATCAATCCTAATAGCAGTGCAGAGCTTCTTGGCTCTAAGTACAATCTTAACGTCGAAAATCCAAGTCAAGTAGTTTTGGCCATGCTGGGCCATCTCCTCGAACTCCCGATTCGTGATGCCTATCATCTACATGTGCATAAGAGAAAATACATAAATTTACTATAGTTAATATGCATGAAATAAATTAGATAATGGTACAAAAGCTCTCGTAATTGTTCCATAATTTCTTATGAATTTTTCATGATTTTAGTACTAATTACATTGATTAAGGTAATTTTAAAAAATTATGATCAATCAAAAGCAGTAAATAAATACATTAAAGTATAGAAAATAATAGCAATAGTGATAAACATTCTTCTAATGCTAAAAATAATTCAAAATTTGAATTCTCGAGGCCCTTTTATTTTAAAATTTTCAGTGAATTATGCAATTTGTTAGGCTAATTCGCTAATTTCAATTCTGAGAAATTTTTCGCGCAATTTTTGGAAAACCAGGGGCCTATTTGCAAGTTCTAGCCCAAACAAAAAGGCGCATTGGGGGGTAGGGTTTCCCTACCCTATGTCAATGGCTTTGGTACGTGTGCCTCATGCGGGGTTCGACCTGCGACGATGCCCGATGTGGTGGTGGCCTATCCTTTGTGTGGGAGGTGGGTGCTGCACTGTGCGATAGCCGAGTGGCAGCACTGCTTCTGGGCTGTAGTGCGGAGCTCGGCCAATGATGGCACATGATGTGGCGGCGTGGTGCTCGGCCGGTGACGGCGCACAATGCGGTAATGAGGTCGCATGCGGGCCACATAGAGCTCGGCCGTGTGCGAGCAGTGAGGAGCACAGTCACATACGCGTGGTGCAAGATGACTCGATCGCATACAGGCAGCGTGGCGCAGTGGCTCGGCTGCATATGTGCGGCACGGCCGCTGGCATGGTGGTTTGACAGCGCATACGGGCGACGCACACGGGTGGAGCGACGGCCACGTTTGGGCGGCGCGGCATTGGGGCCACGTATGAGCGGTGAGATGGCCATGGCCGCATGCGGGCGGTCTGGTGCCGATGGCTCAGCGGCGTGGCCGCGTGCAGGCGGTGCGGCCGTGTGCAGTCAATGCGGCAGTCAGCAACCGTACGACATTTTTTTCTTCCCTTTTGTTTAATCTGCAATGCAATCAACATCTACTCTATCGTGCAAATCTACCGATCGGCTTGGTCAGCGACTTCAAGTCTGATCGCGGTAGATTTAGAGCTAATTTGTACTATAGAAGATAATCTAGAAAGCAATCTAGATAGGCAATTAAATGAGGCCTAGAGATACACCAGAGTAGATCATGCTGATAACATGTTGAGGAACTGTATTGGTGAGTCTAGTCCGGTCGATCACCTTGTAGATGGAAGAAGAATCGCATACGAAGAAGTACAAAAGCAATAAAATTGACACAGAGATTGGAGAACTCTTTCTTCTTTCTTTATTATTTTCTCCTCCAAAGGTACACTACACAATCATTGGGACCACCTATATATAGACTAATGGATGGGGTGCCCACCACGGGCCAAGACCTGCAGGCCTAGGCCTAGGTTTCCCAATAGGGTTAACCCATCAAAACTGTAACCACCCATTTCTGAGGCCATTGGATTTCTCCCAAACTGCCTAAGATGTTCAGCTGCGGAGTAATTGTAGTTGAGTATGTATCAAACCTACTCACATTTTATTCATGAAAGTTAAACTTATTACAGGAGATTATGGAATGTTAGCCAACTTTATAGCACAAAGGGCATTCATGCCCAAAGTTTATATTACATTACAAAAGAACATCCAATAGATCCACAGATGTGCCTAAGCATAGATAAGAACTAAAACCAATAATCATCTCCTACTAGGGAATCGTCAAAGTCTTCCTCAGAAGACTCTTCATTGTCTTCTCAAATTTCTTCTGTTGATATTTTAGTAACTATGAATACAACCATACTCAACAAGTCACATGAGAAATGTTAAGTAACTACTTGGCAGTACTTCAAGAGAATGGGATGTGATGACTTTATCAATATACTTGTGGATGCAAGTTTATTTGTGAACATTTCTAAACGTGAAAGGTAAACATTATCTTCTTAAGAGAAAAAGATTTAACCTACTTAATTACCAAATTTGGAAATCTTACAAATACAGCTTATGCCTTGTTATTGGATTCAGCCATTAAACATAACTTCATTTATCAAAAGCACGGTGTATTCGAATACTAAATGTCTTACTCTGCAGAGTTGTCCAGTTTTACCCACAAGATATCTCAAACTCTCAATGTCATGTAATAAACACGCAACATGATAACGTGTGACTGTGTTGAGATAACAATGTTGTTCACTGGTCTTTTCTCTCTAGCTTCTATCCAGTAGGTTCGAGGCCATTCAATCCATATCAGGAATCCACAGGCTAATGCAAAACTCATGATTTGATGTTGAGTGAACATACCGTTGTGAAGAATGACAAGTGATTTTACCAATCCCACTTCCACTTCACTCCTTGCTCGTGGGCTATCCTGAAATTCTAGAATATCTACCATTCCTGTAGACATTTGATTAAATTGAGCAGTATAGTAGACCAAGTTTGATAAGTCAAGCTTGTGGCTAAGCGATTGTTGTGTCATTTACTTAGCATAAGTTTTTAGTCCTTTTCTCAAATGAGGCTATAACCACATATCTAGTGTATTCCAGCATAGTACTACTAATTTATACCAAAGCCTCCACTCTAGAGCGAGGTCATGCGGTCCAACCATCTAGTGGGTTCCCACCAATTAGCCTCAACCCTAGTATATTTTAAAATCTATTGGCAAATTGCCGAAATAATCTTAGTAGTTCAGATAAAAACATTTGATCATCTAGTCCACAATGATTAATTATACAATAATTAATTGTTAAGGTTGTCAAGGTGAATATGGCCTTCAAGTACAATATGACTTTTTTAGTGGTATGACCTAACTAATTATCAACACATCCTAAACTATTATTTTAAATAAATAATAGTGCATAAGTAATAATAATAAAAGTAATGATAAGTAAATAATAATATATAAATAACATAATAAAAAAACATGTAGCTTGTCTTCTTGTTCAAACTCCTCAACTAGTCCTAAGCCTCTTGCGTCTTGTTCTGCTCTTAGGATGGACTGCTCAGCGAATCCAGGTGCTATCACAAAGAAACAAACAAACAAATCCATGCTCAAAGGAATACAAGCTAGGATAAATAAAATAAAAGAAGTAAAAATTCAGAAATGAAGCTAAAAATGGGTGGGTTTGAATGATTAGAGTTTAAATGGAGCTTGGGTGACTCAAACGGAGCTAAAAATGGTTTAAATGGGCTCGAGGAGGTCAAAATGGATATAAACTTGCTTAATGAGTTTTTTTTGGGGGAATAGTAACCAGTTGTGTAAATAATAACAGGTTGACACTATTCCTAATGGGCCAGGTTGTGTGAACAGCGATGGGTTTGGGCTTATTTTAAATTGGCTAAACAATATTTAGCTAGATGTGAATAGTAGGCTTGGCCAACTTGGCCTACTAGGCTTGAATTGATTTGGACCAATCTAACCGACCCAATTGCTCGGTCTGCTATACGCGTGGCCCAACTAGCTCAAATGCGCGCCCATGGTCGCCTGAGCAGAGGAGGAAGATGGTGATGATGATTGCATGATGGCGAGGGCGATTGGCATTTAGTGGTGGTGCGATGAGGGTAAGTGAGACCTGAGCAACCCATTTTGGCTATGCACATAGTCGGAAGGGCATGGGATACAGCTAGCAGCGGAGGTGGCTCACTGGAGTAGAGCCATAGCACGACAGCGCTCTGCTAGGGTTTTGGCTACTTCGAGAGTGGTTCAAGCTTGTACAGTGCATAGAAATGCTAGTGGTGGTGATGGCTTATGCTAGTTTGGCTTGTGCATGGCTGTCTACAGTGGCCATATATGGCCGGTGGTGGCACACGGCGCTAGTGGGCTAAGGGCGATGTGAGAAGTCGACGAGGTCGGGGATGGCTTTGTGGTGTTCAAGAGGTGCTGTGGCCATGAGGAATTGGATTGAAACCAAGGCTATAGGAAGAATCGCATTTTGAAGCTCACTAGCATGGGCTCGGCGGTGGTCCTTGGCTGGAGGTGACAGGGAAAGGTTGTGGGGTTGCAATTTGGTGCGAATAGAGGCTAAGGAGTGGCTCATCTCAACTTTAAAGTCCATTCAAAATGGTTGGGATAGTAGTGTGGCCACTAGGGGTGAAAACCAATCGGATAGTGCTCAAATCATATTCATATCCATATTTTTTTCTCAGATTCGAATACAAATTGGACAAACGTCTGTATACTGGATAAATGTTGGATATGAATTTGGATTGGATTTGATTATTTTTCAGATTCCAATAATTATTCGTAGCATCTCCTATTTAAAACATGGCACCGAATTGTTTTAATATTTTAAATTGATAAATAGCTAACTCTAACATGTAACTACACATTAAATATTGACAGCAACAAATAAATCATTTATCTTACATATTTGTATAATACAGCTTCTGAAGACAGCTTCATATCCTATGGCATAATAAAGTTTAGCAAATCAACACCGATTTTATAGTAATATTTATACCCCTTTTTCTCTAGTTTATCACATAACCATTGATCATTGGTGCTATTTTGTCACTAATCCTAACTAATTCTAGATATATTATAAATAAATCACTTATAAACATATCAAATTTGGCTAAAAAGAACATGCAAAAAGCTTTATTTGGGGGATGTGCCAAAATAAAAAATATGTCCGATTTGAAGGTCAAATGCAAAAGATACATATTAGTTAGTTGTTGCTATTATATTTGTCGAATCTGGATCTTATTTGGATATCTGGCTCTGAAACCGCGTCAGGCCATACCGAATTCGCATCCGACATCCAAGACTTTGCCAGTTCAACATCCGAATTCGGATATGTTTTCTATTCGAATTCAGATATTAAGTATCCAAATTTGATAAATCCAAATTTTGTAGCCAGATAATCTGACCAAGACTGAATTCGTTTTCACCCCTAGTGGCCATGGCGTGGTCACCACGTGGAAGATGGCATGGGTCACCGAGGGACTTTGGCAAGGTTGCAACAATGCTGGCAGGTGCGGTGGTGTCACGAAGCACGTAGTGTCTCTCTAGCATAGGCGCGCACGCTGGCAGAGCAAGTTAAGGCATCGAAAGGGTGTCAAACGACTAGTGGTCGAGGTGGCAGTGGTGGGGAGTCGGCGTGTGGCCGAGGAGTGATGTGATGGCCATTGAATTTCGATCAGCAAGATGGCGTAGTGCTATACTAGGTTTGAGCATTGAGCGGTGCGGCGAGCTGGTGAGTGGCGCTCGAATGGCGAGTGGCCGGGTGGCAAAAAGGAAATAGGGGAGATGGCGCCAAGCAAAATGATAGGTGAAGGTGTCTCTCCCAAAGTGGAAAGCGGAAATGGAAGTTTCCCAATTTAGCAATTTTCTGAATTCAAGCCAAATTCAAGAAAACTTCAAAATTTTGAAATGCTTGGGGTCATTTCAAAGACATAAGCCATTAATGGGTGCGCTCTTTTTGCTTGATAGCTTTTGGTTCTAGAGTAAGCACTTGTGTGAACGAACTAAATATCAATAAGCCATTTCTAAATAGCAGCAAAGAAGCCGTCCTTTTGTTTGTTTGGGTAAAGCCGTAAGCTGAAAATAACTGGACCAATATCACTGCGTCTGCTGAATCTGTGCTTGCTTTGCAGATCAAGTTCCCGTGTAGGCAACCGACAGTTCTGGACGTGGAAGACCGAACAAATTCACGGCAGTGTGCAACACTGAAGTCACACGAAATGAGGCATGCCATTCACTGGCATAAAAGCGATCATGGCGCAATCAGACGGTTCAAAGAGTCACTGACCTGCTGATTATCCTCTTAACCGCCTTCAGCTTCGTGCACGCAACCCCATCTAACATCCAAACCTGCTGATTGGTGCCTCGCATATTCTTCCTACTATAACTGCAGAGGTGATACACATCTCTGTCACACACACACAAACGAACGAGACTGAGAGATGGGGAGGAAGCCGTGCTGCTCCAAGGAGGGGCTGAACAGAGGACGGCAATGGAGGACGAGATCCTAGTGTCCTACATCAGCAAGCATGGAGAGGGCAAATGGGGAAGCCTCCCTAGAAGAGCTGGTCAGTGACACCACCTCTCTCTCTCTCTTGCTCTCCCTACATTAAATCAATTTGTGATTCGTCATTGATGCAACTTCGATGCCCGATCCTTGCAGTATCTTTTGCGCTTCAGTTTGTTCGTTACATGTCTCTATGCGCATTGATCACTCCCTCGAATCACCTTATCATGCACTAAAGAAGACGACACATGCAGAGGATTCCAGTGCACATGCTGAAGCAGATAGCAAGTATGTTTGAAGGCGATTACATGTGGAGTGATGCATGGAAACAGGAAATGCTTTGGTTACATGTTTACCGACCGTCGCGACGAGATCGCATTGTCGGCGTCGGGATGTTGCAGGGCTGAAGCGCTGCGGGAAGAGCTGCCGGCTGCGATGGCTGAACTACCTGCGGCCGGGCATCAAGAGAGGCAACATCTCAGACGACGAAGAGGAGCTCATCGTCAGGCTCCACAGGCTCCTCGGCAACAGGTGCCCATCCTAACCATTTCCTTACATCCACTAGGTAGTTGTTTTGTGAAAGAATCTCTCCGTTAAATCCAGGGCATGGTGTCCCTTCAATCTTCAGTTCCATAGTTCACATTTATGAAATAAAATTATAGGGTTAGACCCTCGCAAAAAAAAATATAGAGAGATTGACAGCTAGTTGCAAGTTACTGTAACACCTCGGCCTATAATAGCCTATATGTGTGCACATAAGGATATAGATTAGTCCTATATTACTAGCTTAACATGAGAAGCACTAACATATAATCTCATAGGAATCATTGGTAATAACATCCGGTTAACCGTTTTACGCGAAGTGAGGATGAAAGCGTAAGTAGATTGTTACGTGTGCGTGATTTATCTATAATGGTGTTAGGCCTAAGTTGGTTTGGACTTTAGGGCGTTACAAATAGTATTAGAACCGACCCTCGCGGTTACACTAGCGTGTACGGGTCCAGGGCGTGGACATATGACGCATGGCGCGTGTGGGCCCGGAGTGGACACACGTCATAGTATATGTACCAACACTCGATGCACGGACATGTGCCAAGAGGGGGAGGTCCTAGTCATTTGCCCAGTGTAGGTATGTTGGACCAACGAGGATGTCGTATTCTTTAAGGGGGTGTATGTAATACCTCGGTCCATGATGACCCATATGTGTATGCACATGAGGACGTAGATTAATCCCACATTGCTAGCTTAACATGACAAGCACTAACATATAAATCTATTGGTACTATTGGTAATAACTTTTGGTTAACCGTTTTACGCGAAACGAGGACGAAAGCGTAAGCAGATTGTTACGTGTACGTGACTTATCTATAATGGGATTAGGCCTATACTGGTTTGGACCCTAGGATGTCACAGTTATATTATGATCTTCAGTTGTGAAGGACAGGAGTAGTAGTGAGACTAGTGACAGTTGTTTGACGATGAAAATTATAATCATGGGAAGCAAGAATTTAATTTGTGGGGGGTCGTATTCATCTCTCTATCCAAATCAGTCAGCATCCGTTTCCAAATCGACCGTGTCTGTAGAACAATCTTTTTTGAGGCCCCCATGTCATTTTCCCTCGAATAATCACGCGTGGCATACAGATTACTATTTACCTGATCATTAAAACACTGCTCCGACAAATAATAAGCTTTTACCAAAGTAGCGCAGCAGAACAAAAATATAGACACTGACTTCTTTATTACATCAGTTGCCACAGGGCTTAAAGTTTAGTTTTACAAAAGCAGATAACAAAAGTATGACTAGTACCCCAGGGCTCTCTCGCCCACTCCGCTGGGCCTTTTACTCGTCCCAGCCAAAGTATACAAAGTCCACCTCGCCAGGCTCCTCGCTGCCATCATCCTCCTCTCCTGCCTGTTCTGTGGAACCTGCCCCCTCCTCATCCTGCTCGTAAGCTTCCTCGAGTGGAACGGGGTCTAACAAAGCAAATCAATAGCAAGGGTGAGTACCACGGTACTCAGCAAGCATAATATTAGCAAGGGGGTTTAGATCATATACCCTCCTCATAGTTGGAAAATTGAGGATTTACCCTCCCCACTCAATGACATGTGGGGTCATCGTAGGTCACTGACACGTGGGTCAGGAGGGTAAATTCTCAATTTCTATCTAAGTGGAGGGTATATGATCAATAATTCCTATTAGCAAAGTAGCACTGTATGTCTCTCATGTCCTTAAATCCATATTCTAATCTTTCTATTCCGAAAATACTCTTACCCAAAATATCTGGCATCTTTTAATTATCAAAACAACTTCTACTTCTCACCCGGAAGGGTACAATCCCTAGCGATCACCATAGTCCACAATCCGGGTGAACTGGCATGAATTCATGATTTTATTAGCGCTGCGCAGGCTTTGTACCACTTTACCCAAAACTACTTTGAACTGTCTGAGCTAGGTTCTCCACACTGCCTTAGGTGTGGAATCAGGCTTAAAGTACAGAACTTTTCTCCGATTACGTTACTCCATCCACCAGCCCATCTATTATCCATCGGTGTACCAAGTCGCTCGCTTGGGCTCCACCGATTTCCAATAGTGTTGGTTGGACCGGCTCTCAGCCCAACCCTCCACCTCAATGCTTACCCAATGTGGTGGACTGGTTAACGTAACGGGATACTAATTCCTACCCATCCGAGATGGGAGATTGGTTGGCATGTTAAATACGGTTCCCAAATCCGAGTAAAAACGTGGTAGGTCCTTACATTATAGCCGTATGTAAAGAGGTCCGTCTAGCCATTCTGCATCCTTGCTCTGAACCCCTTTACCCACCTCATGTATTTACACATATATAAATATTTACATCTGCTTGTGGATTCGCTGCTCTTCTCAGCAGTACCACGGCTACTAGCTTTCATCCTGCTCAATCTTACTCCTCTTTCTCTTTCTTTTTCTCCTCTTTTCTTTTCTTTACTTCTCTTACTTAATATCTTTACTCATGCATTCTTTTCTTTTTCAAAAATAATTTTCATGCATTTAAATATACGTAAAGCAACTATTTAGAAAATACGACATACATTTGACATAACTAGGTGCATGATCAAAATAAAGCTTGCTTGAGTTGTAGCGTGAACTGGAATCAATAAAAACGGTTGATTCTTCCTTGATGTACGTCGGTTCGGATTTTGC
Source organism: Melocanna baccifera (assembly GCA_036346265.1). Taxonomy (NCBI): domain Eukaryota; kingdom Viridiplantae; phylum Streptophyta; class Magnoliopsida; order Poales; family Poaceae; genus Melocanna; species Melocanna baccifera. Next base: position 17,771,681 of record CM070682.1, on the reverse strand, counting down.
AATGCCGAAACTAAACTTAACAAAATAGGTAATTATAATATTAATTTTAAGAATTTATTTTCCTTCTCTTATATACATATATACACCTACATGTATATACATACATATATATACACATGTGTGTATATATATATATGCATACACACCCACAACTATATATATATCTATATATATGAGTTCTCACGCATATATATACATATATACACCATTTTATCCTTTCAAGAGTTTAATCACTGAAACTTTTACTAATGAAATTATCTAGTTGAAATTGTTCTTGAAATAACCAAATTTACAACCATAGAAAAGATCTTGATAATAACAAAAACTTGAAAATTGAATTTAATGCTAATGGTCCCAATTCTTCTGGCCCACGGCCTCTTGCGCCAGTGCGGCCCACCTGGCTCCCCCCTCTACCCTAACTCCCCCTCACTCCCTGCCGCCGCCTCCTCTCCTCTCTTTCTCACCCGACTTCTCTTCTTCTTCTACTCTCGCTAACCCCAAAGCTGCACTAGTTCCCCTACTCCCCTCTCTCGGGTTCTCTCTCTCCGATTCTGGTTTCAAGGGGGTCAGCTCGGATTTGGCTTGGATTTGCGCTGGATGGGTGGGTGCTGCTCCTTTGCGAGGTTGGGTTCCGCGCGTGGCTGCCCGGAATCGAGTGGTGTGGTCGCCGCACCATTCCCGGCATCCCGATTGCTCTCGCAGATCCACGGTTCAACGGTGCTAGCTTCCTAACTTCACATACTTTTGTTCTTCAATTGGAGCACAAGCTTCTATTTGTTTTTTTACTGATGGTTGAGGGTGTTGGATGGGGTCCAAACAGAATCCCCAAAAGGCAAGAGATCAAAGAGGATGGGACCTACTTGGTGGTCGGGCTGGATGAGGAAGTGGTGTGGGTCCGCAGGTGAGTTCTCACGTGGTCGCTGTCATAGGAGACGACGTACGTGCGGATCCTTGTCGGTCATCAATGGCTTGATGTGGTCCCCTTCTGCTCCCTGGTCCTTGCTGGCTGCACTTGCTCTTGTTGCGGCCGCCTCTTACCTCCCGACCATGCCCTCCTTCCTCTGGTTGCGTCTGGCTTGGATTTCACCTTCTGGTCTCCGGCCGAAGGTGCATTTGGGGGGTGGATGACGAACTTCTGGTGGGGTTGGGGTCTTGGTGATGGCTTGCTTGGTTAATGAAGTCTCTCTTTGTGGTTGCTACTCTGTGAGGCGTGTGAACGCACAGGAGGGTGCTAGGGGAGATGAACTAGGGAAAGGGGAGGTTGTATTCAGCCTCTCTCCACCTGGGTTTGTTTTGACTGGCTGCAGCTGGCTCCGTCCTTGCGCTTATCTCATTCTGTGTCTTGCGATCCTGTGCTGGTGATCCATTGGTCTAAAGGGTGCTTCATGCACTGCTGACATGGGATGGTTGGATATGCTAGATGTGGGCTTTGGAGGCTGAAAGAAAATGAGGCTTGCTTGTGGCTTGAAATCACTTGTTTCACTGCTTTTGTGGGCTGAAAATGAGTGGATATTTGTGGGTTTATGTGGGCTGGATTTTTGTGATAACAGTGGGCTCTGTGGCTTAAGGAAATATCAGTGGGCTTTTGGGAAGAAAAAGGGCTGAAGTAAAAGTATAGCTTGTAGGTTTTCGGGGCGAGGTAAGTGTCGTGGGCTTTGATTTCTTGGATTGCCGAGTGATGACGCCCACAGAGATGAGAGGTGCCGACCGGCCCGGGACGGTCTGGGAAGTCTCTAAGACAGTCTCACACTGGCCCTCGCAGCCCAAGGGCAACTGACGGCAATCCACTTCTTCATTCCCTTTATTCTCCCTTGGATTGCTAGCTAATTAACTTTCTAATTACTAAAAGAGAAAAAAAGATTGGTTTGATACTAATGGCAATCTAATTGCAGGTGCTGGCAGAAAGGCGCGGTTCAGCTCCCTCACCGAGAACCCCGAAGATACACGCACTCCTTCTCTTTTTATAAATCATTTTGTAAACAAATTGCAATTCATATATTTGATGCAATTGCTAACATGGAATTCAATTGTAATCTTATTTGTAAAAGGTTTTGATGGAATGTAATGCAATATGTAAATTCATTTTGTTTTTGAAATTGTAATAGAGTTTGATAAAATGCTATGCACTCATGTAATTTCAATTTGTGCCCAAACATGCAATGGGATTAATGCGATGAATGCTCACAATGATTAATGCTTAAATTAATAATTACTGCTATTTGCTTACTTAATAAAGGTATTAGGGTTAGGGTTCTTTCACTTTTGTTGTCAGTGTACTCTGTAGAGGTAAAAGAGTTATTAGATCAGCAAAGTTGATGATAATAGGTAGATTCTGGTCTCTGCCTAAAGCAACAAAACTCTCTCTGTAAGAAGAGCACATGCATTCATGCACAACCACTTCTTAATTCCTTTCCTTCGATCGCAACTTGCAGAGCTTCCATTGACCGTAAATATGCCACCCCAAGATGTGGCGTTGTTCTTCCACATATGGAAAATCGCAACTAACATGCGCAAAGGCAACTAAATAAGACCAATCATTACTCCTAATTAATTCCACAGTCATCTAGTTTCGTGTCATAGTCCATGTGTTTGGAATACTTGGCACTTTTGACAAAACCACTTTTGCGGAAGAAAATTGCGGTCAAAAGTATATCTGTGATGTGACAACTGGCAGTTGTTCTCCTGTTGTCGCCGCAGATGGTCGCCATCGCAGGCGGCCGCCGGACGAGCAATGCACAATGTCACAATGATATCAAGAACTACCGAACACGACTCGGCAAGAAGCGCAAGTAGAGCCGACTTGGGCGGGCTTATTTGGGCGGCCGGCACGGCCGCACGACGGCCGCCTAAGCACGCCCGACCGACACGTGGCGGCCGTGACTGCACGGCACGAACGGTTGGGCTGGCCGGGCCTCAAATCCGGCACGGTGGGCGGCACGGCACGGCACGGCAGATCGGGCGTGCTTGGCCGCGCACGGCACGGCGAGCTCGGGCGGCACGGGCACGGCCGGCACGGCCGGCACGCCGCTTCTCCCGGCCCCCTCCCGTCCCTCAGACCGCCTTCCCAACTCCCTCCCGCGTCCCCGCCTCGCCTCGCCCCGCCTCCCGTCGCCATCCATCACAAGATCACACACATCCATCCACACACACAAAGCAGAGGGAGTAGAGGGGAAGGAAAGGAGCGCACTGAGTCGGCCACCGAACCCCCACCGCCGCGTCCCTCGGCGCCGCCGCCTCTTCACTTCTGTGCATGACACCTCCACGCCGACGAGCCCGCCAAGACGTTGACGACCTCTTCCACGGCGTGCCAACGCCCCCAACCAGCAACCAGCAAAAAATACACGCGATTAAGCATTTAAACCATTGAACACCTTCCCGCTGCAGAGCGGATGGAATCGATGGATGCGTGCGCACCTCGCAAGCAGCCGAGCACTGGAGCTGAGAGAGGGCGGCGGGGAGGGGAGGAAGAAGGCGGCGGGGAGGGGAGGAGGGGAGCGGCGGGGTGGGGGCGGGATCTGGAGAGGAGGGAGGCGAGGGGAGGGAGGAGGGGCCGCCGGGGAGGAGGAGGAGGAGGCGGCGGGGAGGAAGGGGGTAAGGGGGCCCAGGGGCGGTGGGGAGGCGGGGAGGAGGGGGAGCCGGGAGGCGGGGGAGGAGGGGAGGGGTCCGGGAGGCGGGAGGAGGGGGCCGCCGGGGAGGGGAGGACCGAGGAGGAGGCGGCGGGAGGAAGGGGAAGGGGGCCCGAGGCGCGCGCAGGGGAGCGGGAAGGGGGAGGTCGCCGAGACCCGAATATGCACCGGCCTCTCTCGTAAACTGCACTAGTCCAGATCACGCTAGTGCACACAATCAAACATAGATGTCATCATAGTCATACACACGATAATAATAAAGGAAAACTCGAACATCGATAAAATATCAAGGTACGACCTTATGGCCAAGCTTACAATATCTCTAGCCTAAGGGCTTAACAAAATAGCAATGAAATCCAAAATAAAGCGTAGCGACCAATCGACAAGCCACAAAGCTATCGAGTGGAGAACGGCCTAATCCGTGAAGTCGCCGTAGTACTCTCCTTCCGCACCTCCCGCCGATAGTACTCCTCTCCTCAATCGAGCAACATAGGCGTAAAGCCGTGAGTACATTGGTACTCAAGAAGTCGCTTGTAACAATAAATACAATATAATATGCAAGGCTTACCAAAGGAAGGCTGAAAGGTTAATTTGCATAAAGGCATTTATTGATGAAATATATTAAATAACTTGAAAGCGAAAGTTAATCAAAACAAGAATAATAGATAATCAAAGGAATAATCATGAACCACTTGTGAACACCAATTCACAAGTTAAACCAACAATGAACTACCCGTCCACTTCCAACATAAACCACCAAGTTATAAATGAAACACTAACCTCGTGTGAAATCCCCAGCACCGCCCATGACCGAGGACGCGGCTATTCGAATAGTTTTACACTCTGCAGAGGTTGCACAATCAGTACCCACACGATGTGATTAGCCTAGGCCTAAGGAAATCACAACAAGGCCTTTACAATGCTCTACCTCAACACAATCCTCGCCCGCTAGGTTTCGTGATCACACCCTCTTGCGCCACATGGAAATCAAGAACTATGTCATCACAATGGCGTAATTGAATTGAAATATTACAAATTAATCACCAGGTCCATCCCATAATAGACATGTGGTTTGCACGATTAAGCTCGATCAATGGCGCACAAAGTTAAGTCCTTAACATTACCCGGCGAGACTACCACATCCCCAAAGTACAATCAGATTTCCCCTTTCGCACGATCACTCGCCTCGAGTGCAAAACCAATTTGTATAACCAAGCCAACGCTACACCAATGACGTGGCACAAATTTTAATACACGTGGCACCAACCACGCTTCCATATGTCATTAAGTCAAATTAATAATTTAACATGTGTGATGAGATCAATCGTAAATATAAATCGCTAAGCAATCTAATCGTACCAACCCATGTGATAAATAAACTAGCATCACTAATAAATTTCCCAACCTATGGTGACAAAGGCATCATGGTATTTCAAAGTGTCAAGGAGGTATATTTGCAATTGGGTCAATAACTACCAGGCAAACGGTTTGAATAAAAATAGCAATGCAATGTAATTTAAAGCAAAATAATTAAATAATAGTTTGTAAAATTGGGTTCAACATGATCAAGGGACACGACTTGCCTTCGTTATGCTCGTGAGGTACTCGGTCTTCTCGCGCGAAACCCGCTCCTCCGAATCCGAATCTAACGAGAGAAAACGACCGAAACAAAGAAACACATAAAATAACAAGCAAAAGAACTCAAAAATTCACAAAACCAGAACCAACAGCTAGATCTCGATTTTAGATGAATTTAGAAAAAAGAACGGGGTCAATCGGAGCTAGGACGGAGGAGAACGGGCTCCCGGAAAATTAATTCAAAATTAATTCGGGAAAATCGGAAAAATCGTGCCGTGGACCCGGTCCATGAAATTCCGAGTCCACCGTGGACTCGGTCCACGTAATAGTGCACGGACGGCCGACGCGCGCGGTGTGCCGACGTGGCGGCGGATATGCCGCCACGTGGCACGGCCGACGTGGCACCGACGTACGCCACGTGGCACCGGGGCGTCACGGGCGACGTGGCATGCCACGATGCCACGCCGCCTAGGGCTGACGTGGCCCGGCCGACGCGGCGGCACGGCGCGCGACGGGCGGGATCCGACGGTGGAGGGCAAACCACGCGGCATGATCCGGACCTTCGGTCGGTCACCGAGCGACGGCGAGGATTGCGCGGCGCGGCGCGGCGACGGCGGATCGGCGACGCGGCGGCGGCTCGCCGCGCTGGCGCCGCGACGCGCGCGGGAGCGGGAGATGGCGACGCGTGGCGGCGCGGGAGCGGATCGGCGACGCGTGGCGGCGCGCCGCTGGGCCGCGCGCGCGCCGCGCGCGCGCTGGGCGGCGGCGCGCGCGCTGGTCCGCTCGGGACCGAGGGCGAGCGGGTGCGGGTTCGGCGACGGGCGGCGACGCGGCGGCGGCGAGAGAGAGCGCGATGGCTCACCGGCGAGGTCCTCGGCGATGGCGACGGGACGGCGCACGAGGGGCGACGGGCGCGCGGCAATGCGACGGCGAGCGGCTCGGCGACGGCGCGGGCGCGAGGACGAAGGCGAGGGCGGCGGCGACGAGTTCGTGCGACGGGCACGCGAACCGAGGGACGAACGCGATATTTATCACGCGAACCGAGACAATCCAATCCGGTTACGGCGACGGTCGCAACGCGGACAAGTTTGGACGGTCGGGATTCAACGCGAGAGAGATCGGACGGCTCGGACGCACGCGAGGGTTAGGGTTAGGGTTTGCGGCGCGGCGCGAGGATGGACGGCGGAGATCGCGCGGGCGCGCGACGGGCGGCCGAGGCGCGCGGCGCGGCGACGGCGACGGCGATCAGGTGTTCGCGTGTCACGCGATGCGCGACACGTGGCGCGGGCGGATCGGCGGGCGATGAAGCGCGCGCGGAAAGGGTACGGCGGCGGCGGCGGGCGCGGGATGGGCGACGCGTGGCGGAGAGAGGGAGATCGGGCGGGTGAGGTTTAATTCTTTTCTTTTCTTTTTCCAGAAATTCAAATAAACTTCTAAAAGCTCTAGAAAATAGCAAATAAATCCCAAAAATTCACCAAAAATACCAGAAAATTCCTTGAGACCTGAGGAACACAAATAAAATATTTTCCACTTATGTTAATGTTTATTTTAATCACATTAAATCATTTAAAACTTTAAAAATTTATTTGAAGCTTCAATTAATTTCAGAAAATTCCAGAGAATTTATTTTTGAAATCCAGCTTTAAAAATCTCGTAAAAACAGATGTTACAAACCTTACCCCTTAAACGAGATCTCACCCCGAGATCCGGGCCAACTAAGAGAATAGGTTCTAAACTCCGCTCGAGATCCTCCTCGCTCCTCAGTGGCTTCCTCCTGAATGGTTGCTCCACCGAACTTTGCAAAACGGACCGCTTTATTCCGGTGACTCGCCTCGACACTTCCAAGATTTTGACTGGTGCTCTTGTACGACAAATCCTCCCGCAGATCAACGGCCTCAATCGCACAACCTCCTCTCGTACGCGCAGCACTTCTTCACCGGGACACATGAAAGACGCCATGTACCCCATCAAAGACGCAGTAGCTCTAATCGATAAGCAACCTCTCCCTGCGTTTAATCTCGAACGGACCAACGATATCTCTGCAAGCTTCCTTTAGCTGAAATCTCTTCACACCCTTGAATGGTGTGATCCTAAGGTACACAAAGTCATCCGCTCAAAACTCACTCTCTCGGCTCGTATCTCGTGATAGCTTTTCATGCTGCCTGGCAGCTTTCAACCTTTCTCAGATCAAGCGGACTTTATCTCGCCTTCTTTCAAACAATGCGGGCCAAAAACTCGACCTTCCCCGCCTCTTTCCAATTGAGAGGGGTCTCGCATTTCTGCCATACAATGCCTCAAACGGTGACATCTCGCAAACCGCCTCGATAATCGTATTGTATGAGAACTCGCAAAGGTAAACAATCGTCCCACTTAGACCCATGATCAAGCACACAAAGCTCTCAACATGTCCTCCAACTGATTAACTCGCCTGTCACCATCTGTCTGGGGTGATATGTCAGATTGAATTCAGGTGAGTTCCCATAGCCTTATGGAAACTACCCCAAAACCAGAGGTGAATCGCGATCCACGATCCGACACAATCTTCTTGGGCACACCATGCAAACCGACAATCCTCGGACATATATAGCTCGCCAATCTGTCACCACCGTAAGTCGCCTTAATCTGGAATGAAATGAGCAACCTTGGTCAAACGGTCCACAATGACCCAAATTGAATCATGACCTCTTTGGTTTTAGGCAAACCGACTATAAAGTCCATACCAATTTCTTCCCACTTCCACTCGTGGACTTTCAATGGCTATAGCAAACCCGCAGTCTCTCGTGCTCGCTTTACTCTCGACAAACATCACAAAGGGCTACATACTCACGATCTCACGCTTCATGCTTGGCCACCAATACTTATCCTTAATGTCCTGGTACATCTTGGTACCGCTGGATGAATCGAATATAGTGACTCATGAGCCTCTTTTAATAACACATCCTTTAGTTCTTGCTTGTTGGGCACACACAAACGCCGCTTGAACCACAAGGTTCCTCGATCATCCACCAAAATCCCGACTTTACCTTCACTTAAATTCTTTCGATCCAATAAATGCCTCATCATCCGACCGAGCCCGCGACCGACCATCCAAAGTAGGTCGCATCTCCATAGCCGCCAAAAATCCTCGCTCAACCAACTCAAGGTTAAGCTTCAAATTCTCATGCAAAGTCGGGTGACTCTCTCGAACTATCACCGAATTGCGTATACCTTCTCGCCAAGGCATCTCGCAATAACATTAGCTTTCCTGTGATGATAATGTATGCCCACATTATAATCCTTTATCAGCTCTAACCACCTCCTCTGCTCGAGGTTAAGCTCGACTGTAAAGATATATTTCACTCTTATGATCCGTAAACCTCACATCCGTTACCCATCGATAATGACGCCAAATCTTTAAGGCATGCACTACGGCCGCCAACTCTAGATCATGGGTGGGGTAGTTCTCCTCATGCGGTCTCAATCGGCGTGAGGCATAGGCTACCACTCTCTTGTCTTGCATCAAGACACAACCTAAACCTTTGCGCGAGGCATCGCAAAATATCTCAAAATCCTTGTTAATATCGTGCAACACAAGCACTGGGCTGTGGTCAAACTCTCCTTAAGTTTCAAAACTCTTCTCGCACTCTGCGCCCAAGTGAATTTCTTTTCCTTTTGAGCAATCGCGTGAGGGTCCGCCACACCGAAAATCCTCAATAAAGCGACGGTAGTATCCTCGCCATACCTAAAACTCCCGACTGGTAATCAAGTGGGTGATCGCCAATCCAAAACATCACTTACTTTCCCCGGTCAATCGCGACTCTTCGCTGTCAACACATGCCCTAGAAAGGCGACTTTCTTCATCCAAAACTCACATTTGCTGAACTTTGCATATAACTGATTATCTCTCAATTTCGCAATGCTAACCTCAAGTGCTCTGATGTTCCTCCTCATTCTTGGAATATATCAAAATGTCATCAATGAATACAACGACAAACTTGTCCAAATATTCCATAAACACTTTATTCATCAAATACATGAAATATGCTGAGCATTAGTCAAACCAAATGACATCACCGTGAACTCGTATAGACCATAACGAGTCGAGAAGGCTGCCTTTGGGTATATCCTCCTTACGTATCCTCATCCGATGATATCCCGACCTCAAATCAATCTTGGAGAATACTCCGCCTCCCTTAAGCTGGTCAAACAGTCATCAATCCCGGGCAGAGGATACTTATTCTTGACGGTGACCTCATTAAGTGCTCAGAGTCCACACATGCGCCGACTACCATCCTTCTTCTTGACGAACAACACCGGCGCTCCCACGGGATGAACTCTGGCCGATGTAACCCTTATCCAAGAGCTCCGAATTTGCTTCTTCAACTCGCTAAATCATTGGCGGCATCCGATAGGGTCTCTGGAAATCGGAGCGTACCGCACAAGCTCAATCGTAAACTCAACCTCCTCTCTCGTGGCATACCCGAAGATCATCCGAAACACGCCGGTATTCTCGACAACCGTACACCCTCCAACCGGATTACCTTGCTCGCAAATCATGATCGCTCGCCGACACTCACCGGTGCGAATCGCACCTTAACTCCGCCTCAATTGGTTAAGGTCATCGCTCGCTCCTACAGCCTAACATCGCCGCTGCTTACGGTTAATCCATTCCCAAGATTACATCTAGGGATCTGATATCCAACAAAATCGTCGCCCTCAACTCAACTCCCCGAATGGTTATCCTAACTCTCGACAACCTAGGTTGGATCTCAACTCGATCCGGGTTTGGATTAAAAGAACAGATCCAAGAGCAACAGTTTTCAATTGTTGCTTTAAAGCAAAACTCCGAGAAACAAACGAACGCGAAGCTCCGTAATCAAATAAAACGGTGGCAGGAATCAATGTACGAAACGCATCGATCACAACGCCCGTGCTGCTCGGGCATCCTCTCGCGTGACGTGATTCACCGACCTCTCACCACCGGCGCCCCGCTAGCCTGCCCCGAGGCCGGGGTGCTCGCCCCGCTTCCCGGTAGGGGTACGACCGTGTGGCTCCCAAGTCAAAACGAATCGCGTCGGGGCTCGCTCGAGGGCACTTGCTAGCATAGTGTCCCACCTCGCGACACTTGAAGCAAGTGATGGATGCTTTGCTGAATTATTGCTTTTCTGCTGCTGTTGTCCATCGGAACCACTAGGACGCCGTCTCCGATCAAATCGCGCGTGTCTCGAGCCGGGTCCAAATCAAGAAGATCGCCGCTGCTGCTTCTTCTGGCACTCGTGCAGCCGGTAGGAACCAAAACGAGGCCTCGAGACTGGTGTGACCGTGATCCTCGCTGATCAACCTCCTCTTGAGACTCCTCGAGCTCGCGCGACTCTCTCGATGAGAATGGCCTTATCCACCAACCGCTGAAAATCGCATAGTCGCGTTTCACGACTTGCACCTTCAAAGCCGGGTTCAAGCCTTTCTTGAACCTCTTCCGATGAGCTGCACCGCTGCTACATCCTCTGCGCGCAGAAGCGAGCCAACCGAGTGAATTTATTGAGATATTCACTCACCGATGTGTTCCTCTCGCTGGAACTCCGAAACTCATCCTTCTTCATCTCAATCACTCCCTCCATGACATGAGCGTGTGGAAAGCCTTTGCGAATTCCTTCCAGTGATGTTGTGCCGGTTCTCATGGGCGGCAAGAGTTCTCCCACCACTCGCTGGTCCCTCAAGCCGATGTGCCGCATACAAAACCTTCTCCCCGCCGGTGCACCGAGCCAAGTTCGCCTTCTCAATCGAACGGACCCAATCGCGGCATCCAAAGGCTCATGAACTGGAGAAAACAGCGGTCTCGCCTCTCATAAACTCGCATAGCCGGTCCACGACGAGGTGCCGGGCGGTGGTATCGCTCTCGTGCTGCCGCAGATCATAGTTCGCATACCTCGCATCATGGTCTGCATCATCTCGAGTCCGCCATCAAGAATCGATCGAGGCGGGATCCAAGGTAGGTGGTACCGCCGCGCAAAGATCGTTCTCTGGTCCTGGTTCCCCGATTGCGGCCGAGGAGTTCTCGTATCAACCATCTTGCTCAAAAGAAAACAATCACGATCGACCAAAGGTGAAAGACGAGAGGAAAAGCATAGATAAGAGGTAAATGCGTCTAAGGGGTTTTGCTTAATGGAGACCTAATCTAAACAAACACTTAGCCATAAGGCTAACTAAGAAACTGACAAAAATAAACTCCAATAAAAGATTTGACATGATCGCAATATAATGCTTTTAAGGCAATATTTGCAGCTCACATCGCACACAACCGCAAATAAAATCCAACGTGTCTACTCGCACTATCTACTCAAGGCTCCCACTCGGTCCCGACAAATAAGGTACATCGCTATCGCCCTCGATCGCAGAGACAACCCACGAAAGGCGGATCGGCGCGATCGCTCTCGATCGGGCTGGGTGAACTGACCGAGGTAGGCGCGACGATCTCCGTGATACGACGCTCTCCTCCGGGCTTGGCGGTGTAGGCGACGGTAGAGATATCGCGATCGCGGTCGGGGCTCCTCCTGCATCGCTCGTAGTCTCGGGTGGCTCCGCATCGCTTCCTGAACTTCCGGACGAGTCCGCCATGTTGATCTTGTATAGCTTGCAAAGTCGACGGATGGCTTTGTGCGCAACTCCTCTTGACATCTCCCACCGCACCGTGTTCTTGAAATCGTGATGTAGCACCGCTGCCGACTCGGGTGGTGAAGTATAGCCTGGAGATGCTCCCGATGCGTTGACCTTTTGGCCCCTCATCCTTGGTGAGGTAGACGGGTAGTCTCTTAAATCCGAGGCTACGCAACAGAACGCGTAGAAGTGACCCCCATCCTCCCGCTCGGGTCAAGAAGCTTGGGACATCTAATGCATTTATAAATGGAAGATCAGCTTTATAACTTTAGGAAAACGAATTTTGCAAGAGTTGGGGCGAGAGACAAGAATCCTTAAGAATGAGGTAAGAAGATAGAGATATTACTAAATATCAAGTTTAGTTGGTTTGATTTAGAAAATAAATTTTTGGGCTATCGACCAATTTAACTAGGGCTTCGTCTCTGATAATGATATGGCTCGATACTATCTCTCTCGCGAGACCGAATATGCAAATTCGGTCTCTCGTGTAAACCGCACTAGTCCAGATCACGCTAGTGCACACAAACAAACATAGATGTCATCATAGTCATACACACGATAATAATAAAGGAAAACTCGAACATCGATAAAATATCAAGGTACGACCTTATGGCCAAGCTTACAATATCTCTAGCCTAAGGGCTTAACAAAATAGCAAATGAAATCCAAAATAAAGCGTAGCGACCAATCGACAAGCCACAAAGCTATCGAGTGGAGAACGGCCTAATCCGTGAAGTCGCCGTAGTACTCTCCTTCCGCACCTCCCGCCGATAGTACTCCTCTCCTCAATCGAGCAACATAGGCGTAAAGCCGTGAGTACATTGGTACTCAAGAAGTCGCTTGTAACAATAAATGCAATATAATATGCAAGGCTTACCAAAGGAAGGCTGAAAGGTTAATTTGCATAAAGGCATTTATTGATGAAATATATTAAATAACTTGAAAGCGTAAAGTTAATCAAAACAAGAATAATAGATAATCAAAGGAATAATCATGAACCACTTGTGAACACCAATTCACAAGTTAAACCAACAGAGGAACTACCCGCCCACTTCCAACATAAACCACCAAGTTATAAATGAAACACTAACCTCGTGTGAAATCCCCGAGCACTATCCATGACCGAGGACGCGCTATTCGAATAGTTTTACACTCGCAGAGGTTGCACAATCTGCACCCACACGATGTGATTAGCCTAGGCCTAAGGAAATCACAACAAGGCCTTTACAATGCTCTACCTCAACACAATCCTCGCCCGCTAGGTTTCGTGATCACACCCCTTGCGCCACATGGAAATCAAGAACCATGTCATCACAATGGCGAATTGAATTGAAATATTACAAATTAATCACCAGTCCATCCCATAATAGACATGTGGTTTGCACGATTAAGCTCGATCAATGGCGCACAAAGTTAAGTCCTTAACATTACCCGCGAGACTACCACATCCCCAAAGTACAACCAGATTTCCCCTTTATCGCACGATCACTCGCCCGAGTGCAAAACCAATTTGTATAACCAAGCCAACGCCACACCAATGACGTGGCACAAATTTTAATACACGTGGCACCAACCACGCTCCATATGTCATTAAGTCAAATTAATAATTTAACTGTGTGATGAGATCAATCGTAAATATAAACCGCTAAGCAATCTAATCGTACTCAACCCATGTGATAAATAAACTAGCATCACTAATAAATTTCCCAACAGTAACATCCCAATTTTTGCTTTTATTTTGAAGAAATAATTTTAAATTAATTATTTCCAAATATCCGAATTTTCAGAATTTAAAGTTTCATTGAAAAGAAAATTTAATGTCAAAATAAGTTGGAAATATTTTTCATATGTTTAAAACATCATCGGTGAATTATGTGAATTTTTCTGGAATTTTGGAATTTATTTGGTATTTTTCTGAATATTTTAAGACTTCTAATGTTTTCGAATCTTCAAAATCATTTAAAATCCAAAACCTCCCGGATGCCACGTGGCGCCCATCCGCCGCTCATCCGCCGCCACGAACCATCTCGGCCTCTCGCCATCCCGCTTCACTCTCCGGGCCGACACTTGGCATCCATCCGCTCAATCCGCCCGCACTGCGCTAATCTCGACCTCTCGCTCCCACTTACCGCCGGGCGCTTTATTCTCTTCTCCTCCCGACGCGCGTGTCGCCATCTTGACCGCTTATGATTGCCGATTAGATCGCAGGCCGCTGCCACTTAGTACACCCCATCGCTCAGATTTAAATCCGCTGTTGCGGATTGAATCTCAACCGCATCCTTTCACTTACCCTTCACTCATCATCCTACGGCCTTGATTACTTTCTCCGCCGCCGTGCATCCGAGCCGTAGCCGCCGCCTTCTCTCCTTTCCTCTCGCCGACGCTAGCCCGCCCGCCGCCGCCCTCCTCACCTTCTTCCTCCTCGCCGCGCCACTCCGCCATTAAGTCCAAACCGGCTTTGATGACTTCGGCTTCTTCTCGCTTATGCCCCGAGCGCAGCAAAATTAATCCCCGCATGCACCGCGTCCGCTTTCGCATAAATTCGCTCGCGCCACTCCTCGCGTCGCATTTAAAATCTCCGACGGTTTCGAATCCGCGCGAGCCACGCCACTGCACAAACCTCATTCCCTATAAACCCGACGCCGAGCCGTGTCTCGCCTCCTTTTTGCTGCCTCCACCTCCACTTGCCCACCGCCGAGCCGAGCCCTCCGCGCTTTGATTTCTCCGCCGGCCACCTTCGACCGGCGAGCAATCGCGCCGCTCAAGCCTTCCCGAGATTCACCGGAGCATCCTGACGTTGCTGGTGCCTGTGTGATCTCATGCGACCACTTTTCGAGTTATTGCACCCCTAACCTCTCGCGCCGTGAAGCCCTCTCCGATCACGCCTCTTTTGCCGCCTCGCCGCTCCGACCATCCTCGTAAATCGCGCAGTACCAACGCATTTCCCGTGCTCACCTCTTTCATTTGGTACTTTGGCGGCGCCGCGTCACGGAGTTCGACTACCATTGGTCCTCGAGCTCCACCGGCCGCCGGCCCGCCACGCCGCATGTCGGGCCGACGAGCAGCCGAGGTGGCAGCCCTGGCGACACCACGCCGCCGCCACCTCGCGCCGTAGCCGTCCACGCCGGCTTAAAGCCGCGACGTGGCAGCCACGCAGGTAGCCACGTCGCGCGCCACGCTGTTCGCGCGCCCCCGCTGTTAATCCTAAGAGGATTACCTACCCTATGGGGTAGGCGGTGCCTCCCGCCACTTGGCTAGCGCCGCCTTCTTCCCCACTCCCTGGCGCTGCGTTGAGCCGCGCCCGCGCACCGAGGTTGTGTTTTCTCCGCTTTAATCGCTGGCGACAAGTAGGCCCCACCACGCCGATCACCCTCTCAAGCGCTAGTCATCGACAAGTGGGTCCCGAGTCCATGGGTTCCACATGTCGAGACTGATTGTATTATGGACTCACCGACTGCTGGACCCCACTGTCGGTAATTTCCGAATTTCTAGATTTAATCAAATCGAGAATTTCAAATAGCCATATCTTTTCATTTTAAGTCCAAATTGGTCCATTCAAATTTCTAAATTTATCTAAAATTTCAATATTTCAATTGGTATGTTTACTTTCAATTTTGAATTTTTATTTTATTTTATTTATTTGGTTTGCTCGATTTACGTGTAGAGACCGATTTGTCCTAGAGATTTGCAAGAGCAAGTTGTGGAAGATTTCAACCGCATACAGGAAGGCAAGTCTCCTTTGACCATTTTGCTCCTATGTTTTGCAAGTTTTCCTTTGATCAACTTGCTCCAATGATTTATAAAATGATTAGGTAGTTATTTTAAAATTATTGCATGCTTATGTTATATCAAGTGATAATTTGATTTAGAAAATTTAGTTAAATACCCAACTTGCTATACCTTCCATTGAAAATTGTTTACCTTGTACCATTGTCAACTTAGGATATCCCTTTGACTCAATAATGAGTTAGCATTATATTGGTTGAATGTTTAAAATACTAGCAAATGCTTAGCGTAGCAAATCAATGTAATAATGTTCAAATGAGTAGCATGTTTATCAAATGTTTTGATGAATGATTTGTTTGAACATTGGTAATGGATGTTACCATTGTTAAATATTTTGTTTGAAAAGTGGTAATGGATGTTACCACTGTTAATTTGAAAATAAAATGAAATTCAAAGGAAAAGTTGACAAGGGTGGATGGAAGGTTTGGCCGTGCAAATAGCACGAGAATTGTTGGGTTTGTGAATGAGCCACCTGGTCGACAAGGACCGACGCTTGTGTTTGTCCAAACCGAGCAAAACAAGACAACCACAAGTCTATATGGGTACGACCTAGCTAACTAACCTATAAAAGTTTAGCTTAGATATCACCAGTGGTGTATTGGGTGCCGTGGCATACTGTTACTCATAGTGAGGAAACAGGTTTCTGACTCACATGGCGCAAGAGGGGCTCCAACTCGTGGATTCGAGTTGTGGTGAAACCTTAGCGGGTGGTATTTAAACTATACTGGAGTAGGTGAAAAGCTTTGTGATAATTTATCTGAGTCTTATGCCAAAGGAAGCATGTTGATGCAAAGATGACTTATCTCTTGTGGGTAAAGTTGTACACCCTCCGCAGAGTTAAAACTATTCGAATAGCCGTGCCCACGGCCAAGGGCGGCAAAGAATGCATACACATGGTAGAAAGTTTGACTTTGTTTTCAAAACAAAATGAATTGGAGAAAACTCTGGAGTGGATAGAACTCTCGTGATCTTTAGACTAGTGGTGTAACCAGCCTGTGGATTTAACTGAGGTTTTGAAAGTTGGCAGATTGCTCGAGATTTTAGTGTTGGTGTTGTAACCTTCACTAAATTCTTCATCTAATTTCTATTATGAAAAACAAGACGCTTACAAAATTGCTTTCAAGTAATTATGTATATTTAAAAATAAAACGATCTTTGCAAAAGAACTCTATAGCCTTTCTTTGTGAAAGCCTTGCATCTATACATCTT
Organism: Melocanna baccifera; assembly: GCA_036346265.1. NCBI lineage: Eukaryota > Viridiplantae > Streptophyta > Magnoliopsida > Poales > Poaceae > Melocanna > Melocanna baccifera. Next base: position 17,754,849 of record CM070682.1, on the reverse strand, counting down.
TCCCAAGACTTGCGGAGTACATCTTGTACTCACCGTTGCTCTACAATTTAATAGCAGAGGATGAAGAAGCTGAAGCCGCAGAGTACGATTTCGTGTCGAATGTGGATGCGGTGGATTCTTCCCGGAAGTTTAGGACTCGCTTTCCCCGACCAATTGCCCGTGGCGATTGATGGGTCGATCAAGTTATCTTTTGTGTTTCCGCTGTGTTTAATCTTTTGTTTTAAGGTTCGTGAACCTTGTTAGGCAATGGCCTATGTTAACTTCATTACTATTGTAATAAAGCGTTGTTGGCAATGTATCATCTTTTCTGCTTGAACTGTGTACTAGCATTGATCTCTGAGACTAGTACAGTAATACACAGGGGGTCTAGGAGTTTCTACTCCGGGTCTCACACCAACCTATGGTGACAAAGGCATCATGGTATTTCAAAGTGTCAAGGAGGTATATTTGCAATTGGGTCAATAACTACCTGTGCAACGGTTTGAATAAAAATAGCAATACAATGTAATTTAAAGCAAAATAATTAAATAATAGTTTGTAAAATTGGGTTCAACATGATCAAGGGACACGACTTGCCTTCGTTATGCTCAGCGGGGTACTCCTGGTCTTCTGGCGCGAAACCTGCTCCTCCGGAATCCGAATCTAACGAGAGAAAACGACTGAAACAAAGAAACACATAAAATAACAAGCAAAAGAACTCAAAAATTCACAAAACCAGAACCAACAGCTAGATCTCGATTTTAGATGAATTTAGAAAAAAGAACGGGGTCAATCGGAGCTAGGACGGAGGAGAACGGGCTCCCGGAAAATTAATTCAAAATTAATTCGGGAAAATCGGAAAAGTTACTGTGCTGTGGACCCGGTCCATGAAATTTCGAGTCCACCGTGGACTCGGTCCACGTAACAGTGCACGGGACGGCTGACGCGGCGGGTGTGCTGACGTGGCAGCAGCATATGCTGCCACGTGGCACGGGTGACGTGGCGGCTGACGTGGCTGCCACGTGGCACCTGGGGGGCGGGTCACGGCTGACGTGGCATGCCACGTAGGATGCCACGTCAGCTAGGGCTGACGTGGCCCGGCTGACGCGGCACGGCGCGGCGCGACGGCGGGGATCCGACGGCGAGGGCAAACACGCGGCATGATCGGACCTTCGGTCCAGACCGAGCGACGGCGAGGATTGCGCTGGCGCGCGCGCGGCGACGGCGGATCGGCGACGCGTGGCGGCTGCCGCGCTGGCGTCACGCGACGCGCGCGCGCGCGCGGGAGCGGGAGATGGCGACGTGGCCGGGCGCGGAGCGGATCGGCGACGCGCGGACCGGCGGAGCGGATCGGCGACGCGGTGGCGCGGCGCGGCGCGTCGGCGCCGCGGCGCTGCGGGCGCGGCGCGGCGTCTGGTCCGCTCGGGACCGAGGGGCGAGCGGGTGCGGGTTCGCGACGGGCGGGCGACGCGGCGACGGCGAGCGAGAGAGGCGGCGATGGCTCACCGGCGAGGTCCCTGGCGACGGCGACGGGACGGCGCACGAGGGGCGACGGCGGCGGCAATGGCGACGGCGAGCGGCTCCGGCGGCGGCGCGCGCGCGCGAGGACGGCGGCGAGGCGGCGACGAAGTTCGCAGGCGACGCACGCGAACCGAGGGACGAACGCGATATTTATCACGCGAACCGAGACAATCCAATCCGGCGACGGCGGTCGCAACGCGACAAGTTTGGACGGCCGATTCAACGCGAGAGATCGGACGGCTCGACGCACGCGAGGGTTAGGGTTAGGGTTTGCGCGCGCGCGAGGATGGACGGCGGAGACGCGCGCGCGCGCGACGGGCGCCGAGGGCGCGGCGGGCGCGGCGGCGACGGCGTTGTTGGTGCCGCCACGCGTGTCGGGCGCGGATGCGCGACACGTGGCGTGGCGGATCGGGCAGGCGAGCGCACGCGAAAGGGTACGGCGGCGGCGGCGGCGCGGATGGGCGACGCGTGGCGAGAGAGGGAGATCGGCGGGTGAGGTTTAATTCTTTTCTTTTCTTTTTCAGAAATTCAAAAACTTCTAAAAGCTCTAGAAAAATAGCAAATAAATCCCAAAATTCACCAAAAATACCAGAAAATTCCTTGAGACTGAGGAACACAAATAAAATATTTTCCACTTATGTTAATGTTTATTTTAATCACATTAAATCATTTAAAACTTTAAAAATTTATTTGAAGCTTCAATTAATTTCAGAAAATTCCAGAGAATTCATTTTTGAAATCCGTGCTTTAAAAATCTCTAAAAAAGCAGGATGTTACAGAGGCGGCGGGAGCGGGGAGGAGGGGTCCGGGAGGCGGGAGGAGGGGGCGGGGGGGGGGAGGACCGGAGGAGGAGGCGCGGGAGGAAGGGGAAGGGGGCCCGAGCGGGCGGCGGCGGCGGGGAGGCGGGAGCGGGGAGGCGCGGAGGAGCGGGAAAGGGGAGGCGGCGGGAGCGGGAGGAGGGGAGGGGGTCCGGGAGGCGGGAGCGGGGAGGCGGCGGGGAGGAGGGAGGAGGGGGGAGGCGCGGGAGGCGGCGAGAGGCCGAGAAGCTCGGGACTCGGCGATCGGGCCGCGGGATCGCGGATCGCGGAGTGGGGAGGGAGTCGGGACCGGGAGTAGGGTTCGGGAGCGCGCCGCGTGAGGGGCGGGCGGTGCCCGGCGGGAGCAGCACGCGTCGCCGCTGGAGGCGGGGCCGACGCCGGCGGGAGTTTTGGGCGGAGCGCCACGTGTCGGGCCAGCGGGGAGGGGCCAAAGCCGTGTCGCGGCGAATAAAATCCATCAATCTAAAGCACGCACAACGGCACAACGCTCTAATAAACGCTCGGTACTTTAGTCACTTCACCATTCATTCGATTCGACTTATAAAGTCTATAATCAACGTTCGTGAACTTTAGTGTACGCGTTAGTGAACGTTAGTGGCACAACGCTCGTAAGATAACGCTTATAAATCTACTCACTCCTCTCGCAATTTCCTCCACTCCTCCGCTCGTGAATTTCCCACCGCTCGCAATTTCCTCCGCTTATAAATCTTGCGTTAATTCTTCACTCCTCCGCCTGTGAATTTATACTTTCTCGCATTTATACTTTACTTCCTCCGACTTATTTATTTCTTGTCATTTCACAAGTTTATTTCCTATATTTTCTGCATTTGTATTCATTATTTATTTATTTGTTACTTATCATTTCACAAGCACGCTCATCGATTTATACTTCTTATTTATTAACTAATCACCATGTTACCAAGAAGCCGCAGCACCAGGGAGCAATCAAGCAGTATGCCAAGGAGTCGAAACACGAAGAAGACGGCTATGAACATCCTCACCCCAATATTGCAAACATATATTGGTGGTTATATCCTCCACCAGAGATGTGTATTATCCGGTGTGTATTATCCTACCTCCTGCTTAGTTATAGAGTTCATTTGGTTAATTGCAGACAACATTGTCAAATTTAGAGAGGATCCCCATTTAAGCTAAGTCAGAGCAATGGAACAAAAATTTATTAAATATTTTGGTTCTATTTCACACTTGTATTGTTTTGCTATTATTTTCAATCCTACAAAAAGTTAAGGTGTTTATGATTGCTATGGAAGGAATAGGTGAATGCTTTGGCCTAAATTATCCTGAAGCCTTCGCACATGTCAAAAAGGAGCTTTTTCGTGTTTTCCAAATGTATCATAACAAGTTTGGCAGCAGTGGAAGATCGGAGGCCTCACAAAGAGACTCCACCAAGGAAAGACAAGCTTAACATCACACTTATGGAAGAAGTTAAAGGGCAAGTCTACTTCTTCGCCTCTCGCCTCGAGCAACCTCTACGTGGAATTCTACCTGAGTGAACCACTACTTAGAGCATGATTTTGCAAATGTTGATCCCGATCATCGGTGGAGGAAAGATAGACTTGCTCGAGTGGTGGAAGAACAAAGAAGCGGATATTTCCCGTGCTATCACATTTCGCATGGGATGTTCTCCTGGTGCCTGTCCACTGTCTCTTCGTAGCAACGCTCGATTCGAGGGAAGAATAATCGAAGAAAGAAGATCATCCTCACGCCTAGGATGGTGGAGGCAATCACATGTGCCAAAGATCGTGAATTAGCTAAAGAACGGCAACAACATCAATTGAGGATCCCGAAATCGTGCAGCGCACGCGATCTTGAACGCATGAACGATCTAGACATTGATGAGTAGCTACAATGTACTATGTTGTTATAGTTTGTATGTACATGTATTGTTACTGTACTCTTTTCCTTACTCGGGAAACCCCACTCTGGGGCGTAAGGTTTTTAACGAGGCAGTGGTGAAGCTGATCATCAGTTTGCGTTGGTGAAGCTGAAGCTGAAGCTGATCTGGAGGAGCTGCTGGGGCTGGGCGCTGGAGGAGATGATCAGGGAGTGCCTTCGCTGGGGGACTTGGATCAGTTGCCATGGCTTTGATTCATCCTGATCAGGGAGTGCGGTAATTTGTTGATGAATCTTTGCTACTAGTTGTCCCTCTCCATCTGATCCATGATCAATGAAGTCAATATATAATTCAACTGCTCTCCTGGTTCAGTTCATCTCCTGTACAAATCACAAATTATATGGAGCAGGCTGTAAATAAATTGGGAAGCGAAGAGCCCATTTGGAAGTAGACGGCAACCCTTTTCTTTTCAGTTTCACAGTAACTATAGGCAGCTTGGTCTAAAAAAGAGATCAACTTTTGGGTGTGTGTATGACATGTGGGCCTGTCTTGTCCAAGTGGCACCCCGTGAAGGCCTCAGCGCAGCACGTGTGTGTAACATATGGGGCCAACTCGTCAGAACGGCTTGGGGACGTTCAAAATAGCGATGATTTCTGGTTGAAATTTTACTGTAACTGATTTTTTTACTGTAGTTAAGTTGGTTTATTGGGTATATAATTAATTTTAAAAAATGTAAAAATAGAAAAAATATATTAGCCCATCACGGACAATGCAAAGGAATACAGAAAAAAATACAAAAAAATCTAAAATATCTAAAATAACAAAAAAGACGAATTACTGAATAGTAAAAAAAATTTGAAGCTGAAAAAAATCGAGTTGAGTAGAGGTGTGACGGAGTTGCAGTTTTCTAAAAAAATTTGTCACTTTCGAGGTGTTCTTTGAAATCCAATCAAGTAGTAGTTATTCAATAGTTTGGACTGTAAAGTTGTACGGACAGTAAAGTTGTACTTATGCGAATTTACTCAAGAAATACTGAAGGCAGTGACTTGAGTGAAATTTTATGCGCAGAACTGCAGATCTAAAAAAGGGAACTGAAAAATCCTCCAATAGCAAGGGGGAGATAAAAAAGAAGAAATTGATACAAAAAAGGCAAAAAAACGCAGCGTCACTTTCGAGGTGGAGTTCTTTGAAATCCAATCTAAAAGTAGTAGTTTTCCGATAGAGCTAAATGCGTCAAAAATTCTCCAATGCTGCCGCTGAGTAGGGCATAAGACCTTTGCGCTGTACCGACTGAGGTCGACGGGCTGATAGAAAATGGTAGCTGCTTTCGTTATTTCTTATGGGTAGCAATACGTGCATCCAGGGATCATTTTTTGTTCTTTTACAACCAGCGAGTACTGTAAAACCAAAACAGATGTATCTGATCAGACGAAATTCAAGTTGCTAGAGTGCTTCACTGGCCCCAAAGTCCGGTTACAAGCACAAATACCTATGCATCCACCAATGTTGATTATCTGGGTTCCATTGGGCCCAAAAAAAACCCCAGAAACAGTATAGCTCAACCACTGCCACACTGCCACTTAAAACCACCACCATCTCAAAAGCGAAAAGGGAACCCTAAAAACTTCCAAGAACACAGAGCAAAAGGCAGCAGACCAATAACAACGTCACAACTGCCATCCAGCTAGGCTGATCTGCTGATCTGCTCTGCTAGCTCCATCAAACAAACAACATATATCATTATTATCCTAATCCCATTTCTCTTGAAGAATATACTTATACAGATAATAATAATTGTCCTTTTGAGTTATCATCATGTCATAAGAAAAAAATGCAAACTAAAGATGTCTGAACTCGAGAAGAATTGGCGCGTTGCTTTACTTGCTGAATGAAACAGTACAATTTTCTTTTGAAGCAAGCGTCCTTTTCTTCTTTACCTTCCATCCTTATATCTCACCGTCTAATTCATCGTGCATTTGAGCCAAACTCATCAATTATATTCTAATTTTACAATCCAACGCTGACCATAATTAGTTTCTGATATATTAACAATTTGAGAGGTAAAATCTCAGTCAGTTCCCTTTCAATCATTGCTATATATAGCTGCAGATAAAGAAGCATGATCGATCATAATTTGGTGAATGCTGACAGCCTAGCGAAACCGGTTCCAATCATCAGAATATGTGTGTGTATGAAAATCTTTTTCGTACTTTTCGAAAGTACATACTCTCACTTCTAATATACTATTTAAATGAACGTGTTATTCCAATCATTTATTACTTTTAATATACTTAAATAGTAGTTCTAATATACTCCAATGTCATCTGGTTGAAAAATTTTCATCAAAGTCATTTATTTTTTTCTATATAACATTTTTTAAACATAAAAAGAAGTATATATACAAATTATACTATAAAAAATGAACTTTAGTGAAAATTTTCATATAACTCACTTTGATATATCTTATAATCATTATTAGAGTATACTCAAAAGAATAAAAAGGTATAACATCATTTAGTTGATATATAAAAAGTGGGAGTATATACTCCCAAGAATATAAAATTATTTATATATATAGGGAGCATCTTTTCTACACTCGGGTGTAATTACACCCTATGTCATATCTTATACTGTAGAAAGTATCTCACGTAACGGAGGGTATGTACGTGCAGTATACGAGTATTTAAGATTATCTAGGTGGTATGAACAATTTTTCAGAGGTAGTATGTAGTTTTTTTTTGACATACTCCTTTTTATATGCGTATATAAAGGTATTTACAAAATACGCTAAAAACTATAGACTTTCTTATAATTTTTTCATGTGGTTCATATTGAAGTATCTTATAATTAGTATACGAGTATATCCAAAGTGATAAATGAGTATTTCAAATTTATTTAGGTGGTATATTAGATGTAGGTGTAATTACACCTGGGTGTCTGGGTGTAGAAAGTATTTTTCCTTTGTGTGTGTGTGTGTATATAAAGTACTATTCAAGGGCTACATGTAGAATAAACGCACGACCCTAACCCAACCCAATCAACCAACCCCCACCATCCCACCCTACAGACGATTACTAGCGAAACGGTAGGTGGTAAAGCTACTATTGTATGCACATCAAATTATCATCTATAATTTATGAAGTTACTATTTAAATGAACGTGTTATTCCAATCATTTATTACTTTTAATATACTTAAATAGTAGTTCTAATATACTCCAATGCCATCTGGTTGAAAAATTTTCATCACAGTCATTTATTTTTTTCTATATAACATTTTTTAAACATAAAAAGAAGTATATATACAAATTATACTATAAAAAGTGAACTTTAGTGAAAATTTTCATATAACTCATTTTGATATATCTTATAATCATTATTAGAGTATACTCAAAAGAATAAAAAGGTATAACATCATTTAGTTGATATATAAAAAGTGGGAGTATGTACTCCCAAGAATATAAAATTATTTATATATATAGGAAGCATCTTTTCTACACTCGGGTGTAATTACACTCTATGTCGTATCTTATACCGTAGAAAGTATCTCACATAACGGAGGGTATGTACGTGCAGTATACAAGTATTTAAGCGAAAAGGGAACCCTAAAAACTTCCAAGAATACAGAGCAAAAGGCAGCAGACCAATAACAACGTCACAACTGCCATCCAGCTAGGCTGATCTGCTGATCTGCTCTGCTAGCTCCATCAAACAAACAACATATATCATCGTTATCCCAATCCCATTTCTCTTGAAGAATATACTTACACAGATAATAATAATTGTCCTTTCGAGTTATCATCATGTCATAAGAAAAAAATGCAAACTAAAGATGTCTGAACTCGAGAAGAATTGGCGCGTTGCTTTACTTGCTGAATGAAACAGTACAATTTTCTTTTGAAGCAAGCGTCCTTTCCTTCTTTACCTTCCATCCTTATATCTCACCGTCTAATTCATCGTGCATTTGAGCCAAACTCATCAATTATATTCTAATTTTACAATCCAACGCTGACCATAATTAGTTTCTGATATATTAACAATTTGAGAGGTAAAATCTCAGTCAGTTCCCTTTCAATCATTGCTATATATAGCTGCAGGGAAAGAAGCATGATCGACCATAATTTGGTGAATGCTGACAGCCTAGTGAAACCGGTTCCAATCATCATAATATGTGTGGGGGAATCTTTTCGTACTTCCGGGAGTACATACTCCCACTTCTAATATACCATTTAAATAAACATGTTATACTTGTTTATCACTTTTAATATACTTAAATAGTAATTCTAATATACTCCAATGCCATTTGGTTGAAAATTTTTCATCAAAGTCATTTATTTTTTTCTATATAACATTTTTTAAACATAAAAAGAAGTATATACACAAATTATGCTATACAAAAGTGGACTTTGATGAAAATTTTCATATAACTCACTTTGATGTATTTTATAATCATTATTAGAGTATACTCAAAAGAATAAAGAGGTATAATATCATTTAGTTGGTATATAAAAAGTGGAAGTATGTACTCCTAAAAATATGAAATCATTTTCTTATATATATATATAAAGTACTATTCCAGGGCTACACGTAGAATAAGCGCGTAACCCTGACCAACCCAATCAGCCAACCCCCACCATCCCACCCTATGGACGGTTACTAGCGAAACAGTAGGTGGTAAAGTTACTATTATATGCACATCAAATTATCATCTATAATTTATAAAGTTACTTACGGTTCTTATGTGCATTAGACCTGCACCCCCCCTTCGCAAGTAGTACCACATGCCGTTTTTCTAGGATTTAGTGGGGTTGTTAGTTATGAAAAAGTTGTCATCTCCTAAACATAAAGTTATTATCTATAATTCATTAAGTTACTTATATTTGGTAAAGTTACTATTTCATACACAAAGTAACTTACAGTTTTCATACAGTAACTTACAGTAACTATTTCATACATAAAGTTTTCATTAAGTTACTATTTCAATAATTCACGAAGTTACTTACAGTTCTCACATAATAACTTTCGACATATCAGAACATAACTTTTACATTGCAATGCTACGAAAAGTTACTATCTCCTTAACATAAAGTTATCATCTATAATTCATCAAGATACTTATATTTACAAAGTTACTATCTCATGTAAAAAGTTATTATCTATAATTCATGAAGTTACGCACTAACCGAGTTACACATGAACCACACTAGAAAGCTAGACACATGCGCGGCCAGCGACCCACACGTAGCACACACGCACGCACTTGCTAGCGTAGCTGTATGTATGTGTGTGTGTGTGTGTGTGTGTATAATGTAATGTAATTGGGATTTCTGTGTTTATGACTGCTCATCAAAGAAAGTAGGGATGAATGCACGTTGAAGGGTGGGGGCGTAGGACCCCACACCAATTTTAATTTTTATTGCTTAGAGTTCAAGCTTAAACAATGTGTGCCCCCACACACTAATAACTAGTACCCTCGTATGCCAAGAACTATATCTTTCTAGAAGAAAGAAGGCTTAAATACATTAACAAATGGGAGGAGAAAAGAAATATGTTGATATGCATAAAGCATAAAGCCTTTGCATTATTTTTGTTTTAGATCCACTACTGAAAGAAAGGCCATTATTAGTGCCTCCTTGAGATGACCTCGTCATCTACTCCATTTCTAAGAAATGATTTCTGCACGCAAAATTGGTCAATGTAACGATAGAGTATAATTTGAGAATATTGTGTCCGTGGAGTAGCCCTTTTTTTAAGAAGATAAAGTTGGCTTGCAAGAGATGACCGAATTTGCCTCATTTGAGCTTATTTGGGCTTAGATTTCTAGTTTCTGACTTATTTTTTATTAATTCTAAATTTTATCTTTTTTTGGCTCTTTTTGGTTTGTTTGTATTTTCTTTTTTCCGTATTCGTTTGCATTGTCTGTGATAGGCTAACATATTTTTTTCTATTTTTATTTTTTAAAAAAATTAATTTAGTCAAATAAGTCATATTAGCTACAGTGTAAAATAAACTGATTATAGTACAAATTTAACTATAAACTACTAAAATTCAGCCCAACTAAGCACCCTTTGTCCCTCCCTAAATGAAACCAAACCATTTGATGAATTTGTTTTCTGGTCAAAAGTATTGCAAATTTTGCTTTCTTAAAAATAGATCAAGATATAATGCACGTTCTCACAAACTAGTCAAAGAAACTATGCTCTGTTTTAAACAGTTTTTGACTTTTGACTTTTAGAAGTCCGCTTTTAAATGGAATTACTTCTCAAGGTGGTTCCTATAAGCTGTTTGTAGAAGTCACTACATGAGCCGCTTTGAACGGAGTGGCATCTCGACACGAGTGTCACTTACTCCCTTAATCTTTCTCGTAATCAGGCAAAAACCAAAAATCCACAGTTCTTTTGAGCAGAGCATGTAATTGTATTGCTATTTTTTGTGTTGAATCCCGTGCAACATCATGCTATGGTGTTACTCAGACATGCTTTTCATCAATATTTAAACATTCTCTAGTTTGAAACACAGGGATTTCTTAGGAAAAATAGCTCAGCTAGGCAACTGGTCTGTTTTTTTGTTGTGACTTTATAGCTTTTGGCTATCCACGAGAGAGTACAGAGAGAAATAAGATTTACATGTGATTTTGGTCGATATAAATAAAGTCGCTATAGTGTATATTATAATCAACTTATAGACTCTATCTTAAAAAAATATTTTATTTAAAAGGTATTTATTATAGAAAAATAGTTTTTAAAAAGGGAAAGAAGAAGTCCGTTAGCTGATCCGGGAGAGAGCAGGAATAACGGAACCAGCCTGCCGCAATGTTTGCGGATACATCCTGCTGTGTGCCGGCCGGTCCCACACAATTACCGGAACTGCACCTGGCTGGTGGAGCCCATCTGATAGAGACGTAACAAAGGGCGTACGTAGGGTGAGAAGCTTCAAAACCCTTTCCATCTAAGGGCTTCCGTCTTTAGGATTGGTGAGATGTCGTGCATGGAAGAACTAGGCAAAGATTGTGCAAATATTTGATGGCATCAGATTTGCGAGATTGATAACCCATCTTTTTAAGGCTGGTGCTTTGCAATGCAAGTTTGAGATCCGCTCGATCGAGGGCCTGTTTGGCCTTGGAGATTTCCTAATTAGTAGGCTAGTTTATTTTATATGACGTACGAAAGTAATAAAAATGTCGTAATATGCAGTCATCCTGCTTCGGGGTGCTTTTTTTTTTTACAGCTGATGATTTATGATTTGGACTCATAAGTTTTAGCTCCAGTATAAGTGTTTATGTGAACGAGCTAAATATCGAAAGCTGATTTGAAAAGATTATTTCAATAAACCATTTTCAAATGGTGATAGAGAAATTGTCTTATTTATTTGTTTAAAAAAATCTATAAACTATAAACCATAAACTAAAAGAATAGAACGTTGTCCTTCTCAACATTATTGTCTCATGTGGCACCCCATCACCTTTCACCAGGTATCTCCAGTGTCGCCTCTCTCGTCCGCCGCTACCAACCATCATAGTTTCTAGGGTTAGGTATAGGTGAACCTTAGACAGCACCTGAGCATAATTTTATCTTAAAAAAGAAAAAAAAAAATGATAACTAGCAAAAAAATAATAAAAAAGTCAGAGATAGGGTTTAGGGTTTCTGCTGGAAGCTAGCGAATCACGGCAGGCACATCACCAACCATTAAAAATAACAACAGAAATAAAGAAAGTATCAAGGCCGCCGAGGGAGGATGCATGGACAGCAGAGGATGAGTTGGGAGGAGGCTGCTTACATGGAAAGGCTGGAGGAGATAGCTGTGGACTAATCAAGGCCCACCAAAGCGGCAGCAGGAAGGAAACCGTCAAAGCGAGAGCTAGCGCGCGCTGATGAGCACATCACAGCAGGGCGTGAGCGGACAACAGCCAGCCAATCCATTGGCGACGCCATGCGCAGCACGGGTGGACGGACGGATGCAACGCACGCGCGCGCGCACCGCCAGCCTCTTTCCTTCTCTACCTGTTCTCGCTCGACGTCCGTATCCGTGTACGTCGCACATACGCAGGCGCATATATATATGTTACATGTATACAGGCGAGAGAGCGCGCACGCCTCGGATCGTCGTCGATAAAACAGCGGATTTATTCGGCATTAGCCCCCCCTCCTCTTCTCTACGGTTCTGACTTCGTTGTTTCCTGTTGCTGCCTGTTGGACTCTCGGTCGGGCTCCTCAACTGATCCAAGAAGATGAGCTTCTTTGGTCGCGGCAGCAGGTGAGGACATGGGGATTCTCTGCTGTTTCTGTCTCTTTGTTTTTTCGGTTTGAATTTGTCTTTTTGGTTTGCTTGGGGGTGTTCTTCAACAGTTTGGATTCTTTTTCGCATGTGGTGATCTGATTCCATTTGATTTTGTGCAGAAACCAGAGGACCTTCAGGCCCAAGAAGAGCTCCGCATCCGGGAACAAGGTAGGAGCTATGCCTAATCAAGGCCTACATACGCGCTAGAGTTGTTATTCTGTTGCAGTTTTCGACTTTTTTTTTTAATCGTGATTCTCGAAGCAATATGCTTGCAATTTTTGCCTGGTTCCTTCCGGGTTCATCCACAAACGTCTTATAGTCTGTCTGGATTTATGCATGGAACAAATGTGTTTACTTCTGCATCTAATTCTTATCACGTAGGACGTGAGTAATTACTGAATAATATAGAGGCAAGTGCTGATTTGGTGTTGATAGTGTTAACTGCATTAGGTGTTGCCCTTCCAACAGATCAGATAACTACTGAACTCCGAAGATTATTACTACCATCTTACTAAGTTAACTTGAGACATGTTCAGTGTAATTTGGCTCAGTATATTTTGTTTGTTTTGCTAAAGATGGGCTTTATCTGAAACTGAACCATGCACCTTTTCCTTTCTTTCGTCATGCAGCCTTGTTTCCTTGTCGGCATTTAGCTAACTTTCTTGTGACGCCAAAACTAGTCAAGCTAGCTGTTTACAGGGGCTAAATTGGACACAGCTAGAAAAAAGTAGGATCACTTGGCTACCAAATTCAGTAATCAAGAAGATCAGACTCAATTTAGCTGCATGTTGTTCTCTTGCTATGTATGTGCGTGCTCAATTCTGAATCTTAGTTACCATATCACTAAATTCGTCTGTATGCAGGGCATGCAGCTGAAAAGGCACATAGACGCCACTCTGGGCAGCGGTAACTTGCGAGAGGCAATCCGTCTGCCGATAGGCGAAGATCTGAACGAATGGCTCGCCGTCAATAGTAAATTCTTGACCCTTTCTTAATCTTTCTTGTTTTGGTCTTTGATGGTCCAGCACAACGTAATCAATTAGTCATGTTCTGTGGCAGCACTTTGCTGCACTGTTCTTGTTTGGCAATTTAGTTGATGACTTGAAGTTACGGCAATTTGTAGTGTTTTAACCTGTACTTTCTGATGACTTCCCTCTCCAGCCGTTGACTTCTTCAATCATGTGAACATTCTGTATGGCACCTTGATGGAGTTCTGCACGCCAGCTACCTGCCCGACCATGTCAGCCGGACCAAAGTATCTTCCCTGAATCTTGACACCCACTGATACAGTAAACAGATATTACAAGAATCTGATGTTATTTTTTGTAGATAGTAATCCAATCAGTACAAAGTCAGTGAGAAAAATACGTCATCCTATTAGTACAATGCCATGCTTTGGAATAGCAATTCGTGTGCTTTGCATACTCCCTAATGAGAAGTACATCTTTAAACAGGTATGAGTACAGATGGGCTGATGGAGTCAAGATCAAGAAGCCTATTGAAGTATCTGCACCAAAGTATGTGGAGTACTTGATGGATTGGATAGAAATCCAGCTCGACGACGAATCCATATTCCCACAAAAGCTTGGTAATTAATTGTTCGTTGTAAAGAAGAGTGATGCAAAGCTGTGTGTTGATTGAGAATTTTGGTCTGAAGTCTGATCATGTTCCCTGGTTCAAAACTGGGATGCCAACAGGGGCTCCCTTCCCTCCAAACTTCCGCGAGGTCATCAGGACGATCTTCAAGCGCCTGTTCAGGGTGTATGCGCACATATACCACTCGCATTTTCAGATGATTGTGAAGCTCAAGGAAGAAGCACATCTCAACACTTGCTTCAAGCATTTCATGCTCTTCACATGGGTAATTCTCGTTCTCAATCTACAAGTTACATTTCTGAGCACTTCTTAGCAAAATGATTACTGCCTTATGTCATATTTTTAAGATAACAACAGAAGTCGTCTCAGGGAAAAAAAAGATAAGAAGGAAAGTAGTACATTCCCAAAATCAACCAAAGTAGCATCTGGTTTCAAACACTATTTTTTGGAGAATGGATGCTAAAGTTCTGACCTATTGACCTCAATCTCTCAAGCCAAGAAATTCAGTACTTCAGGTTGCCAAATGCCAATATAGTTGCTTTTTCTAACTACTACTAGAGCAGCATGTAGCAATTTCTCCTATCATGTAGCAATCCTGTAAGTCTCAATGATTTTTTTGTTCTTGATTTGCATTCAGTAGCACGACAGATTAATCCATTTACTACTTGCCACATCTCACCAACAAATCTGGGTTTAATGCAATGCTGCATATGTTTCATTACAATGACTTATTGCTATGTGTCTTTTTTGGTTTGCAGGAATTCCGCTTGATCGATTGGGCAGAGCTGGCTCCTCTCAACGAGTTGATCGAGCCCATATTACCTGCATACTGATTCAGAAATTCAGAAGACATGGTCGCTGTGTTTCAAGAACTGATGAGGCAAAGCGCAGAGAGATCTCTTTTTGTTGTTGTTTTTAGTTTCCCCAGTTGAGTTGGTGCACAGGATTTGCATTTTTGTTTTGTTTTGTTTTATTTACATGATCGTGGATGGACTATCTCCATTTACATTTTTGAAGTAGCTTAATTAGTGCCTTGTGTAGTCAGATGTGCTCCGGAGCAGCCGTTGATCGCAGTTTGTTCATTTCAATGGAATGCTATTTGATCTTTATACCTATCTTGATTGCGCTAAGCGCGGTAGCCAGATTCGAGTTCCGACCGCTTGGATTTGGGCCTGCGTCCAGCACCTCATGGCTTGGGAAAACAGAGGTTTATTTCAAAAAAAAGTAATAGAACAAAAGGATTATCTTATGATAAAAATATATGTGATCACGTCGGTACAATTCATTTACAGTTTGCTTGCTTAGTACATATCAACAACATTGCAATCATATACACAGAATCAATGACAGATGTAAGGTACAAACAATTGGCACAAGAGAGAGATGGTCCTCTTTCCCCGCTCGTTTCGACTTTTTTTCGGTTTCTACTTCTAGCTTCTGCTTTTTTTTCACTATTTAGTATTTCGTTTTTTTCTAAATTTTTTTAGATATTTTAAGCTTTTTTGTATTTTCTTTTTTTTCCGTGTTCTTTTGTATTGTCCCTAATGGGTTAACATCTTTTTTCTATTTTTTAAAATTAATTATACCTAAAAAGCCAAATCAGTTATAAAAAAAACTAGTTACAGTAAAATTTCAGCTAAAAGTCAGAAACCATCACTAAAACGAGCTATGTTTGGATGTGGGTTTTTTCAATTGCGGCTTATAACTTATAGCTGCGATTTATGGTTTTTGGTCCTACTGTAAGCGTTTGTGTGGATGAACCGAATGTCGATAAGCCATTTTGAAATGACGACGAAGAAATCATCTTATTTGTTTGTTTAAGAGAAATTATAAGGGGTGGATATCATGTAAAGACACTTAGGCAGTCTTTTTACAACAGTTTTAAGCGGTTTGAAGGCCTAGTTGATGCACAGTTCACGGAAATTTACGGCGGTCTGGGCCTAGTCCGTTAAGACCGAGTTTGCGATTGCTATGTGGTGCTTATTTTTAAGGCTGTTGTGGAGAAAGAGTTGTGAAAATTCTAACAGTCTGTTTAGTAAATTAGGTTGGACAAATTCTATTATTGGATAGCTGTTCCTGTCGTATTTCCACTCATCAATTTGCAATTACAGAGGTCTGTAAGGGATGGATGCCCCATAGAGACGATTAGGTAATTGTCTATATTGTAGAGGTGGTCTCCACCTAAACCTAGTCAGTCTGTTATGAAGTAATAATCCCGAGGTAAATATGTACAATGATATAGTTGGCCTTAGAAATGATACTTGGATGTAAGGGTACGATTGTAAAAGCACTCCTTACCAGATATATATACGTGATGCAAGCCTTGGGAAGAACCCAAGACGGCATTGCTCACCTAACTCTCTACTACCATACACCCTCTATCTCTGTTTGGTCTGTAGTCACAACAGTTGGTGCCGTCCATGGGGACGACAGGAGCAAGCCTCAAGATCTCAAGAAGGATGACACCAAAGAAAGTTTCACAATCGGCGGCGAAGAAGAAGGAAGGGGTTGTGGCGAGGTCCCGCGTCAACACCAGGGCTTCGGCATCGACGGGCGCGGGTGAGAACTACGACGCTCACCGCGCGACGATCGACCCCGCCACAGCCGATGCGACGATCGACCTTGCCACTGCGGAGGTGACGGTCGACCCCACCCTACGCGTGACGCCCCACCCAGCCGCTGGCGCGATAATCACCCCCCGACAGTACCGACCGGGTGCCAGGGAGCGGTGGCGTCGACGCCTGTTGAGGCGCGACCACCGACTCTACACCCGGTGCGGGAGCGCCAAGCGGTCCCGGCGGCGATACAAACCCCGTCATCGACGCTGGAGTCCACCGTGTCGATGTGACAAGCAACCTAATGGCACAAGCAGTGGTTGCGGCTACCCCGGCAGCGTGACCGGGTGCGCCCATCGCCTCACCTACGCCGGCGGTGGAGAACGCCCTGCTGGCAGCCCTTGGCATGCTCCAGCAGGAGTTAGCCGACCTTCGTGGGGCCGTGCGCAGAATGCAAGAGGCTCGGAGTCAGCAGACCTCGCCGGTGGTCGCGCCGAGCCCACGCTCGAACGCAGGCGGATAGCCGTGGCGCCCCTACATCCACCGCGCCTCGCCGCGACGCATGGACCCGAGTCCCGCTATCGGCGGGCCTACAGCAGGTGGCATGCCGGAGGATTTTAAATTCCCCAGCGCCGTCACGTCATACAAGGGTGACACGGATCCCCGAGAGTTCGTGCGCGTATACAAGACCGCCATCGAAGCGGCAGGTGGAGACGACACCACGAAGGCGAAGGGGCTTCCCCTCGCGTTGCAGGGAGTGGCGCTCTCTTGATTCTTCACCATAGAGCTGAACTGCATCTACGCATGGGAGCAGGTCCACGACCGCCTCTACAATAACTTCCACGGGAACTACACCGAGCGTGTCGATGCGGATCAGCTCTTCGCAATCAAGCAAAAGCCATCGGAAGGGCTTCGCAAGTACTTTAAACACTTCGCGAAGGTCCGTTACTAGGTCAAAGATGACAACGAGACAACCGTCATCAATGCAGCGGTACAGGGTCTTCGCCCGGGGCCGCTAGCTGAGTACAACGCATGAAAGCCCATTAAGACGGTGGCAAAGCTCTTCGATAAGATGGAAGAATACGCCAGAGTGGAAGAAGACGCGCGGAGGCGTCAAGGCAATGACGCCGATGCCAATCTGATAGAAGACACGGCAATGGGTGAGGACTCGCTCAAGGAAAGCTCCTCGAAGGGCAAGCGCAGGCAGGAGCCATCGAGGGATGCCTCCCAGCCCAAGGACTCAACAGACGACAGGCCCAAGCGCGGTCAACAGAAATCTCAGCGAGCCCGTCACGTCTTTGACATTGAGGGCGGCTCAGAAGACAACGCCCCCGCTGGCCGCGAGGCCAGGGCTCGACGGGGTCGGGGGCGAGGCCGAGGCTGGGGCCGCGAGGGTAGGGCCCACGCGGATTACGACGACCAACACCGTCCCTAGTGGGTAAGGTGCACGGCCAAGGCAATCATGACACCCGCTCCTGCACCACCATCGTGGCACTTCAGCAAAGCGTCGCCAGAGACAGGGATCTTGAGGTGCGGCCACCGTCGTGGCACACGTCCAACAGCCCCCCCTACGAATTCGGAATCAGGAGCTACAGAATTAGGAGGGCCTCCAGCGGATGCAAACTCAGATGCAACAGCCTCAGCAGAGCCCCCTGCGGATCCACGCCCTTGAGGGCGCCCAGCGTAAGGTCATAAACGTCATTTCCGGAGGCTTCTCTCTGGAGTTCGCTTCGGAGCGGCAGCGCAAGGCCTACGTGCGGAGGCTACACCACGTGGCGGTGTACCCGGCATATGCACCGCCAGATTGGGCGCAACATGAGGTCACTTTCACGCCCGCCGACGCCGAAGGCGTGGAGTTCCCCCACCAAGATCCCCTAGTCATTCAGGTCGCGATTGCCGGGTGCGACGTCAGGCGTGTCCTGGTCGACAAAGGAAGTTCCGTGAATGTTTTGTTCGCCGGGGCCTTCGACCAGATGGCGATCCCTCGAAGCCGCCTAGGCTCCCCAAAAAATCCCGCTGCAAGGCTTCGGAGGTCAGCCGCTGATGGCGCTGGGCCAAATATGCCTGCAAGTCTCTTTCGGCCGGGGCGACAACGTGACGAGTGGGGACGCCACCTTCGACGTCGTTGATGCATAAGCTACCACCTTTCCTTCTTGCATTAGTACACAACCAAGACCTTGTCTCGACGCATCACAATAAACTTCAAAATCCTTTCTAATATTAGGTAACCGCAGAACTGGTGATGAAGTTAACCTCTTCTTTAACTCTTGAAAACTGTCTTCACAAGATTTACTCCATTCAAATTTCTTTACCTTCTTTAACAACTGGATGAGAGGCCTGGCATTCTTGAAAAATCCTTCAATAAAACAACGATAGTAACCTGCTAATCCCAGAAAACTTCGGATTTCTGTTACTGTCTTGGGTTGAGTCCAATTAAGCACATCCTTAACTTTTCCTGGATCTACAGAAACACCTCCTGCAGAAATCACATGTCCCAAGAACTCAACTTCCTTCAACCAGAACGCACACTTGCTGAACTTGGCATACAATTGATGTTCTCTTAATCTTTGTAAAACTATCCTCAGATGTTCTTTGTGTTCTTTCTCAGTCTTGGAATAGATAAGAATGTCATCTATGAAGACAACAACAAACTTATCTAAATAGTCCATGAATACTTTATTTATCAAATTCATAAAGTATGCCGGTGCATTTGTCAGACCGAAAGACATCACCGTATACTCATATAATCCATATCGAGTAGAAAAGGCTGTCTTAGGTATATCTTCTGGTCTAATTTTTAATTGATGGTATCCTGATCGGAGATCAATCTTAGAGAAGATGCTTGATCCTTTTAGCTGATCGAACAGATCATCAATCAGGGGTAGAGGATACTTATTCTTGATTGTTACTTTATTCAAAGCTCTATAATCCTCACACATACGCTGGCTACCATCCTTCTTGTTTACTAGAAGCACTGGCGCTCCCCAAGGTGAATAACTTGGTCTTATGAAACCTTTCTCTTGCAATTCTTGAATTTGCCTCTTAACCTCTGCTAGATCATTGGCTGACATCCGATAGGGTCTCTTAGATATTGGAGCCGTACCAGGTACCAGATTTATAACAAATTCAATCTCTCGGCCCGTGGCATTCTGCAAATCCTGTGGAATACATCAGGGTATTCACTTACTACAAACACATCCTCCAAACTTCTTTTTTTAAAACTGGTCAACAAACTTCCTTACTTGAGGGTGTATTGATTCATACCTTATCTGAATTCCATCAGAATTGGTGAGGATAATAGCACGATTGGCACAATCTATCTGCCCTTTATACTTGGTCAACTAATCCATACCAAGTATTATATCTATGCCTTCGGAGTCTATTATAATAAGGTTCGCTAGGAACTCTACTCCATTTATATCTATGGTTGCTCTAGGCAAACCAAATTAGTCCTCAATTCTTTTCTAGGTGATTAGACCAACATAAGGTTCTTTAGCAAACAAACATTCCAATTATTTCTTTCCACAAAATCTTTTGTTACGAAGGAATGTGAAGCTCCGTAATCAAATAATGTAATTATGGAACCGAATTAACAAGAAACTTACCTGAACCACGCCCGTGTATCTCGCGCCTTCACAGAACATGATTGATACGCCCGTTATTGAACATCTGCGGAGTCTTGGGAGTCTGAGGACTTCCATGTCCTTGACCAATGGTTGGAACTCTTGCCGGTATAGAATCAAGATTAAAACGAATCGGGGTTACTGCTTGACACTTCTGGGGACAATTATTAGCATAATGCCCCATGTTCTTGCAATTGAAGCATTGCACTCCTGCACCGCAAATCCTATTCTCATTGGGTTGAACTGCATTCCCAACTCGAGAAGCTTGAGGAATAGGCAAGGTGCGAAATCGGTGTCCTCGGATGATCGGGCAATGGAGGCCGATCGAATCGCCGTGGCGCGGCGATAACGAATCGCTACATTCTCACGAGCTTGAAACTTCCTCTTCCTAGATTCATAAAGCTGACGCTGGGCATCCTCTTGAACAAGTGCTTTATTCACCAGGAGCTGAAAAGTAGGATAATCATTGGACACTAACTGCACTTTAAGATTAGGATCCAAACCTCCCATAAACCTCCAAATCTTTGCATCATCATTTGCTACGCCCTCCGTGCATACCTTGATAGTTGAATGAACTTACTCAAATATGCGAAACGCTAAGGTTTCCTCTGTTGCAGCTTGGTGAAATTCCTTCCTTTTCATTTCCATGATGCTCATATGTATGTGACTGCTCAAAAGCTCGCACAAAGTCCGCCCAAACAATATTCTCGAGCATTTTGGTGTGCAATGCAGAATTTTCCCACCAGCTTGGCTGCAACTCCTTGAGTTGATGTGCGGCAAACAAGACTTTTTCATTCTCATTACATTGAGCTAAATTTAACTTCCTTTCCACTTCCTTAATCCAATCATTCGCTTCCAACGGATCGCAGATCTCGCGAAAATTGGAGGTCGAGTCCTCATAAATTCACCAAGCTTGACCGAGGTGGTTGAACAGTGCTTGCCGAGCTTGATTAACTTGATTCGAGCTAAGGTTTCAAGAAGTCGCAGCTTGCATGACCATCATCCGCTCCAAGTTCGGGCTTGAGTCATGGAGGCAGCACTGGGGCATTGTTGTCATTGGGCCCTTGACTATTGTTGACATTGCTCCTTGTATTCACCATCCAAGCTCCACCAAGAGAACACAAGGTAAGAGGGAAAAGCATAGATAAGGAACATGGGCAACTAACAACATCCCAAACCAACACACAAGAACAAAACAACAGCTAGAGAACACAACTTTTGAAATTCAAATTAGTTTTAAGAATGACTGCACTACAAGTGCACAAGGCTCGTGATACCATTTTATTACATCACAATATTATAAGCGTTCTAATATCGCAAAACAACTAAAAGGGATATCGCTGGTTAGCATCTACTCATCCTCTACGATGATGCGCTCCTCGATCCTCCTCCAATCGCCGAATGGCTCGCCCACACGTAGCGCAGCTTGTTCAATGACGGACCGAGATCGACTCGCAAAGGCAGCGATCCGAACGAGCGATGGCGCCTCTCGCTAGAACCTCCAATGTCGATGCCGGGTGGTGGACCGGGCGCCGCACACTCTTCCGCGCAGCGAGCCCGTGCAGGTCCCGGGAATCGATCGCTGCAGCAGCAGGGCCGGCAGAGTGGGTGCAACCACCGGCTCAAGATGCTCCACTTCGCCTCGGCAGTAATCCTTGCTCGTTCGCGCCGCGGGCGGTCTCACTCAGTAGAAGTTGCACACGAAGAGTATCGGAGTGCTCGTAGCTCGAAATGAGGAGCATCCAAGAAGTCCTATCTCCCGCAGGCTCGCGTGGTCGCCGACGCCGTCAGGTGAGTTGTACCGATGGGACAGGTGAGGATCATCCACTACGATCCGGAAAGGCTCCGATGAATATGTCTTGCTCTCGTAGTCGGAAGAAATCAAGGGTGATCGCCGTAGTATGTCCTTATGCTTCTTGCACAAGTCCGCGATTGCCAATCTGGCCGCATCTTGCATAGCATCCGAGCAATGGGTCCGAGGGTGCTCAATCTTGCATTCAATGGAGTCATATTTCCTCCCGAGCGTAAATGAACACCTCCATGATCCATGAATCCATATTCATAACTTTGGTATTCCGCCTCTAAAAATGGGTCACGAGTATACTTCAAGAATCGCATCACCGCCGCAGAAGACTCACAAATGCTCCCTCGCTCTCACCATGAGAAAGGTGATCCCATGGAGCTGATGACGAAGAACCTGCCATCTACAAATTTGAAAAATAGGAGAGATCAATAAAGGTTTTTAAAAGTGAAAAGGAAGACAGGTACAAGGTGCTAAGTAGGAGAAGAGTAGAAGCAAAGGAACTTATGTTTTTGTATATAAATTTTTATTAAACATACATCCTTAAGGCTTGCCAAAACCTAGGGCTCGTCCTACAGTCAAGTTTGGCTCTGATACCACTTCTGTGAGACCCTGGAGTTGAAACTTCTGGACCCCCTGTGTATTACAGTACTAGTCCCAGATCAACGCTAGTACACACAATTAAACAGAAACTGATACATTACCAACCACGCTTTATTACAATAATAACTAAAGTTCATAAGTCTTGGCCCAAGGCCTTACAACTATGGTTCACAGAACCTCTTACACAAAAGTAAAGATAACAAATGAAGTAAAATATCTCAAAGATGGCCCAACAATCTACCACTGTAATTGATTGGGGAAACGGCTTAGTCCTCGGAAATCCTTCACACCGGCTTCCTCAAGTAGCGGTAATCCTCCTCTTGAGCCTCATAGTCTTCTCTATTTGATTTGTAGAATGCAGTGAGTACAAAAATGTACTCCGCAAGTCTTGGGAAAGATGCATTAGATGCAGGGTTTCTCAAAGGAAGGTTATATGGTTCTTTTGCATAAATTAGCATTTTATTTCAAATTTACATACTTATTTCAAAAGTAATTTGTTAAACAATTTATTTTCAATAATTGAAACTAGATAAATAATTTAGTGAAGGTTTCATCCACCCACACTAACCACATAGGCTATATTCGCCACGTTTCAAAATGAAAGTTAAATCCACCTGAACTGGTTCCATCCACTGCACTCAAAATCACGAGAGTTCCATCTACTCCCGAGTTTTCCAAAATGTTTTATTTTTAAAATCAAAATCAAATGTCTACCATGTGAATGCATTCCTTGCCCTCCCTTGACCGTGGGTACGGCTATTCGAATAGTTTATTACTCTGCAGAGTTCGTACAACTTTACCCACAAGAGATAAATTATCTTAACAGTCAACATGCTTCCTTTGGCATAAAACCCAGATAAAATATCACAAAACTTTTCACCTATTCTAGTATAGTTTTATATCACTCGCTGAGGTTTCACCGCTGAAGGGTTAAATCCACCACATTCAGAAGCCCCCTCTTGCGCCTTGTGAGTGCAGTAAATCCCTGCCCCTCACTTTAGGCAACCAGTAAATCCCTGGTCCCTATTTTCCAATGGTGACATAGAAACTAAACTATTATAGGTTAATTAGCTAGGTTGCATCCATTTCAACTTGTGGTTGTACTGTTTTGCTTGGTTTGGACAAACACAAGAGTCGATCCTTAGACAACTAGGGTGGATCATTCACAATCCCAATTATCGTGCTAAAACTGCACCAGCCAATCATTCCATCCACCCTGGTCTAGTTTTCATTTTAAATTTCCTTTTTAAATTAAAATTACGGTGGTAACATCCATTACCACTAGTTTAAACAAATTTTTAAATACAAAACATTCATCAACAACTTTTCCCATATGAGCATTTTTATACTGATCAGCTAAACTAAGCATACTATAATAATTTAAATTCAACAATAGATAATACTAACTCATTTATGAGTCAAAGAATATCCTATGTTGACAAGGGTACATGGTAAGCAATTTCCAAAGGAGGATATAACAAGCTTGGCATTTATCTAAATTTTTCAAAAAAGTTAAATTATCACCTTATACAACATAGCCATGCAATTATTTTAAAATAATCACAAAAACATTTATAAAATTTAGGAGCAAAATGGTCAAGGAGACTTGCCTTCTTGCAGTAAGCGAGGATCTTCCTAGAGTTGCTCTTGAAAATTCTCGGACAGATCGGATTCTACACGAGAAACGAGAAGATCTAAATAAATAAAATAAAATAAAAACTCAAAATTAATAATAAATATACCAAATGAAAGTTTGGAATTTTATATGAATTTAGAAATTTGAATGGATCAATTTGGAGTTAAAATGAG
Source organism: Melocanna baccifera (assembly GCA_036346265.1). Lineage (NCBI taxonomy): Eukaryota > Viridiplantae > Streptophyta > Magnoliopsida > Poales > Poaceae > Melocanna > Melocanna baccifera. The sequence continues at coordinate 17,730,414 of CM070682.1, read as the reverse complement.
GAAGATATGGCTTTGGAACATTTGAAGTCAAGAAAAGGATATTTCGAATTAAATTTTTATCAAAAGAATTATGACGTCAGCAGAAATTATTTTTCTAAAGAAAATCAGAATAATGACGTCAAGACGGAATTTAAATAAAATCACGAGAGGTCGATGTGTGGATCGGTCCACGGTGGACTCGGTCCACCGAACAAAGGCAAGCGGGCGCGGGCTAGGGCCGACGTGGCACGCTACCGATGTCGCCACGCGTCACCGACGTGGTCGCCACGTGGCACCGACGAGCAAACGACGTGTCATGACACATGGCTGCCACGTAGGCTTAGGTCGACGCGCTGCCGACCAGGCAGTGGTCGACGCGCGGCCGCCGCTGGTAAATCGAACGGTGGAGAATCGACCACGTGGTTGCATCGGGGTCGTCAATCCAGATCCGGATGAGCGGCCGAGAACGCGCTCTTCAGAGGCGGGAGACGACGGATGGCCGCCGCGTGGCTCGGCTCGGACGGGGGCGGCGGACGCGGACGTGGGCGGCGCAGCCGAGGCGAGGTGCGGATCGGAAGGCCAAGATGGGGACGCGCGGGCGCATCTGAGCTGTCGAGGAATGAACAGATGATATGGGGCAGCGCGGAGGCGGGAACCGTGCGATGGTCGACGCGTGCCTGGCGCGTCGCACGGACGTGAGCACGCGCGCGGGGGCGCGGACGCGGGTGGCGCCACCGAGGGAGCGGGCGTGCGAAGGCGCGGTGTTGGTGCGGGGACCGAGGGGCAGAGCGGGGCGACGGGAGCGGCGGAGGTCCAACGGTGACTCACCGGCGGCGACGAAAACGCGCGACGACGGCGAGTGCGACTGAAGCCGAGAGGAGGGAGTGCGCGAAGGGTGAGAGGGTGGCCGGGGAGACGACTTTATACACCGCGGACGAGAAAACGGCCGCACGAGTTCGCCGGAGTTAACGCTACGGTTTTCATCTCCAACCGACGGAAACGGGCAATAACTCGAGGGAAAACGGCCGCTAGTGAATGCGCACTACTCGACGGTTCTCCGGGGGTGTTAATGGCGGACCGAAACGGCCAAGAGAAATGGAAACGGAAGCTCGGGCGGCGCAGTAATGGCGACGGTGCGCCGAGGGAGAAACGGGCGGAGACGACGGGCCTGACAGGTGGGCCCCGCTTGTCGGCGAGAGAGAGAGAGAGTCGGATGGCCGGATGAGCGACGGGTGGCAAAGAAAAGAGATGATGGCCGTTGGATAAAGAGCGAAGGGGTAAGTTTGTTTGGGCGGCTGAGATTAGATCAGCGAGGCAGTGGCCGGTCCGATGCGCGACAAGTGTCAGCCATCGGGGAGGGGAAGGCGAGAAGGGGTAAGTGAAGATGAGCGGCGCGGATTAGATCCGGCGGCGGGGAGGGCTTTGATGGACGTCACGTGTCGCCTGAGGGAGATTTTGGAAATTAAATCTTTTAGGATTTTTCAGAAATACTTAGGAGGCTTTAAAATGCTCAGAAAAATACCAAATAAATTTTAAAAATTCCAAAAATTCACGAAATTCTGGAGAGATTTTAGACTTAAGAAAATATTTCCAACCTATATTGGTATAAATTTTTAGTTTTAAACAGAAACTTTAGTTCTGGAAAATCCAAATAATTTGAATTAATTAATTTAAAATTAGTCTTTCCAAATATAAGCTAAATTTGGGATGTTACAAACCCTCAATTCATTTGGGGCAGTCTCACACCATGGCTTCCTATGCGTGAAGCTCCCGGGCCCGCGGGATATCATCACCGTCTACGGCGATCAGAACATGGCTCGGCACATAGAGCATGGCACCCGAAGTCTGCACCCGGAAGTCTAGGGAGGCTCTTAGCCGAGGCGTGCCAATACAAGCGCTCCGGTAGCACGAGCGCCAGAGTCTCCCACGACAACAAGAACCCAATAGTTAGTCCCCGACCTTTTGTACCCACTCACCCGCGCAAACAGGAATTTAATAAAGTTCACCGTTTGTGAGACTAGTCGCGTTCCCACATCAACGTGCGGAGGTCCGCTTCCGCACGCACTCTACGGAGTATAAATAAGATGTAGCGTCGAGGTCCGCCTCCGCATACACTCTACTGAGTATAAACAAGACGTAGAGTTCCGCGCACGCGTCGGTGCCACTATCACGCGTACTCTCAGAAGTATAAAGACGTGGTCGATGTTCCCACGCACTCCACGGAGGCCCACCTCCGCACACGCACTCCACGGAGGTCCGCCTCCGCACGCACTCTACGGAGTATAAATAAGATGTAGCGTTGAGGTCCGCCTCCGCACGCACTCTACGGAGTATAAATAAGACATAGCGTTGAGGTCCGTCTCCACACACACTCTACGGAGTATAAATAAGACGTAGCGTCGAGGTCCGCCTCCGCACGCACTCTATGGAGTATAAATAAGATGTAGCGTCGAGGTCCACCTCGCACGCACTCTACGGAGTATAAATAAGACGCAGCGGGGGGACGCCTCCGCGCGCACTCTACGGAGTCTAAATAAGACGTAGCGTTGAGGTCCGCCTCCGCACTCTACGGAGTATAAATAAGACGCGGATGTTGTCCCTGCGCACTCTACTGAGTATGAACAAGACGTGGATGTCTCGCGCGTGCGTTGGCGTACCCTCCGGAGCCTAAAATAAGTCATCGTTGATAGTCCCACGCATTCTCCGGAGTACAAACAAAGACACGGATGTTGTCCCTGCGCACTCTGCTGAGTATAAATAAGACGCGGATGTCCCGTGCACGCGTTGGTGTACCCTCTGGAGCCTAAAATAAGTCGTGTTTGATAGTCCCACGCATTCTCCGGAGTACAAACAAAGACACGGATGTTGTCCCTGCGCACTCTACTGAGTATAAACAAGACGCGGGGGTCCCGTGCACGCGTTGGTTTTGCCACCACGCGTACTCCCCGGAGTATAAATAAGACGTGGTTGATATTCCCACGCACTCTCCGGAGTATAAATAGAACAGAGCACGGGCACCAGAGGCTCCCCGCTTTTCTCGCACACCGCGTGTGCCACATGGACAATATGTGGTGGTTACAGGGCGAGGTGCCTCACGCACAGCATTTTCAACACGCACGGATGCGGCGGACCGCCTCAATCTGGAGGCCCGGGATGCAGCCCCTTCGCACCACAGCTCGCCAGTAGCTTCTTGCAAGACGAGTTGGACTGTGACACCGCGGAGGCGCTGTGGCGCAGGAGCTCAACGGCCCACGCTCCTGAAGAAAAGCCCAAGAAACGAGAGCGCCCATTCAAGGCGCCCCCGAGGATGTGCCGCCCCGAGGTGGAGAAGTCAGAGTCCGCCTCCAAAGCAGTGCTGCTCCTTGTAGCACCGCAAGCGACAAGATCCCCCTCATCACGAGCGTCCTCGAGCTAGGGAAGGAGAATGGGGGGAGGAAAGGCGCCTGCGAAAGGCACTCCCGGTGGGACGTGGCCTCGCTGGTGCGAAGTACAAGTCTATTCCCAAAGCTAGGAGTCTTCTTGCTGAAGTACAAGTGAATTGTCCACCACCCCCCACTAGCCACGGTTCTTCGGCGAGCGGGCGAGGGGAAAACACACCGCTGCGTCACATCCACCTCGTGTTGCCAGGATATTCGACCCTGTGGTCGTCTAGGCGGCATCAGCCGTGCTCCGGAGCCCTCGATGCTATTGGCGCCGGCAAGTAGGCATTGGACGAAGCTAAGTTGTAGGGGCACGATGTCTGGGAAGGCGAGTGCTGCTTCACTTGGCCACTCGCCCTTTCAAAGAGCCCTGGAAGCAAGACCGCCAATTATGCCTCAAGAGTCCCATCGGCCGTCCCAGGGGCATGTGATGCAGCAGTGCCACCCCGTTCTAGTCATAAGAGTCCACCAACTACACTCCACGTGTCCCCCTATCCTAGGGTGGCCAAAGCAATGGACGACGGGCGAGGGACACCTCCCTCGCAGCTCTAAAGCGACATGTGCAGAGCTCCATTGATCCCGCCCCAGCTGTTCCGTTAGTATCTGGAATTGCGGGGAAACAGTCGTGCCCATGAAGTCCTGCATCGACCATCAAGGACAGGGCCTACGGAGCTAGGTTCCTGGCATTCCCCAAACCTACTTTATCCTTATTCTACCCAGCAGTCAGGGACGGAGCGCTCGCGCGTCTACTTCGACTAGGCGCTAGCTCCGCTGCCATCACTTCGAGGGGTAGGGGACGGAGCGCTCGCATGTCTACTCCGATTGGGCGCCAGCTCCGATGCCACCACTTCGAGGGGTAGGGGACGGAGCGCTCATGCATCTACTCTGACTAGGCGCCAGCTCCGCTGCCACCACTTCGAGGGGTAGGGGACGGAGCGCTCGCGCGTCTACTCCGACTAGCCAACAAACTTCACAAGATAACCGCAAGGTGGGTGTGCACAAAGAAGGCGGGGGGGACGAGCATTTTGGCTTCTCTTCCGAGTTGGCCCACGAGTGCTTATAATGGTCACGGCCGGTAACATCCCCTATTACATTACACAATACCGGCCACCTTCGAATGCTACTCGTTCGTCTCCTACGCCGAAGCCTTGCCCGCCGAAGGTTGATTCACCCAGAAATCCAGCGAGTCCTCAGCGAGTCCCGGGTTACGGCGTCGGAAATCAGTAGCCGGTCCCTATCAGGCAGCTGCTCGAAGCACAATGGCATATTGGTCAGAGAAGGGGAAACAATCTCTGCTTTATTTCACAGAATGAGGCGCGTAGTTTACAACACACACCGACATACAAGGACCGCGGTATTACACCTATCTTGAGCCGTCGTCGCTGTCATCGTCGCACCGGGGAGCTTCGTCCAGCCATTCGCCGAGGTTCCCCTCGCCGTACATGGTGTACCGCAGCTCTACCTTCGCCGCGGGCTCCCCGATGTACTCTCAGATCTGTTCATGGAAAAACCAAACGGTAGGGCTGAACAGCGCGCACTGCGCCAGACATCACTCCGGCCTCGGCTGGCATTTCCAATCGCTGGTCGCCCAACTCATCGACATGATGGCAGCCCCGGTGCTGGAGAAGCGCACAAACCAGGCATGCGGCCACGTACGAGCAGTGGTTACCAAAGGACGTCGCGGTTGCGTGAGCAAGATTGGAAGCTTTCCCGATCCACCGAAGTGTCCGCAACAGCTCTTCGGGCCCGAATGAACAGGGTGGCACTTCGGCGACAAGGTTTTCAAGGGTGACCTCCAGGGCCAGCATAGAATCCCATGCTGCCACTGAGGCGTCGCCCAGAGCCCGGTCCCGCTCCCGCAGAGATGCAGCAAGGTGGCCCTTCTCCTCCTCTAGCACAGTAACTTGCCGGAGCAGGTCGTCCCGCTCCTCCATTGCCGCCTGCCGAGCCGCCGCCGCAAGCTCTTCGACATATGAGACGGCCCTCGCGTGTTCCGCCTCCAGGCGTTGAATGCGGTCGTCTTGGGAGGAACGTGTCTCTTCCGCCGCGTGAAGAGCTCCTTCGGCACCGCACAGTTGGTCCTCTAATGCCTCCCGCTCACGAGCATGGGCCGCCTATAGCGCCTGGCCAAGAGCGAGGGTCTATATAATAAAGCGGTCAGTACAACTTCCAAGGGCCGCGCGCTGCTAACGGTCAGGTACTAACCCGCATTTCGGAGACCTCTAGCACTCTCCCAAGAAGTCCCGACCCACAGTCCAGAGCGCCATGGTCTAGGCTTGCGCCGCGCTTATCCGTGACTCGCCACGCTGCCAAAGACTCTCGCCGAGGGACGGTCCGCTGTGCTCGGACGGCATCCACGGTGATGGCTTCGGCAGCGCTGGATGTCCCTTCCGAACGAACGTACTCGTGCTCCCAGGGCTGCCCACGTTCGGGGAGCCATGTTGCTGCAAAGGGACATAGCGGTCAGCCCCACGAACACCTAGCAGAATCACGCCATGCAATGTAAGTTTACCTTCAGCCCCGCCAGCATCCGCAAGGACATTGGCGTCCCCGACCACCCCGCCAAGCGGGGGGGCCTCTGTGTCGGAGCTTAGCTCCACCAGGCCCCCGCCCCCGGCAGCCGCAGACCCGGAGGGGACCGCGGGGACACCGAAGCAGGGGCACTCAGTGTCTGAGTCAGAATCCCATAACGCCCCGACCTTGCTCGCTACAACGAACCCCCTCACCGAGCGAAGGGGCGATAGCGCAGGTGGCCGCCGCCGGGAGTAAGATGACGAATCGCCTCAGAATCGCCGCAGAGGGGGCTCCACCGCAGAACGGATTCGCCCAAAGATCCTCCGCGGGCAATGGCTCCGCCTCAACGCCGGCTTGCAGCGAAGAAGCTCCTCCCTGCGCATCGCCCATGCAGCACTCTTCCCCCGCGCCAATGCCCAAGGGCCCTTCTCTGCCCACTGCATCCGCACCTACCTCCGAGTCGGTATGCTTCGCCGAGTCGGAGCCCGTGCCCGCTGGTACTCCCTTCCCCGTGGAATTGTGGAGAGGTGGGCTTGGGGCTGGAACAGCGCGCTCTGGCACTCTAATGCCCAAGGCTTCGCACACACGGTTCAACCGCCCCAGACCTGCCTCCACGGTCACAGCTACGCGCAGGGTGTGTTCCCTAGCCGTATACGGTCCGAGGAACGCGTCCACCGCACGCTCCACGTCTTTCAGGGCAGCACCTATGAGTGGCAAGGGGCACAATATAAAACAACTGGCCCGATGAACAACACACGAAAGCTAAGCTCCATCACAACTTATGGGGACCGGAGGGCCCCAGCAGCGAAGACACGGACGGGCGGACGTTGTCGCGCCGAAGTTTCCCAGGTGTCACACGCCACTCGACGGCAAGTGGTGCCACGCCATACATGACGAACTCCTCAGCGAGGTTGCGCATGTTGAAGCGGGCGGTGATCCCCACAAGCCTCCGCGCTATTCGCTCATCTTTAGCATCTATCGGTGCACCGGGCGTGATGTTAAACGTCACCAGCCGCCCCGAACATTCAAGGCCACTACCGCTCACCACACGGTGGTAGAACCACCGCCTTCTCCAGTTCGGCTCCCACTCCGCCCGACTTGAGTCCACAAGTAAAATCTTCTCGCACGGCAAACGCAAGACAAAGCCGACGCTGCCGAAGTTGGACAACGTACCGTCTCTCCGATCCTCCGACTCACACCGCGCGTCGTGGAGAAAGGCGAACAGTGACGTAGTCGGCCAGCACGCTTCCGTGCGCAACGCCCAGCTGTACACGACAAGACGGGCTATCGCATTCAGAGTTATCTACGCCAGCTCAAGCCCGAAAGTCCGCAGGACATCCCCGACAAGTCGGGCGGCTCGAACGCGCAACCAGGCTTCAAAATAGGCGACAAACACGATCACCTCCGACTCATCGGGATACGGTTCGGTCTCGTCGCCCGCAGGCAGTCGCACCTCCCAGGGGTCCGACAGCTTCCCTTCGCGTAGGAGGCCGCCAATCGTCTCTTCAGTCACCAACGTTGAGCTCAGGACACCGGAGCATAGACTCGCTACTTTCCACCGCCGCCCACCATCTGTCCACCTGCGTGGAGTCGCACCCCTCGAGTGTGTATTCCACCTTGAGTGGCGACAACGACCGAAACACAGCGCTATTACCGGCCTCCCAAGCGCGCTCTCCGTCGTGTGCCATCGTCCTCTAGAGCTATGCGACGACGGAGGTGGCAAAGAAGACAGGAGATTGAGGGTGTGCGGCCAGAAGCTAGAAGGTGAGGCGAGCAGAATGCAGGTGGTGCCCAGCAGGGGATATTTAAAACCCATGCATCTCCCACGCCACCGGTAAAGCGTAAACGGCGACAGGCGAACCGCCCACCTCCCCACGATCAAGGCCGTACTGGTACAACTGCCCACGTGCGCCAGGCCCAGTCAAACGACGGACGCGCAGAAGGGCCTGACAGTGCACGACACGCCAATAGCGCCGCCATGCGCTCGCCGGGAATCTGCGAGAACAACTCTGGCTCCACCTTCGACAAGGTCTTCGTCCCCGCAGGTAACCCGTCCGCCGGCCGACATTTCGGCACGCGCCGCTACCGAGCGCACGCTAGAAGATGCCCCGCGCTTTGATGGCACGGGACAACCCCGTCACCTGCTGCACACCATATTTCTTTACTTTGGCACAAAGACGCGATTTCGATCCTAATGTGTCCAACGCCTTCCGTGGATGTCGTCGCAGAAGTGCTCGTGGAGCAGCTCGGCCACGGAATCCACGCTGATCGATGCAAAGCCAGCCGGGGCGTCGGGGTCAAAGCATGCACACAACGCGCTTGTCAGCCGGGCGAATCGCATCGCGCCTGCCTAGCGGCATCCTGATGTCGCGCCCGGAGCATGGCATACCTTCGGCTCAGCAAGACGACTCCGCCACTGCCGGGGGACGCTGTGAGGGATGGCTCCAACCTCAGGCGCCACCTCACCGACCAACCCGACGCTGCGTACTCAAGCACGGCGTAGATCAATCGTTGAGGCCCGGGGCCCACTTCTCCGCAACGAACGCCGCCGCGTAGTCGCCATATATTGCGCTCGAAAATAGGCCTTCTTCAGTTCATCAACATGACGATACTCTTCTGCATGTTTATGAACTGAAGAAGGCATATTTTCGAGACCAAGATCATCTCAGCCACACCCGGAGTGACACTACAGCCCTCCTGGTATACATATAGCTGTCTCCTGCACGGGGAAACCCAACAGCCGCCCATGGAGAAGTGCAATGCGACGTCCCAACTTGCTGCACCTGCGTGCTTCGCCTACATCGATGAGGCCTCAGCCCCCGCGGGGCAACTGCGACTCCGCCCACGGCCCCCCGACGCTGAGCTCGCCCCTGCATCGACGCACGCTTTCGACATCGACTCCGCCTATGGCCCCCCGGCTCCGAGTTCGCGGAGCCACGATGAGCCTCACGTGCCAAATCATCTCCGCCAAATGTCACCAACATCACAGGCCGCAGGGACGGAGGGGGCCAAAGGGCTCGGTAACATGGCTTCGGCCTGTGAAACCCTTCACCATGAGAGACTCCTGTTGTAGAGGTGACCCTTACCTAAACCCAGCCAGCCTGTTAGGAAGTAATAATCCCGAGGTAAACATGTACAATGTCATAGTTGGCCTTGGGAATGATACTCGGATGTAAGGGTACGATTGTAAAAACACTCCCTACCAGATATATATATATATATACGTGATACAAGCCTTGGGGAGAACCCAAGACGGCATTGCTCACCTAACTCTCCACTACTATACACCCTCTTTCTCTGTTTGGTTTGTAGCCACAACAGTCCATATTAATAGTCTTTTTACAAAAGTTTTGACCGTTTTGAATACCTAGCTGACTCAATGTTTGTTGAAATTAACCATGACCCAGGCCAAAGGTATTGAGTGCTATGTACCAGCTAGTTCATCTAAATGTTTAAGCTAATAAGAAAAGACAAACAATTTATTTATATTTCAACTAGTGCTATGATCTTAGGTATGGATCAAGAACTCAGACTTACAAAACTTCTATTACGGATCAAAGGATAGAACCTTATCTTCTGATTTAGTGTAGAACACTAGGTTTTTCTTTTTCGCTTGAATCGAGGGATTGAAGCGAAACGATGTCTTTCGCTGGACAGTTTGGTTTCCGGCCTGACGTCTGCTCGTTCGGACGTTTGCCTCTCTCTGTGCTTTAGCTTTTTCTGGGTGCATTGCTGCGCTTCGCCTCGCGCCAACCTTTATCGCGCACTCGGAGATGCAAAGCTGATCCGCCTCGGAATGTCTTTTCTCTGCCGAGCGTGGAGCTGACGAGTGTTGGCTTCCTGTCTTGCTGCTGCCGACTGCAGGTTTTCTCGTGCTTGACTAAAGAACCGAAGGACAGCTGCTGGAGGAGGACATGTCGTGTGTGTATTTTCCTCAGGAGAGCTGCGCGAAGACGCGTTGGATCGAACGACGTGCGCCGCGCGAGATGGGCTGAAACGGAAATCGCGAGACGATTTTTCCTCGGCCACTTAGTTCTCGCTTTGATCTAATATTGGGTTAGGCTCTGATATTAATTGTTAGTTTTATTTTTTAAAAATACATATATCATAAGTAAATTAAGAGAATATAAGAGAATTTTTAAATTTCTCTATTCTCTTATTTACCTTTTCTTTTCTCTTATTTGTTTCTTACAAAACTGGTTACAAACTTTCTTAATATATAAGTTAATACTATTTTACTAACATATGTATTCGGACTTCAAGTTGGTCTCGATTTTAATTTGAGTTACACATGAAGACAGATACTACTATATCTCAGACTCGTTTAACTTTAAATCAAGATTATTTTCAACAGACCAAAGATCGGACTACCAGAGTGGCCTGTGGCTGAGGAATTGGAAGCCTGCCTTTGTTGGTTGCCACTTGCCAGTTGGCCTTGAGTAGAGGCTTGGACGGTTGACACCGCTGAGTGAGTCACCAACTGACCGACAGACAGATGCCCGACCGACGCTTGGGCCGGCTGGCCAAGACCAGAGGGTCAAACTTCTATTTGTACTCTTTAATCTTTTTAGTTTATACTTATTATTGACATTGAACAGCCTAAATTCTTAGAGTTAGAATCTTAGAGATTATATAAATATTGTATCATCGCTATTGGCCAACTTGATTTAGTAGAGATTAAAATTATAATTTATGTGCTCTGATTAGAATTGATGTGTAATATTTTATTGACAGATTTACTATAATAGAGAAATAAACTTTGCATAACTATTAGGATTACGGGTGAGGAGGCGGGTTCATATGCGAATTGAGAGGAGTGACGAGGGGTGGTTGAATCTTGATCCAAAGGTTGGGAAAACGTGGCTTACAGATAGAAAAAAGATCAACCATATTATAAGTAAACAAACCATGAACTCTTTTTTGCCTCGAAATTCCTCAGATGTATTTCTGCTCCCAATGCAGGTTCGTCCACCCACCATCCATGATTAGCATGTCGGGCCGGCCATTTTCCTTGGCTTGAGCCAATTCCTTGATGTGGGCACAAAGATAATTCGGGGTGTTTGTTTTCCAGCCTAGGATAATTCCGGAAGGTAGCACAAAGGCAAAAAGACGCGCGCATGGAGTTCGAGTTGTTTCTTTTTGCAATCCAAAATTTCAAATAATCATATCTTTCAAACGGAGCATTCACTTCATGATCCGTTTAAACAATCATGTTCCTTACATGTGATCTTCAAAACTAGACCCCACTTATTTATATTTAAATTTAGTAAATGATATCATATGCATGATGGTTTTGGATGAAGGTGAACAATGCTTTGGTGTAAGGAGTAAAATGAAGGAGAGATAGAAGGTCATCCAAGAAAGGAAACAAGGCAGCTTGGTAGTTGGTTGAATAAGAACTCTAGGGTTACATGTGCTCTTCAAAAGCACTCCTATGATGGGTGATCAATGGAAGTCATTTTATTTTTTTGGAATTTTAAATTGAGCTTAAATAAACTATAAAAAAATTCATGAAAATACAGAAAAATTCCCTACGACATAAGGACCCAAATAAAATAGTTTTTAATTAATTAAAACTTATTTTATTTATATTAAATATTTTAATTTCTAAAAATTCCAGTTAAGCTTTAATTAATTAGAGAAAAATGTAAATTGTTATTTTATTTTAAAAGCTTTAAAAAGATCCAAAATTAGGATGTTACAGTTGTGGGCAATCTGGATAGCACGAGAAAGGCGATACATGAGGGTGAGTTTCAAAGCCCGCTAACTACCTTTGGCTTTATAAATAGTTTCCTCAATGAGCTGGAAGTGGAACTAGTGAGCATGAAACAAGCTAAAATCATGACGAATAAGTTCCTGGTTAAATCGAAGAAGTGGATAGCACCGTTAGGAGGATTTGCTAAAATTAATGCTGATTGAAGAACCATGTGAGAATGTCTTATTTAATGTTGTGGTGAACTATTGCAATATTTCTGGAGTGGTTGTTTATTTTTGCAAAAGATTGCAGAATTTACGCAGAAATTGAGAATTTTGGAATTTGAGTCATGGAGGGAGTTTGAGTGACTAGGGTCATTGCATTAAGGTTGTATGATACATATTTTCGCTAACGTAGGATAAGTTATTATGTCCGAAAACGATTCTTTGTCTTTGGATGTGCAGGGATGCTGGGAGTCACCACGGTCAACGACGATGATCGAGGCTACGCTCAAGGAGGAGCTGAGGCCGAAAATGATCAAGGATACCAGGTGAGATGGTGAGCTCAAGCATGGCATAAGAAATGCAAGAAATATTGAAGGCGAGTTCGAACGATGAGTTTGCACTTTGTGGCTTGGTTGGTCCAAGTGAGGCGTGGTCCAGTGGAAACCAGAGGAGGAGATACTTGCCAGCACGTGAAAAGCCAATGATGAACCTACACATAGCAAGCATGCCGATTGCTTGCAATGGTAGATGAAGATTCAGTCAAAAAAGGGTATTTTTGTAAGTTTGGCCAAAATACCAGAATCTGTCTTGTATCAAAACCGTGGCGCATGAGTGGCGCTTGGAGAGTGGTTTAGGTCAAGGAGAAGCTAGTTTGATCAAGTTGGATCAAATGTAAAGGACTTAGCAGATTCAGACTTATGCATTTGGAAAAACGTGTATAAGTGAATATATGTGAGTAAAACTCATGTGTGTGGAATTATTGGTTTTCCCCCATTATGCTAAATAGATAGTAGCCACTAAGGATTAGATGTGGCTGGTTAGTCTACCTATATAAAGGGATTAGGATGGAGACTTGTGTTAACCATCTAACCCATCTCTATTGAGCTCTTATGTCTAAAGTTAGGGTTTGAGAGTTGAGTACGTTGTGTGCTCTTTATCTTCTCAAGTGGAGTGGCTGTAAAATTTATCTCCTCAAGTAAGCAATATATCAATTTTTGATCATCTCTATGAATTCCTTAGGTTTTGATTGATTTGCTTTTGATTTGGTTGGTTTTAATCTCTTCTCTTCCCTTTTCTTGATCTTATTGTGTCAAGAACGTGTAAGAGATAGAGATAACTTCTGAGTATCTATTTTTACCTATCTAGACACTTTGATAGGAAGTTTACCAAGAAAACTCGGTTTTGCTTGATTTGACCTCAAAGTTTGATTTCTTGATCCGAGTGTTTTTAACGTGATTTCTTTTGTGTTATTGCTTGCAGGGATATGTGGGAATATATCTAGACCCATCTTGGTCATCATCTACCCACGAGCAAGTTATATTCACCGATTTTGATTTTGGTTCGATTTCGATGCACCTTTCCTTTAAACTGAAAAAGATCTTAATTTTGACCATGATTTTCATGATCGTTTTATTGGAATAGATTCTTGGTAGCCTAAAGAAGATCCCTACAAAATCTCATATTTTTTGAATCTACGGATCAAAAGTTTCATCGATTTTCGGATTTGAAATCAGGCTGAAAATACTATTCAGTACTTGATTTTACTATAGTAGCGGTCAGATCGCCCTTAAAGCACCGGTCAGACCACTTGGGACCAATCAAACCGCCATTTCTACACCGGTTAGACTGTCGAAAAATGGTTGCTTTGAGGTTTTATGTTTTTGAGCTATTTAGCTTGAGTTTTGGATGAAAATTCTATTTTGTACAACTTTGTAGTTGTGTGAGAATACAATCTTGAATACTTGGGAGAAAATTTTAAGAAGGCACCATTCACCCCCTCTGATGCCATCTGGTCCTGCACTGATGGAGTGATGTCTCAGATGGGAGCTGAAGGAGTGGTGAGTGCTATTTGCAAGAGCAACAATGGATTGTATCAGGCGGCATCTTTTGTTGTCTTTGATTTAGCATTTATAGGGAATCCAATTTTGAAGCTCATAATTTAGCAAGGTAGTAGTAGCTCTTGATGTTGGTCACCATGTGTGGTATTTGTATCCTCCTGGTATTTTCTTTGTACCACTGAACATTATTACGGAATATAACCCTTCCTTCCGCTAAAAAAATCACCGTTGAGATTGACGTGTAAATTAAGCCTTCAAAGAGGTTTGGTACTTTTTCTGGCCCCGCTCGTTTCGGCATTTTTTCGGCTTCTGCTTCTAGTTTCTGCTTTTTTTCACTATTCAGTATTTCGTCTTTTTCTGAATTTTTGTAGATATTTTAGGCTTTTTTGTATTTTCTTTTTTTCCCGTGTTCCTTTGTATTGTCCCTAATGGGTTAACATGTTTTTTCTATTTTTACATTTTTTAAAATTAATTATGCCCAAAAAGCCAAATCAGCTACAGTAAAAAAAAGCCAGCTACAGTGAAATTTCAGCCAAAAGCTATCGCTAAAACGAGCGCCCCCAACCGAGTCATGATTTATTAGCATTGTGGTTTCTTTTACCTTTCAGACAGATCATCTCTCTCGAGACTCAAGTGTCAGGCAAGGGCCAGTCAGTACTCAGTACTGTACCTTGTCCATTGAGGATAGGGGTGCAAACGGAGCGGATATTTTCCAATCGTCCATCCGTCCGTTTTAATTCGGATAGAATTCGGAGCAAATTTTCGGATATCCGGATGTTTTGCCGGATACGGATACAGATTCGGATATTTTTTGCCGGATACGAAAACGGATTCGGAACAAACATTATCCGACGGATACAGAACTATCCAGATAATTTTTTGGATAGTTACCGGATATTTTTTCGGATAGTTACCGGATTCAAATTCGGATTCAACTCAGAACTAAATTCGGATTCGATTCGGGACAGCCCAACAAGCACTTACTAAAAAGGTCATAACTTTCACAAGCAGAGTCCGATTTGAATGTTCTTGTACTCGTTGGAAAGCTTATTTCAAAACCTATGCAATGGATAAGGTCTCATCTTCAAATATATCATAAATCATCTGCTATGACCAAAATAATGTGATGGTATGTAGCTAGTTAGCTATTATTTGTTTAACTAGTCTCTATCATTTACATGCTACTTTGCTAACTAAAATTTACTGGTTGCTTAACTTGTCCATTTCATTATGTGAAATTTGCTTGTTAAGCTACTAATGTAGTTCCATTATGGATATGTACTATGGTGATTCATCCTTACACATGTGATATATATGATTTTTGTTTATGCGCATTATCCGACTAAATATTCGTGACCGAGACTAACCGTATTCGAGCGCTCAGTATTCGCCCATATTCGTGACCGAGAATATCCGTACTCGTATTCGTATCCGTACTATCCGTGTCCGATTCCGACTCCGATAAAAAATATGGAAACAGATACGGAATGAGCAATACCCGTCCGTATCCGATCCGTTTGCACCCCTAATTGAGGATGAGCATGTCACCACAACCTGCTTCCTATACTACTTTCCCTATAAAACCATGTGTATCCTGATTCCAGAATGCTCAAGTGTCAGTTGCTCTTGAAACCTATTCTTGCTCCTTCCATAGTTTTGAGTACCTCATTGCTTAACTGCTCAGGTCTCAAAAGATCTTGAATTCTCAAGTTCAAAAATCACCACCATGTGGTGAATTTATTCTTAATCATTTGCGAGCTAAATGGTTTGGGTTGAAACAGGAACAATTTGGTTTCAGTTTACTACATCACTGGCCATGCTTAATTGCTTACACACTCCTGCAAGTATGATTAGGCTATTCAGAGCCTTTCTGCAGGACAACGACTCCGAAGATGCGATGCCGAAAATGACTTGTCTTGATGTTTATGCCCGTGCCGCCGTGCGTCAACAGCTAGCCCCACAGTAATGATCAAAACAACAAGTTGCACAAGGATCATTCAAGAAACAGGATTTGTTGATTGATTGATTAATAGCAGAAAGACGAGCCGCTAGCTCATGAGTTGGTTATCAAGAGCACTGCAGGAAGAAGCACTGAAATGTTTACGACTCATGTGAAGATGATCAGGTCACTTTGGGTGGGAACAATGCCAACGACTTTGTTTTCACCCATTCAGAACTAGTCTGACCTTCTTCACAAGCGTGTCGTCAGCCTTCGTGAGTAATGATTTCCGTCGGTTTCATGGGCCGCCGACCCCAGCTAACCTTCTGATCTCAACTGACGTATCTCATCAGCCAGAACAAAAAAAAGGAAAAAATAAAAACTGGTGTTGCTGACCTGTGCAAACTGATGTGTATCAGTGTATGAAGTGAGAGAGAAACATATCTAATTCCAAGAGCCAAGAGGCAATATAATGTGAGTTGTGAGGACTGAGGACAGCTACTCGCAAACTCCGTACTTCGTTTTGCTACAAGGTGATGTCACTCCCTCCCCATGTTGAACTGTTCCAACAAAATATTATGTTCAGTGAGAAAACTAAACTCTAACGATTATTTGTCTTAGAAGCTTGTTCATCAGGCCTGTTAATTTGGTTCCAGTTTCATCAGTACAATCTTATGTGTTCCTTTCAATCTCTTTCTGTACTTCGCGAAGAAGGGTACTACTACCCCTGGCCTGAACTCACTACATGTCACCAATTGCGACAAATGCTGCAATTTGTAGGTTTTCAAAACAAGTTTGATCCGAGTGATGGGGAGGGAAAGTACCAGCTCTTTCCTCTTTCAGATACTTGTGGAGTGGACTCAAATACTCAATAAACAATGCGCACATCCGCATCACCAACCTCAAAATATAAGATTTTGCTGGTCTGAAACCAAATTTCATTTTTAATATGTGGTTGCAAGGGATTTGATGGGGGTATATTCCTGCACCGCTACGTCACGCCGAGAATCTCCAATACTTTAGTTTGATGCTTACTTTGAGCTCATGTCTTATGTGCCAGCTTCCCATTAGTCCAACGCAACGTGGGCTCTAGTATATGAGGCTTGTTTTGTGTTTGATTGAGATTTTTTTTTTCTTGAAAACGCAGGAGATACGCGTTTTATTCATTAAGAAGGTTTGATTAAGAATTCATAGATGTGGTTCTATCATGTGGAGTTCCCTTCCTGCCAAGTCTCCAATGAGATGAATGATTGTGCAGAGTGTAAGAAAATGCAAAGCAGTAACTGTCTCTGGCCTAATTTAATCCTGTGATGTTGTCTCAGTACTTAAGGTACAGACAAGGTTATGATTTCTTTAATCATAGAGCCATAATTGATTCAAGTTCGACCTAAAGAAACCATATCACAGGTGTATGCTGTAAGCAATTTCCTTATGCACCTTTCTTGATGGCTTGTGTTCTTACCACAGCTTCTTTTTTTTCGCATTTGGATACAGCAAGAATTCATCTCTGTCTGAACATATCGAAGCAGCAAAAAGGTTTGATAGAAACAGAAGATGTGATAAAGTCAGATTAACATAAAGTACAGTGTAAGCTAAGACAACCTAGCTTGCATACTGAATGATCGGTCATATGGATCAAGACTCTATTGTCAAAGATATCACTGTCACTTAGCTAATTAACTACAAGTGGCAAGTGTTTGCCACTTGGGAGTTGCAATATAAGATTGCCAACTAGTTTGGAAAAGAAATATTACCATGTTAAATGTTCTACTATAATATACAATTGCCAGAATCTGAATTATATTCATGCAACCTTCTTCAAATCATAAAAAGAAAACTCCAGGCATTCGTTTATTTATGGTCTACCTGCACATAATATTCAGAAACAGGTAAATCACAAAATTTACTCTGGAAACTAGAATCAGAGAAGCCTCTCAAAAATTCAAAACAGGTCAATCACTAGCATAGTGGAGTGGCTAATTAATCACAACGTGATTAAATGAGTATTGATAGGCCAGCAACCCCCCGAGTGGAAGTTAGAGAGAGGGAGAGAGAGAGAGAAGTGAATCCACTGAAAGCTGCAGAAGAATTAACAGCTTGTTTCAGCACAGTGCTCTTAACGATTCTTATCATCAGAACTTAGTTATAAAGCAATATATCTTTTCCTCACTAGTCACTAGACATGACTCTATCTGGTAACATATTTGGAGATGGCATCTGCAAGCTTATTAAGAAGTTGGAGAGGATAGCATCAGTGTGGAAATCTGTGTTCATGATAAGAAGGGAATTGGACTGGTGCCTACGGATAAAACTGCTGGCTTAGAGTAATAGGCATCATTGTATCTATCAAAATACAACAAAGTAAGTTCTGTATTACAGTATAGTATCAACTATCCAGTGTCTTAAAAACACAGGGCTGTTGGATTGGAGTAAGATATGTCTAGGATGCAGCAATATAAAAGCCATACTGCCGTCTAAATAGTATTGCAGTACTGCTTGTGTATGTCTCTGATGACAATTTTGTTAAGGATAGAATAAGATTAGGATTAGGACTCCTAGTTGTTTCCTAATATGCTACTTCCTTTCTGTTGTATTCCTTTTGTACATCCCCTTGTACCTTATATATTGCACCTCTTGATTCTCCCGTCGTTGTTCTATCACGATGGTACATCTCTTTCGCTCTCGTCGAGGATCTCTTAGCAACTCATCCTTTCATGTTCCTTCCATTGCTCATATTCCTCGCCTCACTATGCGCTTATTTCTGCCGACAGATGACATCGACCTTGGTTATCGTGTCATTCTCGACTCGACTCTTGTTGTGTTCAGACCGCCACACGGAGCTCCGTTGGTTCGGCCTCTCGCGCGTGACTCACAAGCGTCTCTCGGGAGCTTGACGGCTTCACCTTCCTTCCGCTGCCACCGCCGCCGAGCCTCCGCTTCGCCACTTCATCTACCGGCTCTTTTCAGCAGCGTGGCATCACCGTCTTGGTCATCCGTGGTGGATCTCTTTGTCATCCTTAGTCTGCCGTGGTCTTCGGGTCCGCCTCTGTGAGACGGTCTTTAGATTGTCAGGGCTGTAAGTTAGGTAAACAAATTCAGCTTCCCTATCCTCTCACGGTGAGTCCGTGTCCCAAATGGTCCTTTGATCTTGTTCATTCGGATGTTTGGGGTCCGGCCCCTTCTGTTCGGAAGGGGGTCATCGTTATTATATCATATTTATAGATGATTTCTCTCGCCACACTTGAATAAAATAAGCAGTGGAGTTGTGTGGAAGAAAGTGACTTTAACCGCCTGTCCACTTTCTTATATTTGTGCTTCTTACAAGGATCTCATATCTTTGAGTTGCGTGAGGAGGTCTACATGCATCCGCGAACACTAAGAGTCGAGCTGTGACCTCTCCACCTATCCCGCCATGATGCACAAGAGTTACTTGAGCTAGTTTAAACTCGTTTGCACTTGCATAGCAATTAGAAGAAATTGCAATTTGAAGTCTGCAAATGCACTTTAGTTTATTCGCATAATAATCAGAAGAAAGCGATTTTTAGCGTACTGATCACAGTGCTGAAAAGTGCATTATACTTTTATTCCGGTCCTAGACATCACTAATTAACAAGAATACGGTGAGAATCATTCTAGAATGCGCATCATCATTTTTCGGACGGACATTTGTCGACAGCTGATAGCCCGAATTGAGCTCAGCCTGCCTGTCATCAAGAACTAAAGAAAGAGGAATTGCTGAAGGCAGCAGCAATGCAAGCAGTATGCAACTATGCACCAAATATGCAGGGAATTGCTGTTGTCCCCACAACACCCCACATGCACTTGTGATGGTGTCATTTGGATGCCAATCATTTGAGATTTAGTGTGGATCCAAGGAACAAGGTAACATAGGCATACCAACTAACAACTAGCAGCCATCCCTGTTGTCGCCTTCCAACCAAACTGTTCATTTTTGTACCAAAATGCTGTGACAGCCGCACATCTCAGAGGTCATCCGATGGGGCAATGGCAGCTTTGTTCTGTTCCTTGCAGTCTGAATATTTCAAAGCAATATCTGGTAAAATTGCAACATTTGTGTCGAGTTCAATGCATTAGTTATATCAGATAAAAGTTTATACTTTCTACCACAGTGAGGGAGCTAAAAGTTTAAGCTTACAAATCAATAAAAAAAAGGGAATTTCTTGAACAGCACCAATTTAATGAAAACGAATTCTCGGAAACATTTGATTCAAGAAATTTCACCCATGGTCCTCTATATATTGTTACATTATGATTTGCTCTTCATCATCGGAGCAAGGCTTGGCCAGAATATTTCAGAAGCATACAGGAAGTTTTGAGTTTAACTATTTCAATTCATCTTTTTTTTAAAAAAAAAAAACTATTTCAATTCACCCAAGCTAGCTCAGTATTATGTTAAGAAAAGAATTCCGTGGTCCCTTTGTTAATCCTAAAAAAGGTATAATCTCTGGAAAAATACTAATGCATTGCACGGGAGCCGTATGCAACCAAAAAATGCAGGAATATGTCAGTTCCACGAGGGCAGAACCCTAAAATAACCCTAAAAGACATACAAAATCCTCTTTGATGCCTGGTCCTGCTCCTCCTCCATTTCCAATCCATCCGTTAAATCCTAGACAACCACCAGAAAAGCAAGGCCAAATGAAGAAGCAATTAATACCTAGTCAATCCAGTGCCAAGAAGAACACAAGTAGTAGAGCTCCAAGCCTTTGCATGCCTATGCATATGCTTGCACAGTGAGCAATTCTTGCGAGCTTGCATGCATGAAGGCCATGAACTACCACGAGCAGGAGCACCAGGAGCTCACCACCGCCACGAGCAACAACGGCCTGGATTGGCTCGAGGACTCCATCGCCTTCCTCGCCTCCGACTTGGATCTCAGCAGCAGCTACGGCTGGTGGTCTACTCCGTCGGCGGCGGCGCAGCAAGATGACATTGGGAGCGTCGTGGCGCAGACGCTGTCGCCTCCGGCGCCACCGGCGACCAGTTCGCCCCTGGCCCACGCCTCCCCCAGCATTGCGTCGCCGGCGGTGTCGTCGCCGTCGGAGCCGTTACCCAAGCGAAAGTCCCCGGCGCACAGGGCGTCCGGCCATAGCAGCAGCAACCAGCGCCGCCGCGCAGAGCAGGACAGGCCAGGTGGTGGCGGCAAGAAGGGTGGCGTCAAGGGGGTCGGGGCGGGCTCCGACCGTGACACGAGGTGGGCGGAGCAGCTGCTGAACCCGTGCGCCGTCGCCGTCGAGGCCGGCAACCTGTCGCGCGTGCAGCACCTGTTCTACGTGCTTGGTGAGCTCGCGTCCTTTTCCGGCGACGCCAACCACCGCCTGGCAGCGTATGGGCTGCGCGCGCTCGGCCGTAGACTCCCTGCCGCGGTGGGCCCCACCGGCGCCTCTGCCGTGCTGGTGCCGGCCTGCGAGTGCCCGACGCCAGCTTTCGCGGGCGCCGAGCCGCGGCTGTTCCGCGTGGCCCTCATCAAGTTCCACGAGGTCAGCCCGTGGTTCGCGCTCCCCAACGCGCTGGCCAACGCCGCCATCGCGCAGGCCTCGACGCGCGGGGGCGCGGCGCCCCGGCCGCTCCACGTCGTCGATCTCGGCGTGTCGCACGGCGTGCAGTGGCCGACGCTGCTGGAGTCCCTCACCCGCCTGCCCGGAGGGCGCGCGCCGCCCTCCGTCCGCCTCACCGTCGCGGGTCCCACGGCCACCCCGCCGGTGCCCTTCTCGGCGTCGCCCCCAGGGTACGATTTCTCGCCGCACCTCCTCCGGTACGCCAAGTCCATCAACCTCGAGCTCGACATCGGCCGCGCAGCCTCCCTAGACTCCGTGCATGGCTTCTGCACTCCCGGCGAGGCGCTCATCATCTGCCTCCAGTTCCGGCTGGGCCACGTCGCCTCCGAGGAGCGAACAGACATCCTCCGGAAGGTCAGAGGACTCAACCCTGATCTGGTGGTTCTCTCGGAGCTGGACGCCAGAGGTGACGGCAGCGCGGCGGGGGAGTTCGCGGCGAGGCTGGAGCTGATGTGGCTTTTTCTGGAGTCGACGTCCGCGGCGTTCAAGGGGAGGGACGGGGACGAGAGGCGGCTTCTCGAGGCCGAGGCGGGGACGGCCGTCGCAGCGGACGAGGCCGGGGAGGAGGGAGGGTGGCGGGAGCGCATGGCGGCGGCGGGGTTCGAGGAGGCGGCGTTCGGGGACGAGGCGGTGGAGTCGTCCAAGTCGCTGCTAAGGAAGTACGACGGCGGGTGGGAGTTGTCTACTGCAGCGGCGGCACGCGGCGGCGGCGCGGTGGCGCTCCGGTGGAAGGGGCAGCCGGTGTCGTTCTGCTCGCTGTGGCGGCCGGCGTAGCGGCTGACCCCGTGGAACTGGTCTACACATGCATGGGATCGCTGTGATGGGTTGATCACGACCGTACGTCGGGATTTGGTGGCGACTGATCACCCTGTACGGAGGTGGCGGGCTGTGGACTCGATCGGTCTACGGAACGCACCTTACAAGCTTTGGTCGTGTGCATGGCATGGCAGATTAGGTCCGTGAACACCGGCCGCCGGAGCTGGACGTCCGGCCGGTGGATGGGAAACGATCGATGGTGTAATTGGCGATGTCCATTTTTGTACAAATTAATTAAGGTCGATCTCCGCTACATTTTTGGAAGAGTTTATTGGTTTAAAAGTGTTTGGCATGTACACATTAAGAGTAATACCATACCATAATTGCTTATGGTTGCCATATGCACAAAAAGCATCGTGTGCTTAGATCCAGAGTTTACAACAACAAGAGGCACATCAATCATGGTTAAGATTCTCTTGTTGGTGTTATTTGACAAATCAGCGAGGCCCTTCTTGTTGGAATCCACATAATTTTTTCATGAATCTTTGCATGGGGCTGCTCCTGTGTGAATTCTGCAAAATTCCCGTATTGGAAGTAGATGCTATAAGGCTGGTTCTACTTTTTTTTTTTACTATTCAATAATTTCATCTTTTTCTGATTTTTTTAGTTTTTTTGGCTTTTTTTGTTTTTTTCTCGTTTTTCTTTATATTATCCGTGATGGGTTAACATATTTTTTTATTTTTAAATTTTTTATATTTAATTATACTAAATAAACTAATTTAATTATAGTAAAAAATAAATCAGCAAATACCCTCTAAGGATAATCATATAGCATGAAGCGATTACCTGAAATCCACCAATACAGCTAATGTCCAAAAGTCTCCCAACAAGAGAGCAAAAGGTTGAAGGCACGCACAGCAAGAGCTCAAGTACAAACGCTGGCAAGGCACAGCTACTGCCGATTTGACTGCTGTGAACCCGGTATGGATATACTAGTAGTACATGATTTTTTTGGTATATTTAACACTATTTATGATCATAATTACGAAAATAATTATATGCACCATGTATTTATAAAATAACATTTTTACCTTTCGGTGAGTCGAGCGGCAACACTAGAGAGGCAACACGTCCGCCTACCGCCCGCCACCGAGCAACAACAGGCTACCTACCGCCCCACTATCGGACAGCAGGCAGTCTACCGCCCCATGGCTAGACGGCACCAGCCCTGCCACCCCATGGGTAGATGGTAGGTAACTTTTTCATGCAATTAAAGAGTTGCAAGCCTATTGCATCCGCGTGAGGATCACTATGATTCATTGAGTTTTCAAGTAAGTTATCATCGATCCTATGTCAAGAAGATTGGATAAAGTTATTGTCAATCCTACGTCGAGAAGATCGGGCACCCTGTATCATCCTTGTATCAGAGCTTCATTCGCTCGGTAGGATTTTGTATCCCACAAATTTGTTTTGCATAGTAGGGTTTCAATTCTATATTAGTGTTGGTCAAACATCAATGGTTTAGGGTAGGGTATGGTGAGATTGCTCATTTACATCCTATCGATTGCTGGTTTTGGTTTTCATTAGATGGAGTTGTATCTAAATTGTAAACCGAATTCATAGTTATCGGTTAGTGTCATTGTGTCTATAATTTTTTTTTTAGTTTTCTGGTTGTGTGTGTTTGTCATTGTGATCGTCGTCATCTTTGTCATCGACCCGTAGCTCCAACAATTAGCATGAGTCGAGGACAACTCATTTTGAAGGGAGGAGAATGATGAGGACATGCAGGTGTATATACACCTATTTGGGTTAGAGAGGAGGTCACTCAAGAGGAGTGGACAAGATCACTCAAATTTTGATGCTCGCAGATTCTATCCACGAAGTTCATAAAGATTTTAGCACCAATTATGAGGTTGTCATAGCGAACAAAATACATATTTAGAAATTTTATTAAGTCTACTTTCCAAATTCTAACAGATCAAACAAAGCTTGATTGGAGTTTTCTACAAAAAGCTATGATAATTGAAGTGCACATTGCATAGGCGATCGTGACGATGCACGCAAGTTACCAAATATGAAGAGCATGCGGCTTATAAGGCACCTTTGTGTGATCTCCTGCTTTTCCACGTCTTTAAATATGTTTGGAAGGCTACAAATTCTTTGTTTCTCATAGATTGGATGCGTCCCAAGCAGGGGAATAAAATATATGAGAAGATGTTTACAATTTGGTCTTGGTTCGGAGTAGCCTGCACAGCCCAGCTTAAAAAGGCTATATTTTTTGCATACTGAAGTCGGATATGGGAGTTCTTATACGTGTTGGAAAGCTAACTTCAAGGCCTACACAAGGAATCAAGTGTAAGCTTTAGATTCTATCTATGTGTGACACTATTGCAAAGACAAAACTGATGGCAAAATGTTTATTTGAGTCCTAGTTATGTAAAGAGTTTGTTTCTTGTTTTAGGTGTCTTAGGAGGCTATATAAGCTATTGTAAATGTCCATGTAATTGAGACTCAACATTATAAATTAAAATACATATTTATGTTTAACCTTTTAGCTACTCCTGTAATGAGGGTCTCACCATTATCTAGGTCATGCACCTATTCTTTGTAGTTGATTGGCACAGAGGGGGAATTGGATGTTCTAAAGATGTTCTATCTTTCCACTAGGAATTGACAGGTCGAACATCATGCGTGTGATTAGAAGAATTAAAGAGTTGCAAGCCCATTGCATTGGCAGCAAGGGATTAGCTACGATTCATCAATTATTCATGCAAGTTATCATTAATCCTACGTTGAGAAAATCGAGCAGCTTGTATCAGAATTTTTAGTAACTAAAGCATACCAATGGAGCATAAAAACGCGCCTGTTGCCAAAGTTAAAGCATGAGAAAGAAAGCGTAAAACACCCTCATTGCATAAAAATAATATCAAAAGCCCATTTGCTACGGCCTTGTTCTTTTGGGATGTGACTGATGACTTTCATCTACGCTTTTTGAGGCAGCAGCGAACGGCGTATATGGTTTTGAGCTCGAGAAGCTATTTGAAGAATCCGTTTTAAGAAGCTGCTCCGTTTATTTCAACTTTCAGATAAGTGAAAAGCTCAAAAGAACATGACCTACCTGGTTTGTAGCAGTAAAAAGGAATAGAAATGAATTGACTTTTGGGCCCTTGATTGTGTCAGCTTCCTTGGGTTTGGAGCTGCTACCGCTCGTGTAAAATTGATTTTCATTGACTTGGTTCACAGCATTGGTATTTTCTTGAGTCGAGCCTTGCAGTTTCCTAGTAGAAACATGGATGAAAGCACTCATGTATGTGCGGCGAAAGCCTAGCAAGTCATGGATGTATGGTGTACCAAATGTAATATTTTGGAGTCCTGGATTATGGATTTCCTTGCTGTAGTAAATTTCACATCTGGATGAAACTTACTCGCTTGAACTTGCGCAGTATCTTGATGTTCCTAAGCGTGTGTGTGTGGTGGTGGTTGAAGCAAACCGAAGCGGATTGGTATGATGGTATCTTAGAGACAGCACAACTGTGCCTTGTGCCTCAGAACCAAACATTTGCTATAAAAAGTCAAACTTGAATAACTTAGTTGAGACAAAGTTTGATTACTTAGTCGAGACAAAGTTTGACATGAACCAAACACCCCCTGTCTACGACATGTAAGGTACATGGCTAGGAAATTATGGTCCGCCACAAGTCTGACGAAGAACCAAATACTAACGGAACAAAGTCAAACATGCCTAGCCCATGTGTGGCAACAAACCAAGCACCACCTTACTGCTGCACTTTCCTCAAATCAAAATAATGGTAACTATACTGTTATTTGACAAATCAGCGAGGGTCCCTTTGGATGGTAGAAATCCACGTAGTTTTCCGGGACCAATGGAAAGGTTTCCTATAATTAACAGTGCGAAATTGGCCATTTCAAACAAGATATCAGATAACGGTGATAGCGAGAATCAAATAACACTGACAACGAGAAACAAATTAACCTGCAATGAACAGGTACAACATACACCTCTTGCACAGCCGTTCCTTACCTATATGTTCTCATAGGCACAAATTAAGCTTGCGCTATTTGAAGTTTCACATTTCGTGGTAACATAGGAGGGCGCTTGTCACTAAGAACAATCCCAGCTAGCTTTTGTTGGACAATGCATGGCTCAGCAGATTTGCAGGATGAGGAAGAAGAACTACGAACCGGCCAACCACGAACAGTTAGCCCATGTTCAATTGCTCCATGGTCATTCGAGGACGTTTTGCAGCTGCGGCAGCCACAGCATTGAGTTGGAAAGAAACCCTCTGGCTCTGAGTATGCTGCAGAGGCTGCTGTTGCTCGTTACCCCTCTGATCCTGAGAGTAGTTTGGATTAGGGTTGGCAGGGTATACGTTGGCTCCCTCGTTATCTTCTGTTTCCTCAACTTGAGGCGGTGGCTTCAACGGTGGTAGGAGTTGGTAGTTTTGGCTCAACAGTGTGTCCTGCTCAGGCGGCAGAGGAATCGAGCCAGGTGGAGCAATAGACTTGGGCAGTGGGATTTTGTTTCGGCTACGTGCCAGCTCAAGGAGAACCTGTCAAAAGAGAAAATGATTTGTCAGCCTATAGCAGAACGCTTCTGTGCATATGTATTATACAGAGAATTTTAGGTCAACTTGAATTTTCAGGGATATGACAAAACATTAAACAAGCACTTCAAATCATAACCACAGGAGTCAAAATATTAAAGTAGCAATTCTAATCATAACTATAAGAAAAGCACCAAAGGCCAAACCATTTCTTAATAGAAAGTTCGAAACTAAATGCTTTCAGCACCAATCTAGTTATAATCCACATCTATCAGGATGCAACTCAATAAGTAAGGTGGATACACTAGTAAAAGTCCAGTGTTGATTAATAAATAAAAGTGGGAAAGATGGGATACAAAGAAATCAGCATATTATGAGGCAGCAGATTCTTCGAAGCATGGGTATATTTATAATCAAGATTCGATGCTTCTAGCATCAGTATTGGTGTAATACACATCTATCAGAAATTCAGAATGCAACTAAATGGGTATACACTGGTTGATATTTGAGAACATATCAAATGAGAACTAGTCTTAAAATAGGAGAATGAGAACTATAATCTGAGATATTGGATTGAATATAGATGGCTCCCATCAAACACCAAAAGACACTTATTTTTCAAAAGAGCCCCTGAGTTATTCACTTTAGCACAAAAACTTTACTCTTATGCCCTCCCACGTTCTAGTGATATAGACAATCCAGTTTAATCTACACCATTCAAACTTGACATAGCAGCTGATTTTTCATTCTCATTCTCCTAATTTAAGGGTAGTTCCTACACGATATGCTCCCCTTGTCAAGTCAAACATTTATTTAAGAATAGTTCCAAATATGGATATAGACAAATCAACATACTCTACTCTGAATCGTCTTACCATCTATTCTGGTATTGCCTTTATAGCCACATCTGTAGGTCAAAGCATGGTATCTTCCATAACTCTAATCTGTCTCTGACTGACATACTCCAGCAAGTTAAGGTGAACCTGCCAAAAGCATTCTCTATGAAGATCATAGTCCTGGGATACTGAGCTATCTGGCTGCATGTGGGGCCCGCAATATAGCCGATGCACCCGCAATGATGACCATCGTGCAGCAGCTGTGCCTAGTTCCCAGGATTAGATAAGTTTCCCTTTCAAATCGTTGCTTAGTGGTTTGCTTAACGATAAGAGATCAGATACTCTTGTTATGAAGTTACAGAGAAAGATAACAGATTACATTCTATTGTTAGGAAGTTCTGTCTCTCTATAAGAGCTGAGGCGGCTCGCTTGAGAATTCAGAAAGAAGTTATCATCTATCCCCTACCTCTATTTCTCTCTACCCCTTCCCCATGCGCACCTCAATCCCTGTGCACTTCCCTCTCTGTCATCCCCATCACAACTCCGGGCCAGCGAGGCCCAGAGCCAAGACCACGTGTTACCCACCACTATTCGCTATGTTCTTCATCGGGATGTGATGCTGCCACACTGGTGCATGCAAAACAAGTAGATCTTTGAAAATATTCCAAACTCCACTTTGAACTGGAAGCATGAACTTCTTCAGGAGTTTGCTCTGGTTATCCATCAAGCAAAGGAAGTTATTAAATCTGGCATTCAATCCTGGCTATCTTAGGTATTTTTCAGCCTTTCGGCCTTTGTATATCTTTTCCTTACTGTACATAACTGTTATTTGTTTATATAATTATATGCAGTACTGGCCTCCCCTACTGTTTTTGCATTTTTTTTAAAAAAAACATAGTAGATAACTTCCCTTATTTGTCTATATAATTATTCGCAGTAGGGACCTCCCCTAGTGTTTCCCAATTTTATATAATAAGTATAGTAGATAACTTCCCTTATGTTTTTTATATAAGGAATAATTGAACATCTGTCACACCCTTCATTGCAATTGATGATTTGCCCCATGATGTTTCATTGACATGTGGGTTATATCAATATTTAAGACAAATGGGGAAAATCATCAATTTGCAATTTTATGTATGGGGCAAATGATCAAAACTATCAAAAGCAGGCCTCCCGTACTGTTTTTCCAATTTTTTTAAAAAGCATACTCCACTATGCAGCGCATCAGTAACAGCTGTCCTTCCACTGAGATAACTAGAGTTGAACTACAGGGCAGGGCAGTGCGGGGTCAATACATCAACAGGCAACAACTATCTAAGGGCAGTTTATCTTGGAAAGGAACCAAGGAATTTTGGAGCAGTAGGCTTCGGATTTGGAAAGCCTGATCGCATTGCCAAGGAATTCGTTAGACCGCATGATACAAAACAACCACGTATCGATCCGCCCAAACTTCTGCAGTTAATAGTCAAAGCAGGTGCAACCATGAACTAAACAAGAGGATCTCAACTCTCAACGAGCAAGAACTTCATTAATAGAATTCCCTGAATAGCGTCCACAGTTCTCACGCAATCTACGCAGATGCAACCCCAGCACCAGAGTGAGATTTGACAAAAGGGAATTCATCAGTATTACCCAAAAATGTATAGCACTAGCACAGTCGGGTTATCGCCCACTAATCCAGCGAAAGCTAAAGCAAATAAACCAACTAGGGTTCTTGGACTCGGAAGGGGAACACCAATCCATGGCGAAAGCTGCGATTTTGGCGCAGGAAATCCAGAAGGAAACTAAGAAACCGAATATTTCGCAGAATTTAAAGAAGGTATGCTCGGATTTTAGGTGGGATTGGAACGTACCTCGCGGGGCGGCGGCTGGGAGAAGGAGAAGTTGACCTTGGCCTGGATGGCGAGGCTGACGTCGTCAGCGTCAAGCTGGGCCTTGCCTGCGTGGTCGGCGTAGACCTGGGCGTCGCCGAGCACGTCACCGACGTAGCGGTAGGCCAGGTCCAGGAACTGGTGCACGACGCGCGGCTCGTAGTCGCCCTCGCCGAGCCCCATCGACCGGAGGAGCTCCCGCACCACCCGCGCGTCACGGGGCTCTTCCGCGCCGGATGCGCCCGCGGCCGCCGCCGCGGCTGCCGACGGAGGCGATGGCCGCACGGCGCCGGCGTCCATGGTTTGCTGTGTGTGTTGTGGATGGTGGGGTTTCGGGGGTGAGGTGTCGGGGGAGAAGCACATGGAATTGGAAAATTTTGGAACGTTCGGTGCGGTGGCGTCGCAGCTCTTTCTGCCATTTTCTTCTCTTTTTTTCTTTTCTTTGCTTGGGAAAATCATTTTGATTAACCCACTCATCTGATACTGACGCTTATATTTACGACGCCTTTTTTTCCTTTACATTTTTCGGGAGAGCTTTTGGAATCGATGTACTGATGTTAATCGTACATCAATATAATTGGTCTATTCTTTTTTATTTTAATTTATGATTTACGACGACAGCTTGTATATTGCTAGGGCTGTGCATTCGGTTTTTTCGGTTTGTACGGTTCGGTTTATACGGTATATACGGTAAATACGGTGTTAGTAATTCGGTTATATACGATATTTTTAGAAATACGGTTCGGTTTTGGTAAATCCCAATTTATTTCGGTGTGGTATCGGTAAATACCGTATTTACCAAAGTTAACGCGAATTGATAACGATATAGCGACTAGCGAAATGAGTAGACGATAATATATATACTACTAGCCGGCAAAAACCGATGAGAGTAACATATAATACATATATTACTAACATATACTACATATACCGAAGTATAATACATATTTACCAAAGTATATTACATATACTACTAATATATACTACTACATATACTACTAACATACACTTAATTTGTACTAGTTCGGTTTTTGGTTTGTTCGGTTTTAGCGGTTTTTCAAAAATCGAACTCAAAAACTATAAATCGATAATTAGGCGAATACCAAAACCGGTCAAACCGAGTTGACCGGTTCGGTTTGGTTTTTTTGGTCCGGTTTTTTCGGTTCGGTTATAAAATGCACAGCCCTATATATTGCGGCTTTTAAAAATAATATAGTCGCAAATCACAAATCACACAAAAAGATGTGAATATGCGTACACATGTATGCATGTATGTGTTTAGGCAAAATTCTTCCTATGCCATCTTATGCCACATGTCTCATATTTTATATAATGTCAAGAACTCTATTTTTATATTGCTCCTCTCACTTATTCAAATATAACTATACTATACTTTAAATTTAGGAATAAATAGGCCTTTATCTATGGGTCCAATTCTAACAACGATTTTCCCACACACACGTGTGTGTATAGGTATTACAAAATACGCTAAAACTATAGACTCTTTTGTAATTTTTTTATGTATTTTACATTGAAGTATCTTATAATTAGTACATGAGTATATCTAAGATGATAAATGAGTATTTTAAATTTGTTTATATGATATATTAGAAGTGGGTATAATTATATCCAGATGTAAAAGATATTATATATATATATATATATATATATATATATATATATATATATATATATATATATATATAAGAAACCTCTTTTCTACACCTAGGTATAATTACACCCTATGTCGTATCTGACAATGTAGGGAGTATCCTGCGTAACGAAGAGTATGTATGTATAGTATACGAGTATTCAAGATCATCTAGGTGGTATGAACAATTTTTCAGAGGTGGTATGTATATTTTTTTGACATACTCCTTTTTATGTGCGTATATAAAGGTATTTACAAAATACGCTAAAAACTATGGATTCCCTTACAATTTTTCATATGGTTCATATTGAAGTATCTTATAATTAGCGTACGAGTATATCCAAGGTGATAAAGTAGTATTTCAAATTCGTTTAGGTGGTATATTAGAGGTGGGTGTAATTACACCGGGTGTAAAAAGTATTTTTCCTATATATATTTTATATATATATATATATATATATATATATATATATATATATATATATATATATATATATATAATCCTCGCTTCTCTAACTCCACTGAACGAGATCAATGAGATTAAGCTCGAAGTTTGAAAGTTTGAGCTGAGATTACGCTCATATGCCTGCCGCTTGGTGATGATTCAATCATTATTGTAAACTGGCCGTCTGGTTCGCGACCAATGGAATAGGTATGGGAAATAGGATGGCGTTTAGACATGAACACAAGCAGTGGCGATGACAGAACAAAAATAAAGGGGGCTCAAAACATACTAATGATAAGAAACATCAGCGAAATCATACTTGGAAGCATCATAATCTACACGTGAAAAGCAGTCCAAACAAAATAAAATCAAATGAAATAAAAAAGTATAAAATAGGTACTCGGAAGTATATTATGAATTTAAATAAATTTAAAATTTTGAACCACTTGATTCAGAATTTGGATGGCAGAGAATGGGTCATTAGAAGGTTTGCCGGAGGAGACAGTATAGAATATGATAAAGGAGACAATATGCAGTGGTGTTGTTTTTGTGGGTGATATCTATTGATATGGCTGGACAGCACAGTTTTTAGAATAAGTTTATCATAATTTTGATTTGGTTCTGGCAAACTAGGAAGGAATCGTGTCATGAAAAGTAACAGTAACTTTTGCTCTCGAGCAACGAAAACACTTAGAGTGGAGAAAAGGGTAAGAAGTAAGCAAGCAGCAAGCAAAATGGCAAGCATTACTAAAAGTGAGTTGTTGATTGTTACCAATGGCGGAAGATTTTTAATTTGCTTTGCTTTGCTCAAGCAAAATGGCTGGCAGCAAGTAATGTGAGGGCAACAAATAAATATGCAAAATCGCTTTTGCTTTGTTTGTTGGTTGCCATCAGGGGAAGGTGAGGCTTAAGCCTTACTAAGCCACCCGCTGGTTTCACCCTGGGTAATTTTGTCTTTTATATGCCACTTAAGAGATCTGCTTTTTTAGCTGCGGCTTAGTGGTTGCTGAAAGAAGTAAAAACAAAAAACAAGCTAAAAAGTAAAAAAGAACGGGCCGAGCAGGCAATCACAACAGAGGGTGACCGCAGTGCATGAAAGGGAAAAGAGGGACTGGTTCTCAGGCTATGTTAGCTAGCTAGCATTGTGCGGAAGAAGAGAGACCGAAAGAGCAGTTAGAGCTGCCATCTTGAAAGATCCGGAGGAGTTTTTATGTTTTCTGTTGTACGCAGAACTGCGAATGCTGCTGCACAAGCCTGCGCCCCAGCAAGCAACGTCGACAAGCAATCACGGAAATATTGGTTGAATGGGGTTCCTTTCTTCATTTCTTCCATTGCATCAAATGATTGTGACCATGTTCTAATTGGTCAATCAGGTTGTCTGCATCCCATTGTTTCCGCATGTACTGTGATGTACACATACGCACTAGATCAAGGCCATTTTCATCGATGGTAGAAAACATTCTGCAAGTGTTCCCAATCTCATATGTGCCACATATAAACCAATATGTGTTGATAATTAAGCGACATAGAAGTTAAGTGCTCTTTGATGTATTTGCTGGATGATACGACGTTGGTTTTTGTCATACGTACCAGTGTATATGGAAAGTAGCTATTCTGCTTTGGTCATGACTTGAAAGATATATATTAATTTATTAGTTCAAATGTCACACACCAGCGGGGTGGTGGCGCAGTTGGCTAGCGCGTAGGTCTCATAGCTTGTTGAGTGATCCTGAGGTCGAGAGTTCGAGCCTCTCTCACCCCATTATGCCAAGTTATGACGAAATGCTCTTGTGGCAACTTGGGTCGTCACAGTCGTCTGACATTCAGATTATATATAAAGAGCAAAACTGAACTTGGTTTTTTTTGTGTTGTTTTAAATAACGGTTACATTGCACCAGTACTTTCATACATGATTAGAACTGAGTGCCACAATTATAAGCGTTAAACATATATCAATGTTAGTTTTCTCCCTTTTAAACATTAATGTCTGATAATCTTTTAGAAATACATTGAACAAGTACTTGCCGTAATACAAATCGACTGGTACACTTCAAATATTTGTTTTTCACCACCATGAACTTGGTTTTTTTTTGTGTTTTTTAAAATAATTATTACATTGCACCAGTACTTGCATACATGATTAGAACTGAGTGCCACAATTATAAGCGTTAAACATATATCAATATTAACTTTCTCCCTTTTAAACATTAATGTCTGATAATCTTTTAGAAATACATTGAACAAGTACTTGCCATAATACAAATCGACTGGTACACTTCAAATATTTGTTTTTCACCACCATGATCCAACATTGGAGATATCATCCAGTGCATTGGTAATGTCGAGTAATACACTTTATTTGAGAAGTGCATGTTTAAAGTGGGTCAAAATCCAAACAGACTATTTTTCTTCAAACCAATCTGAATATATGGACAGTTGATCCTTCAGGTGCTTCTTTTTGGAGTCTTTTTTATGCTGCCGAAGCCACGTCTCTAATAATCCTGAGGGACTCGGTGAAGTCCTCCAAAAGCTCATGCGAATCCTGGAATTGCTCGTCATCCACAGCTAGGATTACCTTGATAGTGTTCATGTAACTTTGGTAGTTCACGGTTATAGCCTAACAAGATCAAACAAAAAAATAAACATAATTACATTCAAGTTTTTTTTTTTTGCATCTTGACCAAAAAAACCCATCTAAATGGAATCCATAGCTCTTTTAAACGCACTTACATGTTGAAAATTAACTAATTACTTAGCTCCGCTTTCATCTTTTGTGTTGCAACAAAATAACTACCACATTTCAGCAATGAACATGTAACTGCTAAGACAATACTTGCGTCTAAGCAATATTGACAAGTACGCGGGGGGTATATGTAACCTTTAACTTAGATCTGAACAAACGTTGGCCCAGGCCAGGACAAAGCCCAGTTTTATTTCGAGTCTAATTTGCTACCCAAGCCTAGGCATTGGCTAGGCTGGGCTGTAAGCTGTAGTTTATTTTTTTTCTATATGACATATAGTAAAAAAATAGCATTTCTGTCAATTTTGTGACCATTAGATAAAAAACTAAGGGTGCAGATGTTTGCACCACTGTGAGACCCGGAGTAGAAACTCCCAGACCCCCTGTGTATTACTGTACTAGTCCCAGAGATCAATGCTAGTACACACAGTTCAAACAGAAAAGATGATATATTGCCAACAACGCTTTATTACAATAGTATCTGAAGTTTTACAAAGGCCATTGCCTTACTAAGGTTCACAGAACCACAAGCAAAAATAAACACAGCGGAAGCAAAAGATAACTTGATAGACCCATCAATCTGCCACAGGCAATTGACTGGGGAAGCGAATCCTAGGCATCCGGGAATAATCCACCGCATCCACATTCGGCGCAGAAGTCATACTCTCCAGCTTGATCTTCTCCATTCTCTGCTTTTATATTTATAGAGCAACAGGTGAGTACAAAAATGTACTCCGCAAGTCTTGGGAAAAATGCATAGATGTAAGGTTTCACAAAGGAAAGCTATATGGTTTATTTGCAAAAATCAGCATTTTATCTCAAATCTACACAATTACTTTAAAAGCTATTTTGTAAACAACATGTTTTCAATAATCGAAATTGGATGAGTACTTTAGTGAAGGTTAAACTACCAACACTAATATCTCGGGCCATCACGGCCAATTTTCAAAACCTCAGGTTACACCCCCTGATCCGAACATCACGAGAGTTATACTACTCCCGAGTTTTCCAAATCATTTTGTTTTGAAATCAAAACCAAAACTCCTACCATGTGTATGCATTCTTTGCCGCCCTTGACCGTGGGCACGGCTATTCGAATAGTTTTAACTCTGCAGAGGTTGTACACTTTACCCACAAGAGATAAATTATCTTAATAGTCAACACGCTTCCTTTGGCATGAGACCCAGATAAATTATCACAAAGCCTTTCGCCTACTCGGTATAGTTTAAATACCACCCGCTAAGGTTTCACCACAACTCGAATCCACGAGTTGGAGCCCCTCTTGCGCCATATGAGTACAATGAAACCTGTCCCTCACTATGAGTAACCAGATACACCACGGCACTCAATACACCACCGGTGATATCTAAACTACACTATTATAGGGTAGTTAGCTAGGTCGTACCCATATAGACTTGTGGTTGTCTTGTTTTGCTCAGTTTGGACAAACACAAGCGTCGGTCCTTAATCGACCGGGGTGGCTCATTCACAAACCCAACAATTCTCGTGCTAAGCGCACCACCAAACCTTCCATCCACCCTTGTCAACTTTTCCCTTTGATTTTCAAATTAACGATGGTAACATCCATTACCACTTTTCAAACAAAATACTTAACAACGGTAACCTCCATTACCAATGTTCAAACAAAACATTTAACAATGGTAACATCCATTACCAATGTTCAAACAAATCATTCATCATAATATTTGATAAACATGCTACTTATTTGAACATTAATATGTTTATTTGCTATGCTAAGCATTTGCTAGTTTTTAAACATTCAACAATTATAACACTAACTTATTATTGAGTCAAAGGGATATCCTAAGTTGACAATGGTACAAGGTAAACAATTTTCAATGGAAGGTATAACAAATTGGATATTTAACTAAATTTTCTAAAATCAAATTATCACTTGATATAACATAAGCATGCAATAACTTTAAAATAAATACCTAATCATTTTATAAAACATTGGAGCAAGTTGATCAAAGGAAACTTGCCAAAACATAGGAGCAAAATGGTCAAAGGAGACTTGCCTTCCTGTGTCTGGTTGAAATCTTCCCCAACTTGTTCTTGAGATTGCTCGGACAAATCGGTCTCTACACGTAAATCGAGAATTCCAAATAAATAAAATAAAATAAAAATTCAAAAATTAAAAATAAATATACCAGATGAAAGATTGAAATTTTAGATGAATTTAGAAATTTGAATGGACCAATTTGGAGCTAAAATGAGAAAGATATGGCTATTTGAAAATCTCGATTTGAATAAATCCAGAAATTCGAAATCTCGACATGTGGGGTCCACTGGTCAGAAATTTCTTTTAAAATGAGTCTCGACATATGGAACCCACTGGACTCGGGACCCACTTGTCGGCGGCTAGCGCGAGAGGGTGTCGGCGACGGGTGGGGCCTACTGTCGGTCACGAATTAAAGCGGAGAAAACTCAACCTCGGCACAGGGCGGGCTCGAGCAGCAGAAGGAGTGGGAGGGGGAAGAGAGCGGCGCTAGCCAAGTGAGCGGGGAGGCACTGCCTACCCATAATGGGTAGGTAATCCTCTTAAGGATTATCTGCGGGGGCCGTGCAAGCAGCGTGGCACACACGTGGGCGACGCGTGGTCGCCGCGTGGTTGCCACGTCATCGCTTTGCCGGCGTGGCGCGCCGCGCGCAAGGTGGCGAGGAGGCGCTCGGGTGGCGCGGCGTGGCGCCGATCGGCGCCACGCTGCTGCCACCTCGGCCGACGGTGGCGACGTGCGGCGGTGGTGGCGCCACGGGGACCTAGGTCGCCGGAGCTCGTGATCGGCGGCGCCGCCAAAGTACCAAATGAAGAGGAGGATGCGGGAATGCATTGGTACCTTCGCGGAGACCGAGGTGGCCGGAGGAAGAATCGGCGAAGGGCGGCGGTCGGAGAGGAACCTCACGCGGCGGAGGTGATCGGTGGCGCGGCGGCTTCGGGAAGAGTCGCGGAACTCGCCTTGGCACCAGCAACGTCGGGAAGGTGTCGGCGAGAATGAGGAAGCCCGAGCGGCCGGAATTGCTCGCGGAGTATTTGAAGCCGCGGGAAGAAATCGGGCGTAGGGAGGGCTCTGGCGCTCGGGTGATTCGTTCGAGAGGTGAGGATGGGCGGCGGTAGAGGACCTCGGGTGCGGGTTTTATAGGCCGGGAGGGTGTAATCGCGCGAAGTTCGCGGACTTATAATCTGTCGGAGGAGATGAATGCGGCGGTGATAACGGCCGCAATTAAGAGTGATTATGCCTCGGAGGTGCGGGAGGCGTTAATTTGAATGCGCAATGATGTGGGGAATAAATCGGCAAGCAACCGAAGCTTTCAAAGCCGGTTTTCTAATCAATAAGGCGGCGCGGTGATCGCGCGAGGAAGAAGGAAGATAATCGGGGCGGAGGACTGACGGCGAGGCCAGCGCGTCGGTGAGAGAAGAAAAGAGAAGGAAATCGGCGGCGGTTGGATTAGTGGCGTGTGGCATAAGGAAGAGATCGGGGCATGGATCACGGGCGAAGGGGTAAGTGAAAGGAGCGATCGAGATTCAATCAGACAACACGAGTTAGATCGGCCGATGGGGTGTACTAAGTGGCAGCGGCGGCTGCGATTTAATCGGCAATCACGAACGGTCACGATGGCGACACGCGTCGGGAGCAGCGGCTTTGACAGGTGGGACTGCGGCGGTGAGTCCACAAGACCGGTCTATGACAGTGGGGCCCACTTGTCGGCGCAAATCGAAAAAGAAACTCAACCTCGCTCGCGAGCGGGCTCGAGCCGCAGGGGGCGGGAGGAAAGAGAGCGGCGGCGGTAACGATCGGGCGGGAGGATCAACCTACCTATAAGGTTGATTTATCCTTTTGAGTGTTAGCGGCTGGATGGCCGAGCTGCCGTCGGATGCGCGACACGTGGCGCCGCGCGAGAGAGGGAAGCGGGATGAGGCGTGAGACGGCGGGGATGAGCTCGGGCGGGAGGAAGGGTTGGATGCGTGACAAGTGTCGGCCGAGGAGATTTGATATTTAAATCTTTTATATATATTTGAAATCATTAGGAGACTTTAAAATACTCGAGAAAAATACCAAATAAATTCCAAAAATTCGAGAAAAATTCACATAACTCACTGATAATGTTTTAAACATATGAAAAATATTTCCAACTTATTTGGATATTAAATTTTCTTTTCAACGAAACTTTAACTTGAAAAATTCGAGAAAATTGGAAATTATTAATTTAAAACTATTTCTTCAAAATAAAAGCAAAAATTGGGATGTTACAAACCTACCCCCTTAGAAGGAATCTCGACCAGAGATTCGGATGAACCGAGAAATAGATTAGGAAACTCGCTCAAGATCCTCTTCGTTCCCGAGTTGCTTCGACTGCGGGCGGTTGCTCCATTGCACTTTACAATTTGATAGTCTTGTTTCTTGTGCAGCGCTCTGCCTCTTCAAAATCTTGACAGAAATGCAGATATGTCAAGTCCTCTTTTAAATCAACATCCTCAAAGGTATCAACTCCTCTGGTACTCTCAAACACTTTTCAATTGTGATACATGAAATACATCATGTACACGACAAGCGAGGAGGAAGTTCTAGGCGATAAGCGACTTCACCTCTTCTTGCTATAATTAGAAATGGTCCAATATACCTTGGGGCAAGCTTACCACGACTTTGAATCGCGCATCCCTTTCATAGGTGACACTTTGGATACACATGATCGCTGGCGTAAATTCCAACATTCTTCGGCGATTATCCGCATAACTCTTTTATGCAGTGCATGCTGTTTTCAATCGGTCTCGGATTAAGCGAACTTGATCTTCCGCTAACTTTAAGGCGTCTGGTCGAATACTTGACTCTCTCGGTCTCGACCAATATAGCGGTGTTCTACATTTTACGCCATACAAGGCTTCAAGCGGAGACATCTTGGACTAGATTGATAACTATTATTATATGAGAATTCCGCATAGGGCAAACTTTTATCCCAAGCGGCTTTATTGGCTAAAGCACATGCTCTCGACATATCTTCCAATATCTGATTTACCGTTACATCGACCATCTGTTTGAGGATGATAAGCGATCTTGAAATTTAAATTGGTGCCCAAAACTTCATGAAGTTTCTGCCAAAATCTTGAGGTAAATTGTGTTCCTCTATCGACACTATCCTCTTTGGAACTCCATGCAAACACACAATTTTTGACATATAAAGCTCTGCCAATCTATCTCCGAATATGTAGTCTTTCTTGGTATAAAATGGCGACTTTTGTTAAGCGGTCAACTATAACCCAAATTGAGTCATAACCTAACTTGGTCCTTGGTAGTCTGTTATGAAATCCATTCCAATTTCCTCCCATTTCCATTCGGTATATGCAGAGGTTGCAAAAGACCAGTGAGCCTTTGATGCTCTGCTTTAACTCTTTGACATATATCACACAAGGCTACATATTCTGCAATTTCCCTTTTCATATTGTTCCACCATAACTTTCCTTTAAATCTGATACATTTTTGTACTTCGGGATGAATTGAATATCTGATTCATGAGCTTCTTTTAAGATTAATCCTTTAATTTCCTTGTTCTCGGGTACTAGTATTCTCTTTCCAAACCAAAGAGTCCCTTCTTCATCTTACGAAAATCCAAGCGATTTACCTTTCTTCATATTCTCTTTAATTTCTTTAACATATTCATCCTCTCGTTGGGCTGCCTTGATTTGATCTTCCAAGGTAGGATGAACCTTCAATCTGCGACAGAATACCTTCGTTAACTATTTCCAAATTTAATCTTTGGAATTCCTCATGGAGGGTTAAGCGCTTATCTGAAATTGTGAGATGATTCATATGACTCTTTCGACTCAAAGCATCGGCTACTACATTAGCTTTTCTGGATGATAGTGTATTCCCACATCATAATCCTTTATCAATTCGAGCCATCTTCTTTGTCTCATATTAAGATCAGTGGGTGAATATATACTTTAAACTTTTATGATCTGTATATATCTCACACGATTACTAATTAAATAATGCCTCCATAACTTTAGTGCATACTGTAATGACTAGTTCTAAGTCATGAGTGGGATAATTTTCTTCATGCGGTCTTAAGCGCCTTGATGCGTAAGCTACCACCCTTCCTTCTTGCATTAACACACAACCAAGACCTTGTTTTGAAGCATCACAAAATATCTCAAAATCTTTTGAATATCAGGTAACATGAGCAGGTCTTTGAAGTTAACCTTTTCTTTAATTCTTGAAAGCTATCCTCACGAGATTTACTCCATTCAAATTTCTTCTCCTTCTTTAACACTGGGTTAAAGGTCGGCAATTTTGGAAAAACCTTCAATAAATCGACGATAATAACAGGCTAATCCCGAAAACTTGGATCTCGATTCTTGTCTTGGGTGGAGTCAATTTAATACATCCTTAACTTTTCCAGGATCTCTGGATACTCCTTCTGCTGAGATCACATGTCCCGAAATTCAATTTCCTTTAACCAAAATGCACATTTGCTAAATTTAGCATATAAGCGGTGTTCACGAGTCTTTGCAACACTATCCTTAGATGACCTTCATGTTCTTTGTTATTCTTTGAATAGATAAGAATGTCATCTATGAAAACAACAACAAACTTATCTAAATAATCCATAAAGACTTTATTCATCAAGTTCATGAAATATGCCGGTGCATTTGTCAGACCAAAAGACATCACCGTATACTCATATAATCCATATCTTGTGGCGAAGGTCGTCTTTGGTATATCTTCGGTCTAATCTTCAGCGATGATATCGACCAAGATCAATCTTGGAAAAGACACTTGATCCTATGAGTTGGTCAAACAAATCATCGATCCGGGGTAAAGGATACTTATTCTTTATAGTGACTTCATTTAAAGCTCGATAATCAACGCACATCCGTTGACTACCATCCTTCTTCTTTACTAGAAGCACTGGGGCTCCCCAAGGTGAAGAACTTGGTCTGATGAATCCTTTCTCATACAATTCTTGGATCTGTCTCTTGACTTCTGCTAAATCATCGGCTGACATCCGATAAGGTCTTTTTGATATTGGGCTATGCGGGCACGGGTTTATAACGAATTCAACTTCTCGATCAGGTGGTAATCCTGGCAAATCCTCAGGAAAAACATCTGGGTACTCGCGAACTATCGTCACATCTTCCAAACTTTTTCCTTTTAGGCTGGTTAACATACTGTCTTTCTTTGAGTGCATAACTGCCTCATGTCTTATCTGAATTCCATCAGAATTGGTAAGGATAATGGCACGATTTGCACAATCTATCAGTCCTTTATACTTGATCAACCAATCCATACCAAGTATTATATCTATGCCATCGAGTCTATTATAATAAGGTTAGCTAGGAACTTTACTCCATTTATAATTATGGTTGCACTAGGGCTAACCAAATTAGTCCTCAATTCTTTTCGAGGATTGGACTATCATAAGGTCCTTTAGCAAACAAATTTTCCAATTATTCTTTTCAACAAAAGCCTTTGTTACGAAAGAATGTGTAGCTCGTAATCAAATAATATAATTCTTTGATGCTGAGTTTACTAGAAACTTACCCGAACTACATCTGGTGCATCTTCCGCTGCCTCTGCGGTAACATGGTTGATACGCCCTCGATTCATGTTTTGTGGAGTCTTGGGAGTTTGAGGGCTTCCACGTCCTTGACCATTAGTTGGAGCTCTTGCTGGTGTAGGGTCAAGATTGAAACGAACCGGGTTACCGCTGACGTTTACGTGGGCGATTCTTGGCATAGTGTCCCATATTCTTGCAATTGTAGCATTGCACTCCTGCAGCTACATTTCTGTTTTGATGCAGTTGGGCTGCATTTCCCGTTCTAGGAGCTTGAGGTAAGGGCGAGGTGCGAGAAATTGGTATCCTCGTATGATTATGTCTTGGAGGTCGGTTGTCTTGTGGTGGCGTGAATCGTGAGCTGCTTTCATGATCTTGAGCTTGGAACTTCCTCTTCCGGGAGTCGAAGAGTTGGCGTTGAGCATCTTCTTGCAATAAAGCTTTATTCACTAGATGCTGAAAAGTAGGGTAGTCATTGGAGACTAATTGAACCTTGAGGTTGGGGTCTATCCCTCCCATAAACCTCCAAATCTTTGCAGCATCAGTCGCCACATCTTCTGGGGCATATCTAGATAGCTGAATAAATTTGCTTAAATAAGCGGAAACGCTCAGGTTTCCCTGCTGTAGATGATGGAACTCCTTTCTCTTCATTTCCATAATACTCATAGGAATATGAGCATTACGGAAGGCTTCCAAAATTCGCCCAACCAATGTTCGAGCATCACGGTGTGCGTGCGATAATTGTCCCACCAGTTGGCAGCAACTCCTTGGAGTTGATGAGCAGCATATATAACCTTCTCATGTTCAGCACATTGAGCTAAATTCAGCTTCCTTTCCACTTCCTTAATCCAATCATCCGCCTCCAACGGATCGGCAGATCCTGCGAAGGTCGGAGGTCGGGTCCTCATGAATTCCCCGAGCTTAGACTGCGGTGGGTGCACAGGTACTTGCTGAGCTTGATTGACTTGATTTTGGGCCAAAGCCTGAAGAAGTTGTAGTTGCATGGCCATCATTTGTTCCATATTGGGTGCTTGGGCTGGCGGAGGTGGAATTGGGGCCTCATTGTTGTTGGTATTGGGTGGTTGTTGATGTTGCTTCTCGTGTTCACCATCTGAAGCTCCATCAAGAAAAGTCAGAAAGAGGAAAAGCATAGATGAGAGGCAGGCGGTTTATCATCCCAAAACAACACACAAGATTAACACAACAGATTGAGAAAACCCAACTTTTGAAATTCAAATTAACTTTTGAAATGGTTGTACCACAAACGCACAAGGCTTGGTACAATCCATTTTATAACATCATATCATTATAAAAGCGTTCTAGTATCGATAAACGACTGAAAAAGGGTAGTCTATCTAACATCTAATTATCCTCAATGATGATACGCCTCTGCTCCTCCTCGGGATCCTCCTCTGAGTCCGACGAGTGACTCGCCCATAATCACGGCGGTTGTTCGTGAACGCGACCGTGATCGGCTCTGGTGAAAGTAAGTGATGCGGCGGAATCTTTGGCGTCCTCGGCGGATCCGTCGATGTCGAGGTCGTAGCGGTCGGGCGTCGCACACTCTTTCTTGCCGTGAGCCTAGTGCGAGGTCTGGGAGTCGACCGGGCGACAACGGAGGTGGTGGAGTCGGTGTAGTGGTGGCGGCTCGAAGGCGCTCCGCCTCTGCCTCGGCGGTGTCCTCGCTTTGTCTGTCGGCGTGGCGATCGACTCTGCAATACCGTGTGCTCGGAGAGTGTCGGAGTGGTCGTAACTCGGCGTCGAAGCATCCGAGAAGTCCTATCTCTGCTGAGCTCGCGTAAGTCGCGGTCGATGCTTGGGTGAATCGCACTGATGAGACAGCGTGGTCGTCCACCACGATCTGAAAGCCTCGGGGTGAGTTTGTCCGTTCGTAGTCGGAAAGAAGCGTATGGGCGATCGTCAGACTCCCCTTTGTGCCTCCTGCACAACTCTGCTATCGCCATCTTGGCTGCATCTTGGATAGCGTCTGTACAGTGGGTCCGAGGGTGCTCAATACTGCAGTAGACGGGGTTAAGCTGCCCATCTGGAGCATAGATGAATACTTCCATGGTCCATGAATCCATAGTCATCACTCTAGTGTTCCGCCCTCTGAAAATGGGCTGTTGATTATATTTCAGATGCTGCATTAACTGTCGTAGAAGAGTCGCAAAAGCTCCCTCACTCTCGCCATGAGAATGGTGATCCCACGGGGCTGAAGACGACGAAGAACCTGCCATCTATAAGTTTGAAAATAAGGAGAGATCAGTAAAGATTTTTAAATAATGAGGGTAGGACAAGAACAAGATACTAAGTAAGTAAAGAGTAGAAGCAAAAGAAACTTATATTTTTGTACATAAATTTTTATTAAATATAAATCCTTAAAGCTTCCCAAAACCTATGGCTCGTCCTACAGTCAAGA
Source organism: Melocanna baccifera (assembly GCA_036346265.1). Lineage (NCBI taxonomy): Eukaryota > Viridiplantae > Streptophyta > Magnoliopsida > Poales > Poaceae > Melocanna > Melocanna baccifera. The sequence goes on along the minus strand of CM070682.1, from coordinate 17,686,369 downwards.
TGGCTCGATACCATACATGAGACCGGAGTAGAAACTCCCAGACCCCCTGTGTATTACTGTACTAGTCCCAGAGATCAATGCTAGTACACACAGTTCAAACAGAAAAGATGATATATTGCCAACAACGCTTTATTACAATAGTATCTGAAGTTTTACAAAGGCCATTGCCTTACTAAGGTTCACAGAACCACAAGCAAAAATAAACACAGCGGAAGCAAAAGATAACTTGATAGACCCATCAATCTGCCACAGGCAATTGACTGGGGAAGCGAATCCTAGGCATCAGGAATAATCCACCGCATCCACATTCGGCGAGGTCATACTCTCGGCTTGATCTTCTCCATTCTCTGCTTTTATATTTATAGAGCAACAGGTGAGTACAAAAATGTACTCCGCAAGTCTTGGGAAAAATGCATAGATGTAAGGTTTCACAAAGGAAAGCTATATGGTTTATTTGCAAAAATCAGCATTTTATCTCAAATCTACACAATTACTTTAAAAGCCATTTTGTAAACAACATGTTTTCAATAATCGAAATTGGATGAGTACTTTAGTGAAGGTTAAACTACCAACACTAATATCTCGGGCCATCACGGCCAATTTTCAAAACCTCAGGTTACACCCCCTGATCCGAACATCACGAGAGTTATACTACTCCCGAGTTTTTCCAAATCATTTTGTTTTGAAATCAAAACCAAAACTCCTACCATGTGTATGCATTCTTTGCCCGCCCTTGACCGTGGGCACGGCTATTCGAATAGTTTTAACTCTGCGAGAGGTTGTACACTTTACCCACAAGAGATAAATTATCTTAATAGTCAACACGCTTCCTTTGGCATGAGACCCGGATAAATTATCACAAAGCCTTTCGCCTACTCGGTATAGTTTAAATACCACCGCTAAGGTTTCACCACAACTCGAATCCACGAGTTGGAGCCCCTCTTGCGCCATATGAGTACAAATGAAACCTGTCCCTCACTATGAGTAACGATACACCACGGCACTCAATACACCATGGTGATATCTAAACTACACTATTATAGGGTAGTTAGCTAGGTCGTACCCATATAGACTTGTGGTTGTCTTGTTTTGCTCAGTTTGGACAAACACAAGCGTCGGTCCTTAATCGACCGGGGTGGCTCATTCACAAACCCAACAATTCTCGTGCTAATCGCACCACCAAACCTTCCATCCACCCTTGTCAACTTTTCCCTTTGATTTTCAAATTAACGGTGGTAACATCCATTACCACTTTTCAAACAAAATACTTAACAACGGTAACCTCCATTACCAATGTTCAAACAAAACATTTAACAATGGTAACATCCATTACCAATGTTCAAACAAATCATTCATCATAATATTTGATAAACATGCTACTTATTTGAACATTAATATGTTTATTTGCTATGCTAAGCATTTGCTAGTTTTTAAACATTCAACAATTATAACACTAACTTATTATTGAGTCAAAGGGATATCCTAAGTTGACAATGGTACAAGGTAAACAATTTTCAATGGAAGGTATAACAAATTGGATATTTAACTAAATTTTCTAAAATCAAATTATCACTTGATATAACATAAGCATGCAATAACTTTAAAATAAATACCTAATCATTTTATAAAACATTGGAGCAAGTTGATCAAAGGAAACTTGCCAAAACATAGAGCAAAATGGTCAAAGGAGACTTGCCTTCCTGTATGCGGTTGAAATCTTCCCCAACTTGTTCTTGAGATTGCTCGGACAAATCGGTCTCTACGTAAATCGAGAATTCCAAATAAATAAAATAAAATAAAAATTCAAAAATTAAAAATAAATATACCAGATGAAAGATTGAAATTTTAGATGAATTTAGAAATTTGAATGGACCAATTTGGAGCTAAAATGAGAAAGATATGGCTATTTGAAAATCTCAGATTTGAATAAATCCAGAAATTCAAATCTCGACATGTGGGGTCCACTGGTCAGAAATTTCTTTAAAATGAGTCTCGACATATGGAACCCACTGGACTCGGGACCCACTTGTCGGCGGCTAGCGCAGAGAGTGTCGGTGACGGTGGGGCCTACTGTCGATCTGCGAATTAAAACGGAGAAAACTCAACCTCGGTAGCGGGCGGGCTCGAGCAGCGCGCCGAAGGAGTGGGAGGAAGAGAGCGGCGCTAGCCAAGTGAGCGGGAGGCACCGCCTACCCATAATGGGTAGGTAATCCTCTTAGGATTATCTGCGGGAGGCCGCCGCTCAACGTGGCACACGCGGTCGGCGCGTGGTCGCCGCGTGGTCGCTGCGTCACCGCTTTTTGCGACGTGGCGCGCGCGCGCAAGGTGGCGGGAGGCGCTCGGGTGGCGCCGACGTGGCGCCGATCCGCCGCCACGCTGCTGCCACCTCGGCCGACGGTGGACGGGTGGGCGCCGGTGGTGGCGCCACGGGGACCTAAGTCGCCGAGCTCGTGATCGGCGGCCCGCAAAAGTACCAAATGAAGAGGAGGATGCGGGAATGCATTGGTACCTTACGCGAGACCGAGGGTGACCGGAGGAAGAATCGGCGAGAAGGCGGCGGTCGGAGAGGAACCTCACGGCGGCGGAGGTGATCGGTGGCGCGGCGGCTTCGGGAAGAGGTCGCCGGAACTCGCCTTGGCACCAGCAACGTCGGGAAGGTGTCGGCGAGGAATGAGGAAGCCCGAGGCGGCGGAATTGCTCGCGGAGTATTTGAAGCCGCGGGAAGAAATCGGGCGTAGGAGGGCTCTGGCGCTCGGGTGATTCGTTCGAGAGGTGAGGATGGGCGGCGGCGGTAGAGGACCTCGAGTGCGGGTTTTATAGGCGGGAGGGTGTAACGATCGCGCGTTCGCCGGACTTGTAATCGCGGAGAGATGAATGCGGCGGTGATAACGGCGCAATTAAGAGTGATTATGCCTCGGAGGAGTGCGGGAGACGTTAATTTGAATGCGCAATGATGTGGGAATAAATCGGCAAGAAACCGCTTTCAAAGCTTGGTTTTCTAATCAATAAGGCGGCAGCGGCGGTGATCGCGCGAGGAAGAAGGAAGATAATCGGGGGCGGAGGACTGACAGGCGAGGCCCGCGCGTCGGAGAGAGAAGAAAAGAGAAGGAAATCGGCGGCGGTTGGATTAGTGGCGTGTGGCATAAGGAAGAGATCGGGGCGGGATCACGCGCGAAGGGTAAGTGAAAGGAACGATCGAGATTCAATCCGACAACACAGGGTTAGATCGGAGCCGATGGGGTGTACTAAGTGGCAGCGGCGGCTGCGATTTAATACGGCAATCACGAACGGTCACGATGGCGACACGCGTCGAGAGCAGCGGCTTTGACAGTGGGACTCGCGGCGGTGAGTCCACAAGATCGGTCTATGACAGGTGGGGCCCACTTGTCAGCGCAAATCGAAAAAAAGAAACTCAACCTCGCGCGCGGAGCGGGGCTCGAACGCGCGCCGAGGGAGCGGGGAGGAAAGAGAGCGGCGGCGGTAACCAGTCGGGCGGGGAGGATCAACCTACCCTATAAGGTTGATTTATCCTTTTGAGTGTTAGCCGCTGGGATGGCCGGGCTGCCGTCGGATGCGCGACACGTGGCGCCGCGAGAGAGAGGGGAAGCGGGATGAGGCGTAGACGGCGGGGATGAGCTCGGGCCGGGGAGGAAGGGTTCGGATGCGTGACAAGTGTCAGCCCGAGGGAGATTTGATATTTAAATCTTTTATATATATTTCAGAAATCATTAGGAGACTTTAAAATACTCAGAAAAATACCAAATAAATTCCAAAAATTCCAGAAAAATTCACATAACTCACTGATAATGTTTTAAACATATGAAAAATATTTCCAACTTATTTGGATATTAAATTTTCTTTTCAACAGAAACTTTAACTTCAGAAAATTCCAGAAAATTGGAAATTATTAATTTAAAACTATTTCTTCAAAATAAAAGCAAAAATTGGGATGTTACAACATGCAGCAATAACTGAATAGCAGTTCGGCCAGGAAGAGGGAAGCTGCAAACTGAAATTCAGCAAGGAATAGTAATTACTGCAGCCACCTAAGAACTGAGAAATTCATGAAATCTTGTTGTTCCCTTTTTGGTTAATTCAGCTAGACCTTGGCCTAAATAGCAGCTCAGTTCCAAGAAACAAGCAAATACAAACTAAGGAACAGGGAGCATAAATTTGAGCAAGAATCTGAAAAACTGAACCAAACAAGAAACTTATTTCCCAATTGCTTGTGATTCTTGAGTCTTTTGCACATGAGGCTTTGAAATACTCAAGGGAATGAACTCAAGGCAAGAACACACAATCTGAAGCCATGCTTGCAAAGGAAAACAAGAAATCTTAAGGTTCCCTGCCTTCGAACCCTAAAAGCCCAAAGACAGGAGACGTAACACCTCAGGATCCACATCACCCTGGGATGTCACTAAACCACTCTACAGCTAGCCAAAAAATTTCAAGATAATTTATTTCAGCAACAATTTCTAGACATGAAGCATTAAGCAGAAGCATAAACAACTAAGGGAAATAAAATAATGGTAACAAGTTCAATAACAACCTCTAGCGGCTTAAATCAAGAATAGTTTACAAGATCATCATTATTAAATAAAACAACCATCTATGGATAGATAGGCATTTGGCTAGAAATCCATCGACTTTATTACAGTATGAATTGATGAAACAAGTGCATTATTGTGGTCCTGCTCTACCCATCCCATGAATGCTCAGGAATCACCTGTAGGGGGGAAAAACAAGGGTGAGATAAAAATCTCAAAGAACAAACTGCTCAACAGGGTATTCAGACTACAAACAAATATACAACATCATTAAAGTATTCACATGTCCACATCTACAATGTGCATTCATATTCATTAACAAACTAATTAAACTACAATGGTATTAAGCATCAATATCCATTTCCCAAACGACCACAATTATTACCTCAACCATATTTACTACCAGCAATAGTAAAATATTACCAAATGAATCTTGATTAACTACTTCATATCATCCACCACCACCACTACCAATGACAATAAAGCATTAACACGATTTACCTCACTAACCTTATTATTCCTCGTGTCCACAACTGCTATCACCACTTACCACAAGAGAAAAGAATCTCATGCCACAATCACAACCCCCTATCGTACCACAAGGGATGAACCACAATCTACAACCACAGACACTTTCCTCATACACAAATGGCTCTCATGAGCTAATTTCACATTACAACTATGAAGTTGCAGTTGTTTGTAAAATAACTTCACCACAATATATTGCATAAGGATGCAAATGATCTTTCCACAATACAATGCATATGCATGCTATGCTCCACTGCACCTTTACCTAACAAGGTAAAAGTATGCATCGTGCTACGGCAATGCACGATGCTGTACCGGTACGGTCGCGGTTATAAGCGGCGACATCCACAATGCAATGTCATGACATGTTATGAATGATATGATAATCATAAACCACTAGAATTTAACAACGAAGGTCAAACACATATTCCACCATCGGTTCACCAAGATCAAAATATAGATCTATAGTATATTCTACCACAAAGACCACAATACGACCACAAGTATTCATTAAGAATACTACTACTAAAGCCACAATAATACCCACTTCAAGGGCATCAATATGATTTTCATGAATTTAACAATAACAAAATATCATCATAACTACTATGCATTTACTTTCATATACCACAATTAGCTTATGAAGCAAATTACCACAATACTACCAAAACTCATCCAAACATGGCAATTGATTAATATCTTGCTACTACATTCTTCCTTAGAAACATGTAATCATGGCATATCATTTAACATTACGTAAATCATGCATATTACAAGTAGTAAGAATAACGAGTTAAACGATAGCACATCCGCTACGTTTACTTGCCTCTACCGATGAGGCGACAAGATCACGCTCGATCAGAAGCAAATCCGCCCGTCTAAAAAGGTACCTCTCAGCACAATACACAGCAATACAATCACGACTCTCAAAGAAAAGTGTCGCCAAAACCCTAAACCCCACAACATCCCTCCCCGCATAACGGTTCTACAATATTCCCACTGCAGCGGTGCTGCTTAACATTTTCTTATCTTTAAAAATATAAAACTAATCACAGTAAAAGATATATATCTGGATTTATCACTTAAATACCTACACTTTTCATGTATATCACATATTTTTATCTTGTCATTAACAAGGTGATATCTAATGCACAAAACAGAAGACGTCCTCTGTTCTGAAAGTCTGGACAGCCGACTTGTAATGCGTTCCCAGAACAGATCAAGACTCTAAAAATTCTAGTTCTTTTACAGCAGGTATATTGTTGAATTCCCTACAACTTTCTCAATGGTGGCCAAAAATTTAAAATTTATCTTCTACCCCTAATTCCCATCTGAACAGCAGTCTGTCCCTGACTGCACCCCTGACGGACAGCGCGATTACAGACCCTGGTACGCCTAAAGTACGTGGGCAAAAAATCTGGAAAAAAATACAGTAGATGCGTATCGTCGTCCTCTATGTTTTTCCTTTTGGGGAGACCCTCGGAAAAAATCGTTTTAGGGGTCAAAACTACATGAACAGTAACATCACGCGATTTGTTCTACAGACAGCCAATCGGGGTTCTCTAAATTGTTAATCCCTTCAAAACTGGGGCTAAGAACCCTAAATTCAGCATAAAATAGAGAAATTGAGATGAGGAAGAATTACCTAGGTGCCCTCTTCTTCCTCTCCTTCTCCTTCCCTTCTTCTCCTTCCCTCTCTTCCTCTCCTTCCTCTTCCCTTCTTCCTTCTTCTCCTTCATCTCCTTGCAGCAGCACTTGGGCAGAGGGGAGGTGCAAGGAGGCAGGGGGGTGGCGGCTTGGGGTGGGAAAGAGGGGAGGGAGGGCTCCCCAAGGGGTTTATAAAGGGGTGCTAGGGTTTGGGAGGGGGTACGGGCCCCCGTTTGGGCTAGCGGGCCCAAAGTGGCTGGCCCACCCCTCCGGACAACCCAAAACCTCTTAATTAATTATTTTAATTTTCTTTTTATTATTTTTGACTATTCCAAAGAATTTATTTTCACCTGCCGTGATTTACTGAAAATCCGGGCGACTCTGCGATTAATTTAAAAACTGACACCGAAACGACGTTCAGGATATTACAGGAGAAGTTGACTCAATTCAATTCTTGAGAAGAAAAGTGAAGATTGAAGAAATGAAACAGAACCAGGTAAGCTTTATAAATCGAGGAATGATTACATAGTCTTGCTACAACCTCTCTCCCCAACTCACTACATGTTCACCTTTCTGGAGGAAACACACGTAGAGCACTCTAGAACTCACACCAGCAAGAGCTCACAACTTCTACTCCTTTCCTACTACCTCACCTCTCCTACGCAACCAGAGCTCACAACAGAATGCTCTACTTGGCCTTTTTCATGAACTCACACGCACAGATTGCTTCTTCCACCAGCACACATGCAGAGTACACTTGCTCCACCTAAAGGAGAGAACACACACCCAGACATCTCTCACCTACAAGAGGCTTTTCTCCCCCATTCCCGAAAACCAGCTGTTGCGCTCTCTCCATCCTCAAAACAAGCACCCACACCTGGAACCATGCGCAGCCTACTTGAGAAGCACCTCCTCACCTGCGCCTCCCTCTCTCCTCTGCTACCTTCCAGCAGACCAAGGAGATCCCCATTTTTCTGCTGCTAACCGATTGCATCTGCTCCCTTCCTATTTCCTAGACCAAGGCCAAAGCACATGCAAAGAGGGAAGCCAAGCACTGCTGCACCTTTTTACCATCGGCTCACCTCAGACAACCACTTTCGGACTTGTCCGAACGGAGGAGAAGAAACTTTCGGACTGGTCCAAACAATCTGCTCCTCACGACACATACACCCGGACCAAGGAAGAACAGACTGCTCTCTCCTTGCCGTCCAACCTTGCGTCTTCGGCACTTCTCGACCGCTCAGACCTTGGCTCCGCCTGTGCCTAGTCCGGTCATTCCACGCCTCGCCGTTGTCCGTCGTGTCCACCTCCGGTTCCTTGTCTCCCGGCTCGCCCCCACCTCAGCAGCCTCGATCATCTTTAGCGTCACCGACCGTCTGGACCTTAACACCTTCTGTGCCTAGTCCCGGTCCTCCTCACCTCACCATGACCTAGCTCCGAAGCCTTACAGTCACACAGACAAGCAAACCATCATATAGCAACGCACGAAATAGCATAATCAACATTAGCACGGGTAAAAGGTACTCAACCCTAGAATATCCAAAACAAACTCAAACTCACTAAACCAACTGTCAATAGCTACGTTGACATTAAATAGGGTTCCATCAAAAACCATAGAGAAGGTACCATATGAGATATGGACTGAGAATTGTCCCGGGTTGTATTTTCTCAAAATATAGGGATGTGAAGTGTATGTAAAATGTCTGATGTCTGACAAAGTCACACCTAAATCTAATAAATACTTCTTTGTGAGGTATCCTAAGGAAACTAAAGGATATTATACTTATAAAAAGGATGAGAATAAAGTGTTTGTTGTCTGAAATTGTGTCTTTTTGGAGAAAAAGTTTTTATAAGGCTGAGCTAGCGGGAGCACGGTGAGACCCAAAAAAATTTGAGAGACATCAGAAAAAGTTTCCAACTCCTACTAAACCTTTACAGTGTGTACAAGATGTTGTGGAAACCGTGGAAGATGCACTAGCCCCACGTAGGTCTAAAAGGCTACGTCAATTGCCGATAAGGAATTGTCATGATATTTTATTATTAAACAATAATGAGCCTAAGACTTATGAGGAAGCGATGATGGGCCCAGACTCTAAGAAATGGTTTGGAGCAATGAGATCCGAAATTCAATCCATGCATGATAGTCATGTCTGGAACTTGGTTGATTCACCTGATGGTGTAAAAACCATTGCGTGTAAGTGAGTTTTTAAGAAAAAGATAGACATGCATAAAAATGTTCATATCTATAGGGCACGATTGGTGGCGAAAGATTTCAAAAAAAATTCAAGGTTTTGATTATGATGAAACCTTCTCACCTATTGGTATGCTTAAGTTTGTCCGAATCATTCTAGTTATTACTGCATATTTTGATTATGAGATTAGTCAGATGAATGTTAAAACGGCTTTTCTAAATAGGAACCTAAGTGAGGATATGTACATGACATAACCTGAGAATTTTGTCGATCCTCAAAATGCCAGAAAGATATGCAAACTTCATAGATCTATCTATGGACTGAAGCAAACTTCTGAGAGTTGGAACATTTGTTTTGACGAAGTAGTTAAAGGGTTTTGCTTCATTATGAACGAAGAAGAGTCTTATATCTACAAAAAGGTTAGTGGGAGCGTACTTGCTTTTCTAGTTCTATATGTCGATGACATCTTATTTATCGGAAATAATATCCCTATGCATGAATATGTTAAGTCTTCATTAAGAAATAGTTTCCTTATGAAAGACTTAGGAACGGCAACTTATATTTTGGGCATAAAGATCTATAGAGACAGAACTAAAATGCTAATTGGATTAAACCAAGATATATACATTGACAAAGTGTTCAAGTGATTCAACTTGCAGGATTTCAAGAAGAGTTTCTTGTCTATGTCACATGGTATTATTCTTAGCAAGACTCAGTATTTTTTGACACCAGATGAGCAAAACCGGATGAGTAAGATTTCATATGATTCTGCCATTGGGTCTATCATGTATGGCATGCTTTGTACATGTCCAGATGTATCATACACTCTACGTGTTATGAGCAGATATCATTCAGATCCAAGTGAAGGTCGCTGGATAGCTGTAAATAACATCCTAAAATACTTGAAAAGGACTAGGGATACGTTGCTTGTTTATGGAGGTGAGAAAGAACTGGTCGTAAATGGTTACACTGATACTAGTTTTCAAACCGATAAAGACGATTTTCGATCGCAGTCTGGATTTGTATTTTGTCCTAATGGTGGAGTAGTGTTAGAAAAGTTTTAAGCAAGAGATGGTTACCACTTCTACAATGAAGGCTCATTATATTGCGACTTCTGAAGCTACAAAGAAGGTTGTTTGTGTAAAGAAATTCATCTTTAAGTTGGGTATGGTCACCGGTGCTTCCAGCCCAATGAATTTCTATTATGATAATAGTGGAGCCATTGCGCAAGCTAAGGAGGCTAGATCGTATCAAAAATTCAAGCACATAGTTTGGTGTTTTCACCTCATTCGCGAGATTGTTGATAAAGGTGATGTTAAGATATGTAAAGTCACATTGATTTAAATATTGTTGATCCATTGAAAAAGCCTCTTCCACTGCCAAAGTATGTGGCACACAAAAGAGCTATGGTTATGAAATTCCTGTATGGTTGACTCTAGTGCAAGTGCGAGACTGTAAGTGATATGCCCTAGAGGCAACAATGAAAATGATTATATCACTTCTATGTTTATAATATTTTGAATAATATATTATTTTATCTCTTGAATAAATATCTTTTATAGTAATCAACAAGTATGTGAATTATTCGTGGAACTCTTTATTCATGTTTTGATGTTATTCTAAACTATTCCTAATTTTATATCATTACACTGGACAGTTATGATTTACAAATCAATACATGTATTGATTGATGATCATGTTTCATGGATTATGGATATGGGATATCAATTCAATAATAGGGACACATGTAAAAAAATATGATGTTGGATTGACCCTCCATGAGACACTCTATGAATTGTTATATTCTTAAGTGTCATCAGTTGGTTTTATATGTAGTGTATGTAAGATCCTTAGACCTTAGTTTGCCATTTGTTTCGTACATGTGTTATAGTTTATTTAGGGGTTACCAAACACTAGTCTGTAACTAGGTAGTCACAAATGTACCTTTCAGGTTTGCTATGAAATATGGGAAGGAATATGAGCAATAAAGATAGAATTTGCCCATCCTATATAACAGGAGAGATATCTCTAGGTCCCTCAATGTGGTTGGATTCAGGAAATGTATGGTCATACCGAATGTGGTTGAGGAGTCAATCACAACTAAGTAATCCACTACAGGATCGAGTGAAAGATCGAGCTACTATAGGATAGCACGTTTCTCACCTTGAGTTCGATCTAGTAACACAAGGTAAAGGGATCGGTACATAAACACTCTACATGTTCGTCTAATGTGATCTTTATGTATGTTTGTGAGTCGTTATGTCTTGCTAGTAACAACTAACAAATTATGGATCGGAGCGGAGTTTTCAACCTATGGCTAAATATACCTGAACCTACAGGGTCACACACGTAATGTGATAAGGATCTGATTGGAGGCTATATTAGGTGAGGTGCTAGGACTGAGGGAGGTGTCCCAAAACACACCCATCGAAACCCTAACCGCCACATCTCATAATCCTTTCGATACGCACTGGCACTAGCACGCTGATACACTGTGTTCTATTCTTGGATGTGTGAACCTCAGTAGAGGCGCTGTTGCGACTATGACACTAATCAGGATGATCGCGAGGAGACAGTTGACCAGAGGATGACCGGTTATTTCCACTATATGGACACGCTTTTTATTGAATCGGCTACTTCAACTCTACTGTCGCTGCATGCGCTTCTAGTGGTAATGATCTATGATCTCTTACTCGCATGTTTTTCTGGTTTATGCGGTAGAAAATTTTTATTTGCGCTAGCGCAGCCTACTCGTATCCCAACAGGTACATGCATTGTAATTTCTTCTCTAGCTAAGCTATGGGTAGCTTTGTTTACTTTTGTTTTTAAGATGAAAATTTCAGGGTTCAGCTGAGAAGTGTTGTTGAAGACATGCGCCAAAATCGGTTTGCTGCTCCAATGGAGTGACTTGTTGTAATGATCTCCTGTGTGTAGTTCCTGCAGAAGAACCTTGCAATCTGATGTGAAGCATATTGGTTTCAAATTTTGTGATCGAGCAAAGTGAGCTGCTAACATGAAAGCCACCGCCTCAGCTTGAAATAAAGATACTCATGATGCGTTCTCTTTAATGGCGGTTTTGACTCTGTCTGAAGATATTCTTCCAGACCCAACCAGCCAACGACCGAACACAACGACAGAAACAATTAATAACAGGATGCAGTGGAATAACATGCTAAAAGAGGATAGCAGACTATGAGCATGCTTATATGTAATACAGGCGCAACTTGGTTTAGCCTTCCAGTACGCCTAATAATTTTGGATCTGGACAATTCTGAAAACACGTAGATCTCTTCAATAGAAAATTACAATATACTACCATGTTAACTAAAAAGTTCCCCTGAAAACAACTAAGCCGTCAGATTCCATTAAGAACAGTTAAAAAATCAACGGAAACGATAGTACACAGACGTCCGAATCCAATTCCCACTACCAAATGCTATTCGTCTTCCACAGCCCCCTTGCTTCCGCTCTATTTCTCTCTCCATCTCCGTCTGAATGCACATGGCTGTGGTTGGCAGCAGGCAGTCCCCCATTGCTCTCTCGCCCAAGCTCCACTTCCGAGTGCTGACCACCAGTTCAAGAGGTCACCACTGCTTGCGCTCAACATAGGAAATCCCCCTCTAGCCTCCATGTGCAAGCGACTTGCCACCGTAGCAGCCGCAGGTGCCACCCCCCCCCCCCCCCCCCTCTCCGATAATGATGAGGACAAGCTGGTTTAGTCGAATGTGAATGGATCATAGCGGCTCCGGCTAACGTCACAACATTGGTGGTCGGCATCGAGGCACATGGTCAGCTGCCACGCAACCTCCTCATCATAAGTTGTTTATCGATGTTGCACTAGAGCATACGATAGGAAGTCCTCGTCGTACGTTCGGGCCCTTGTAATCCCCTAAAATCAAACCCATGCTAACACAATAGACATATTTTGAAAATAAAAAAGGAAATAACACATATTTGGCTGCGTTTTTCTTTGCTATACGATATCAGAATCATTAATCGTCAGAACAAGTATCAAGTGGAACCGGCATCATTTGTAAGCAGCTACGTACTTCCTCCTTTAGCCGTGTGATAAGATCCTCGATGGTCATAATGGACTGGTTGGCATTATCTCTAACCCTGACTTTCACCTGATGATCACACATTATTTATAGAAATACCACATCAGGATGCATCCAAATTAAGGCGAGCATACTAAGCAATGTAAGACTTGTCTCATAATGAAACTTGTGTTAGATGTTCACGTGTTTGCTTCGTATGTACCCATAGCCTTAGCCATCATCATAGCAATGTACGACTCTAATTTGAAGTTCCTTCATCCCAACTGAAGATTTTAGAAATTAATAGCCTTGCAAGTTGCAACCACCATAGTTCCTTCTACAATCTTATCATAGTATTAGCAGAAGTCGTAGCACAGGTCCATCATTGAGCTCAACTGCAATACAATTACACGTGCAGACGTGCACCTAGAGGCCGCTAAAAGCATTTGGGAGATGATAACCTGATATTCTACTTTTCAGCAAAATGTTTTCAAGAAAGTGGTGTGCAGAATTAGCAAAAAAAACATACAAAAGCATAAGTTGTGCACAAAATAAAACTTCGGTGCATACCTGTTTTGCATAGTCTACAGTATTGGAAGACAATGAGCAAACAATGCCTTGGTAAGGACTTAGCCACAAGAGGCATGTACCATTGTAATGCTCCAAAAGTATAGCTAGCATCCTTTCAGCTGATCCTAGGACTGCCCTGTGTACCATCACTGGCCTTTCGGGTTTAGCTTCATCTTCTGCACAGTAAGTTAGCTTGAACAGAAGGGGCCGTTGAAATTCCAGCCGTAACCAACATCTAGAAGTTAGATACAAGACATTGTTTTGTTTTTATCAGTTGATGCACATAGTAAAATATGTAACAAGACCTGCAAAGTAGCATATTGAAACTGTTGGGTTTGAGGGCTCCTTTGTAATTTCCAGAATTTGGTTGGCTTTAAATTGACTTGAATCTGGTGGGACCTACCTATCATAGAAATGGAGAGAGATAGAAGGGGATGGCTTATTCATTTAAGAATGATCGCTTCCTTTAGGTGGGTGAGATTCGCCCGAGTCTTGTGGCTGTAACACCCTGGCCCCCCACAGGGCCTAGATGCTATCACTATGTAGTTACCAACTCAATTGGACGGTGCTAATAAAAATTTTGGTAGTATCTCTCCTGTTTATACGACTACCAATAGGGAGCAATCAACACATGAACATAGAATAATTGCAATAAGCCAACTAACTTTATATTGCAAACAACCATAACATAGATAGGACTTTGGGCTCCATGACCATGGAGGCTCACCACCACGGCTCACAAGTATACTAAACCAAATGGCAAGCCACATAAAACTTAACATATGAATTTCGTGCTAATAGGAGAAACTCGATCTCCACTTCAAGCAAAAGAGGATTGACCACGTTCGATGCAACCTTTAACATTTCCAAAACATACTCTAACTGGGAAACTAACTGAAGCAACATAACAAGAGATTAAACATAAATGCCCAGTGTGTGACTAAGCTGTTATTTAACAACTGCAATGCAAAAGGACTATTCCCATTCCTTGCATGGCGTCAATCCAGATCACCTAGAAAAAAAAACAAACAAGCCTGAGTCCAAAGACTCAGCAAGCAGACGATAAAGAAGTGACATCAATATAGCAATTCAATTAATTCCATGACTACGAACTGTAAATCATAATATTTGTAATTGTAACACTGTCTGTATCACTTTCATGCAATGCGATGCGATGTGCCTGTACTATAGCTTATACCTGTATAGCGGAGTGTTCACATGTCGATGAACCACTCAATCGCCTAGTGCTCTTTCATATGGGGTTCAACATCTACTCTCACGGAGTACCTACTGAAGTAAATCTTGTGTATGAGTGCAATTTATAATTAGTATGCTTCCCAAGTTGGCATTTAATTATAAGCAGCATTCATCAAGGTATGATTACCACATTATCATATACATCACCTCATAAATTTTGTAGATTATGGTATGGAAACACAAGCAAGCATTCATCACAATTCTAGTATTTGAGGTACAGGTGATCTCATCTTGTGTTTTTCCAACCTCATTGCTATTTATTTTTCTCTTGGTCTTGTGACTACTGTGAATGGTAGCGGTTTTCTGTGTACTGGAATTTATTTCTTCTTAGCTCTTCTTCTAAAAACCAAATAACTGATGTGGGTTGCGAAGCCTTTATGTTGTGTGATGGCAACTGGATAGTGGTGGTCTAGTTGACGATTTTGTGGAAACCATAAATGTCCCGATGTTTGAGGTACATTGGATTATATATTGCTTTTGTGGAATAATCCTTAGAAAGGATTTGATTTAAATAGAATACTTGTCTTGGAGCCAAATGATTTGTTGATGTTAAGAATTGAGTATATTTGAATTGTGAAAATTTTAGAGATTTCATCTGAGTATTTCCCTTTTTTACGAGAAGTTTGTTGCAGGAGTCTCGAAGGTTGAGTCTGGGCTTTGCATTTGTTATGCCAGAACCTTGAAGGCCCAGTGTTTCTATGTAGGAGTAGTGGAACAGAGTGGATTCCAAATAGCATGTTGAACGTGGATAGCATCCTTGAGGTGCAGTAAATGAGTTGATGTGTTGGACGATGATTTGAAAATCCTTGGTTTAAGGAAGTTAAATTATTAAAAGAAATAGATTGGGAAATTAATGTTATCTCGAGTAGCAAAATGCTCTCTTGATTCTTGTTTATGCTGTGTGTTTATGGCAGAGGTCATCTACAAATTGAGTTAATTTATGTTGAGGTGTTGTCTTTTCCAGTTGGGAAAAGAAAATGATTGTTTTGGTCTTTCGAGTGATTTTTACTCTTGGCTATGTGGTGTTTTTTCTTTAATTGTCTACTTGGAAAGTGAAAAAGGTTTCGTGACAAATCCTTTGATTTTGAATCGTGGTCCTTTGAAGGAAAGTTGGTTGCGACTGGTTTGCTTGAGAATCCTTTATTTTCAGTTGGATTCTATTTGTAAAAGATTTTTGGTCATTCTTCGAGTAGAAATGACATGAGTAAAATTTGCGGTCAAATTCTTTTAAAGGGGTAAAATATGTATTATCCTGATTATATTTAGTAGAGGAAAGTGTTTTAAGAAGGAGGATGGTTTTAGAAAGTGGTTTAATAGTTGTGGCGGGGAATTTTGCGAAGAACAGCAGAACCGATTAGCCGCTCAAAACCGACAGAAGAGTTATACGGATGTTCGACGTCGACCAGTACATATCTTGGATTCATCATAGCGGGTCGCGAGGGAGAAGATCCTCAAGTACATGAAGGTCCTCTGGAAGAATCAGTTTGAGCGGGAGGCGACGTGAGAGCTTGAAGATTAGATGCGGAGGAAGAACCCGCGCTCTTCGAGGTAGGAAGTACTCATAGTTGTTGTTTCCTTTTGGTTGTTCTCTCCTTGTTGTTCTTTTGTCTCGTGGGTTGAGGAGTTATATTCGGGGACGAATCCTTTTTAGAAGGGGAGAATGTAATGTCCTAAACGTCTTTACGACGTCCCTATGAGTATTTAGCGGAATCGCGGAGTTTCTCGATTTTTTGGTGGATCGCAGGAGGTGGGAATAAAATTGTAGAATTGTCTAAAGTGAAAGAAAGACACAAATTAATTAAAAATTAAGTTTTGGGCTGCCTAGAGGGGTGGGCTAGCCACTTTAGGCCAGCCAGCCCAAAAGGGAGCCCAAGCCACCCCCTTTTCTTTCCTCAAACCCTAGCCAAGCCCCCTCCCACCCCCTTGGCCACCCCTACCCCCTCGTGGACATCCCTCCCTGCCCTCTCTCTCTCCCCATGGCTGCCATGGCTGAAAAGAAAGGAAGAAAATGAAGAAGGGAAGAAAGGGAGAAAGAGAAGGGAGAAGGAGGGAAGAACAGAGGAAGACGAAGAAAGAAGAGGGGTGATCTTGAGGAATCATCTAGGTAAAATTTTCACCTCAATTCTCCCTATTTTAGATGTAATTAGGGTTCTTAGGACGGGATTAGTAGGGTTCTAATGGAGGAATTAACCGATTAGGGGCTGTTTGTATAGATTAGAGTATCAAAACGAATTTTTCTGCAGATCTGGCCAACATAAAAGTTGTAGGGGACGACGAGATCTAGCTTCTGTAATTGTTTTAGATTTTTTGGCCATGGGGTTTGGGTGTGGCAGAGTCTGGAACTTCGCTGTGTAGCAAAGGGGTAGTCTGAAACTGATTGCTGTTCGGGTGTATATTCAGAGGGGTAGATGATTTTTATAATTTTGGTCACAATACAAAAAGTTGTAGGACATCTTGTAATCTGACTGCTGTATAAAAATCATGGATTTTAGAGCTTTGTACAATATGTGGGGTTCGTTAGAAGACTTCTGGCCAGATTGTCAAAATTGAGTATGTCCTCTGTTTTGCATGATAATTTACACCCTTTTAGCAGCAAGATAAAAATAAGTTGTCTACTTAAAAATTGTAGATATTTCACTGTAGCTTCTAGAAATATCTCTTTTACGGTGAATGGCATAGTAGTTTTAAAGATACAATAAAAACAAGTAGCGCTGCTGCAGTGGGCTGGGCGTAGGATCGTTGAGCAGAGAGGGTATTGTCGGGTTTGGGCTATAGCGGCGTTTTTATTTTCTCAAGTTGTGGATTCCTTACTGTAGCCTTGTGCTGAGAGGTAATTTTGGACACCATACGTGAGTGTCTTGCTTCATCGGTAGAGGCAAGTAAACGTAGCGGATGTGCTACCGTTTAACTCATTAATCATTCTACATTCACACTAGTTAATCCTCTTAATTTGAGATGCTATGCCATTGTTACATGCTTCCTTAATGCGGTCTATATGGTAGCAACTTAGTAATCAATTAGTTATGCCTTGATGGCTTAATTGGGGTTATGTGGTATTGTTCTTGATGAAACAAATATGATTGTGGGGTAGTATTCTTAATGAACATATTGTGGTCTAAGTGGTAGTATTCGTAGTGAATATATTATGGTATTAGTGGTGGTATTCTTAATGAATATATGGAGGTCTATGTGGTAGTATTCCCTAAGAATCGAATAATTACGATGTTGGTGAATCAAATATGGGTTATGCGGTATTATCCTTATTGTATCATATGTGGATTATGAGGTAGTATTCTTGATAAATATATTGCTGATCTTTGTGGTTAAATACTTATGAATCATTGGTATCATATCATGACATGTCATTTGCATCGTGGATGTCACCGCACATAGCCGCGACCGTACTGGTACATCATTATATATTACCGTAGTACGATGCACACTCTTACCTTGTTGGGTAAGGGTGCAGTGGATCATATGCATTCATATGCATTTACATTATGGATAGATCATTTGCATAATTATGCAATGTATTGTGGTTTAATTATTTGCAAACAAATGCAACTTCTTAGCTTGTTATGTGGAATTGGCTCATGAGAGTCACTTGTGGTATAAGGAATGTGGCTGTGGTTATGGAGTGGGGTTCACTCCTTGTGTTATAGTAGGGGTTGTGGTTGTGGATGAGGTTTTCCTCTTGTGGTAAGTGTTGTTAGCGGATGTGGTTGTGGGATATAGTAAAGTTAGTGAGGTAAAAGATGTTAATGTTGTACTGATATTGTTGTAGTAGTGGTTGATGATATGAAATAGTCAAACGAGATTTATTTGCTAATGATTTACTATTGTGGGTAGTGATTTGGGTTGAGGATTTAAATGTGGTCAATGTGGAAAATAAATATTGATGCTTAAAATATTGTAGTTTGATTAGGTTGTTAAACAATTTGCTTGCTGAGATTTTTATCTCACTCTTGTTTTTCCCCTTTCCAGGTGATTCTTGAACATGCATGGGAAGGGTAGAGCGGCACAATACTATCACACACCACTTCATGATTTATGCTATAATAAATATGTGGAGTCTCTAGTTATTCACCTTTGTTCCTCATCGTTAATCATCTTTAATTAATAATGCTAGATTGTGGTTCGTTCTAATTGGTTAAAATTGTCAGTGGTTGTTCCTATTTAATATTTACCTTTACCTTTTGTTTCGTTATACTTTCGCTTAGCTTATTATGTTTTAGAAGTTGTTGCTGGTTTATTTTATCTTGTAAATTGGCTAGTTGTGGAGTAGTTTAGTGGCATCCCATGGTAATGTGGGGTTTTGACGTGTTACACAGCTGACCCCACTTGTCAGCTGCCACTGTGCTGTAAGCCCATGAGCCAGATCCGTCCGAGTCAGCCACCAGCTCATCGCCACGTCAGCCCTAATTGGCACGTAGTGCAATGTGTTAGTGACACGTCAATACCACATTAGCACCAAGCCGTCCCAAATGCCACATCAGCATGCCACGTCAGCTAGCCACGTCAGCCCTAATGTCACGCGTCAGCCCCGTGTCAGCCTAGTCAACTACCACGTCAGCCCTAGCCACCGCATCAGCATCTCCATAGACCGTGCACTATTCCATGCGCTGAGTCCACCGTAGAATACCTTTTTCATACACCGAGTCCACAACACAGTAACTTTTTTGATTTCCCAGTATTTTTCAGTAAATTAATTTTTCAAGAGCTCGTTCTCCTCCGTCCTAACTCCGATTGGCCTTGTTCTTTTTTTTAATTCATCTAAAATTGAGCGTTATCTTTTGGTTTTAGTTTTGAAGTTTTTGGAATTAATTTTAATTTTATTTGATTTTATTTTTGTGTCTTAGTCATTTTCTCTCTCGTTAGATTGCGTCTTCGAAGGAGCAAGAGCACCGTCAGAAGATCAAGACTTCCTAGCTAAGCCAGGCCAAGGTATGTTATGTCCTTTGAACATATTGAATCTAGTTTTTAATCTATTATTTAACTACTTTGCTTTAAATTATTTTGCATCGCTATTTATTACAAACCATTTTACTTAGTAGTTACTATCCCAATTGATTAATCTCTCTTTCATAATTTGAATACCATGATGCCATTGTCACCATAAGTTGGAAAATTATTTAGGGATACCATACTAGTTGTCTCATGGATCGTATGATTAATATGCTTAGCTATACTTATAGTTCGATGGGTTTGTCATCACATGTGATCAACTAAATAATTTGACTTAATCGAAGTCAAACTCTCCTGAATTATCGAAATCTAAACGCGAAGAACAAAAATAAAATCAAGAAAAATTTAAATAAAATTCAAAAGGAGTCTACAAATGGATAGTTTAGGATTTTATAAGAAAATAGAAATTTGAATGGGTCCAAACGGAGTTAAAATGAAGAAATACGGGCTTCCGGAAGTTTGAAAACAAAGAAAATGGAAAAGACTGATTTGTTGGAATTATTTTTATACTGAAAAAGATAATTATGATGTCAGCAGAATTTTATGGAATTATTCTACTGAAGGAAAATCCAATTTATGACATCAGTAATGTAATTAATTTCTTTAGTCGAATTATTTTTGTAAGGAAAAATAGTTGTAAAAGCTGACGTGGTGCTTTTAGGGTGACATGGCCACCACATGGCGCCACGTGGCTGCCAAGTGGCTGTGATGTCACTACTTCACGTTGACGCAACTGGGCCCGAGCAACGTGCGGCTGGGCGCCTACGTGGTTGTGGCGTGGCGCCACTCGGCTGCAACCCGACTGCCACACGGCCATCACGGGAGCTCGGCTACTGACGTAGCACGGCCGGCTGGAGATGGCGCACGGGGCCCAAAGGTCGTCGGCATTCTGGTGGATGGCGGTGCCTGCTGATGTGCGCAAAAGCAAGAGGGGTGCGAGGGGAGTTCAGCAGTACCGGTTGGGGTTCCGAGGGCAGCTAGAGAGGGCTGGCAATGGTGGGGGCGGTGGTCGGAGAGAGGTCACTGACGGCGGGGTACTCTGGTGGTTCTTGTGCTCGGAAAAAGGGTGGAGGACGTGTGTGCGGCCCCGGTGAAGCTGTAGGCGGTGGCGACGTGGCCCGAGGTGCCGGTGATTCCTTGCTGGAGCTCCACCGACGAAGTAACATAGAAGTTGCACGGTGTGACGTAACTGAGGGCGGCACTAGGCGCAATTAGAGGAGGGGGAGGGGAGCTTCGGGTGCACGCTCAGCGAGGAAGACTCTTTATAGCGAAGGGGCAGAGTAATGACCGAGCAATTGCTTGGCGGACTTGAAACGATCCCACGCACGGTTTAACCAATCCATGGGGTAACGGAGAGGGGAGGTGGGCGGTACGGGTGCGACGGGAGGTTGGGAACGGCGGCTCGGGGAAGAAAGAGGTTGGGAAGGGGATGGGCCCGACAGGCGGGCCTCGCCTGTCGGTGACAGAGGGTGAGGGAGAAGGAAAAGGCTGCATCGGGATTTGTGACACGTGGCACATTAGAATGATCAGGGCCGCTAGATGATGCGCGAAGGGGTAAGTGGCTACAGATGGCTAGAATTAGCTCCGGCGGGTGGGGATTGAATCCTGGCATGACACGTGTCAGCCCGAGGGAAAAAGGGTTTAAATTCCTTTTTAAGCTTTTCAGAAATACTTAGGAGTTTCAAAAATGCTAAGAAAATACCAAATAGAGTCCAAAAATTCCAGAAAAATTCAGAAAGTTGCCTGGAACTATTCTAGACTTAATAAAAATATTCTTAACTTATAATGGCATTTAGTTCTTATAAAAATACTAATTTTCTTTGAAAAGGGAGTTTTTAATTTAAAAAAATTGAAAAATACTATAATTATAGAATGGCTTAGGAAAATAAAATAAGCTGATTTTGGGTTTAACAAAATAGATAATTTAAATTTTCTTACTCAAGTCTTGAAATAAAATCCAGAAAAATAAATAAAAGCACATAAAATTTTGGGATGTTACAAACCTACCCCCTTAAAAGAAATCTCGCCCTTGAGATTTGAACTGGCTAGCAAAAGAGATGGGGGATTGTTGGCCTTCAGATCTTCTTCTTGCTCCCAAGTGGCTTCATCTTCTGTGTGGTTGCTCCATTGAACTTTACAGAATTTGATGGTGCTGGTGTGATGTTCTGTTGTCTCAAGAATCTTGATTGATTGCTCTTGGTAGGTGAGATCTTCCTTAAGATCCAAGGTTTCTAGCACCGCTTGTTCAATGGGTACTCGGAGACATTTTTTTAGCTGGGAGACGTGGAAGACATTGTGCACCCTTGACATGCTCGGCGGCAACTCTAACTGGTATGCAACTTCTCCTCTTCGATTCAAGATTTTGAATGGTCCCACAAATCTTGGTGCAAACTTTCCTCTGACTTTCAACCTCTTGACTCCTCTGAGTGGAGATACTCTAAGGTAGACATAATCTCCGACCTCGAAGGACAAGTCTCGTCGACGGTTGTCTGCTGTCGGGACCCGGAACAACAATTCCAGGACCCTCTGTGTAAATCGCACTATCCTAGGAAAAGCTAGTGTACACAGGGTTAACAGGGGCACATATCATACATAACAACTACACTTTATTACAGGATAAAAGTATGGGCCTTATGGCCAAGTTTTACAAATAATGGGCTCATGGCCAACATAAATAAAAACAGCGAAAATTAAAGCGTAGAAGAACAGCCCATCCTGCCTGCCTATAGGCGAATGACTGTAAGACGTGGCCTATTCGTCAAAACCTCACCGTTGTCGATGACATCATCCTCTGGCAACAGAATTAAGCAAGGTGAGCACATAAAGTACTCTACAAGTTATACCAGGAGATTTAGCAGAACGAATGCATGCATAAGGAATGACAAAGGAAAGCTTAATAGGGTTATTTGTGCGTAAAAGCGAAATTAAAGTAAATACAGTAAACAGATTCAAAAGTTGAATTTGATACAATAGATAGAAATAACAATTTAACAAAATATTATCGTTAGTGTATGCTCCTACCTACACTAACCTAACCATAGGTATCCCACCCGGACCATCATCAAAAGAATTCTTGTTTGTCCACAAACCATGTTTTATGAAATCAAAGTCTAATCTGTGGAAACCATACTCAGCATGTTCATTACCGTCGACACGGCTATCCAGTATAGTTTATTACTCTGCAGAGGTATATAACTTTACCCACAAGACATGTCCTCTCGCTTGAGCCACACGATTAACACACTACCTAAGGTGTGTGGCGGAGAGTTTATGACAAGGCCGTTGCAATGTTCCGCAACTAAAATAGTTACGCTGCCACTAAAGTTTCACCACAAGTTGAATCCACAAGTTGAAGCCCCTCTTTTGCCATGTGAGACTTCTCGCAGCCTACGCCACGCTCACATTCAGCCTATAGCGAAACTATGTTTGGAACATCATAAATTATTTAGCCAGGTTCATCCCATACTGGACTTGTGGTAGTACAGTGTGACTTTGTAAAAGTAGTTCACAGACCGGTCCTTATCTTGACTTAGGGTCAAACACAAACCCTCGTGCTCGACAGTCAACAATGTGTCACCAAACACGATGCATGACAGCACCCCACCTCCTATGTAATAACCTAAGTCCAAATCAAGTTTTTATGTCTTTATTTTAAAACATTTCATATATCGTTCTTGACTCACCAAAGTCAAGAATAAATTTTTAGAAGTCCACATTTCATTTGAAACACATTATCCCACCTACATTTTTTCTAAGCATGGCTAAGCGATTCACTAGAAATTTTCTAGTTAATACTATTGCACCAACTAGTTTTCATCTAGGTGACAAGGCATGTGATAACGAGGTCATGGGTATAACTAGAATTCAAATCGTCTTCAAATTAAATTTGAATACAATTACGCATGCATATACATTTAAACAACATAAATAATTCAAAATATTAGGAACAATATGGTCAAGGGTGTAACTTGCCTTGCTTGAAGTCCTGCTGCTGAAAAACGTCGAAATCGTACTCTACGGAGTCGTCGAAATCTATACGCGAAGAACCACAACAAAATAAATCCAAATAAAATTCAAAAAGAGTCCAAAAATGAGTAGTTTAGGATTTTAGAAAAATTTAGAAATTTGAACGGGTCCAATCAGAGTTATAACGAAGAAATACGGTATTTTGGAAGTTTGAAAATAAGGAAAATGAAAAAGACTGGTTTACTGGAATAATTTTTGTACTGAAAAAGACAATTATGACGTCAGTAGGAATTAATGGAATTATTTCTGTGAAGAAAAATCCAAATTATGATGTCAGCAATGTGTTTAATTTCTTTAACCTAATTATTTTTAAATGGAAATGCTGACGTGGCGCTTAGAAATTGATGTGGCCACCATGTGGTGCCACGTGGCTACCACGTCACGATTTTATGCTGATGTAGCTGGGCCCATGCAACGTGGTGACCGGGCGCCTGTGTGGCCATGGCGTGGCGCCTATGTGGCTGCCACGTAGCTGCCACACGGCTGCCACGGGGCCTCGGTCGCCAACGTGGCATGGCCGGTTGGTGGTGGCACATGAGCCCAGGGCTCGCTGGCGTTCTGGCAGGCAGCGGCGCTGGCTAACATGTGTAGAAGTGAGA
This sequence comes from Melocanna baccifera, assembly GCA_036346265.1. Lineage (NCBI taxonomy): Eukaryota > Viridiplantae > Streptophyta > Magnoliopsida > Poales > Poaceae > Melocanna > Melocanna baccifera. Next base: position 17,662,001 of record CM070682.1, on the reverse strand, counting down.
GGGGAGTGAGGGGAACTCGGTAGTACTGTTTGGGGATCCCGAGGATGGCCGAAGAGGGTTGGCGGCGGTGAGTGGTGGTGGTCGAAGGGAGGTCGTGGGCGGCGGGGGTCCTTCATCAACGCGCTTGCCTGGGAAAAGGTTGGAGAAGGTGTGTGCGGTCCCGACAAAGCCGTGGGTGGTGGCTGCATGGACGAGATGGTCCGAGGCATCGGCAATTCCTCGCCGGAGTTCCCCGACGAAGAAAAGAAGAAGTCACCCGGTGCGACAGTGATACGAGTGGAACAAGGGGCAATTGGGTGAGGGGAAATGTGGTTCAGTGTCCATGGACGGCGGGGAAAGCTTTATATAGGGGAGAGGTGGAGTAATGGCTGAGAAATTGCTCGCCGGTTGTGAAACATTCTTGCGCATGGATCCAACAATTGGCGAGGTAATGGAGAGGGGAGGTGGGCGGTTCGGGTGTGGCGGAAGTGGGGGGTGTCATTGCGCATTTGTTAGGGAGGAATGGCATAAGAAAACCGAAGCTTTAAAGCTTTGGTTAGGGCCTTTAATGGTGGCGGTGGTGGCATGGGAAGGAAGGAAGTGGGGGAAGGGGACGTTTAATAGGCGGGCCCCGTGTGTCGACGAGAGAGGGAGAGGGAGAAGGAAAGGGCAGCAGCTCGGATTTGAGACACGTGGCACAATAGCTTGATCGGGGCCGTAGGATGGGTAACGAAGGGGTAAGTGACTACGAGTGGCCGAGATTCACTCCGGCGGGTGGGGATTAAATCCGGGCGTGACACGTGTCGACCCGAGAGAAAACAGGGGTTTAAATTCTTTTAAGGTTTTCATAAATAATTGGGAGTTCCAATAATACTTACAAAATACCAAATAGAGTCGAAAAATTCTAGAAAATTTCAGAAAATTCTCTAGAACTACTCTAGACTTAATAAAAATATTTTCAACCTATAATGGCATTTAGTTTTTATAAAGACACTAATTATTTTTAAAAAGGGAGTTTTTAATTTCTAGAAAATTCTAAAAAAATACCATAAATATAGAATGGCTTAGGAAAAATAAAATAAGCCAATTTTATTCTTTAATAAAATGGTTAATTTAAATTTTCTTACTCAAGGCTTGAAATAAAATCCAGAAAAATAAATAAAAAATACACAAAATTTTGGGATGTTACAAACCTACCCCCCTTAAAAGAAATCTCTCCCTCGAGATTTGAACTGGCTAGCAAACGGGATAGGGATGGTTGGCCTTCAGATCTTCTTCTCGCTCCCAAGTGATTTCATCTTCTATGTGGTTGCTCCATTGAACTTTACAAAATCTGATGGCCCTCCTCTTGGTATGACGCTCTATTGTTTCGAAAATCTTGATGGGTTGCTCTTGGTAGATGAGATCTTCCTGAAGATCCAAGGTTTCTTGCACCGCTTGCTCGGTGGGTACTCGGAGGCATTTCTTCAGCTGAGAGACAAGGAATACGTTGAGCACCCCTGACATGCTCGACGATAACTTTAACTAATATGCAAGTTCTCCTCTGCGATTCAAGATTTTGATGGGTCCCACAAATCTTGGTGCCAGCTTTCCTCTGACCTGAAACCTCTTGACTCCTCTAAGTGGAGATACTCTGAGGTATACATAATCTTTGACCTCGAAGGTCAAGTCTCGTCGGCGGTTGTCTGCATAACTCTTCTGTCGAGATAGAGCTATCTTCAATCGGTCCTTGATCTTTTTCCTCAGCATCTTGAAGTAGGTTTTTCCAACATCCTGAGGTTCTCTTGGTTGTTCCCAAAGCAAGGGTGTTTTGCACTTTCTGCCATACAAGGCTTCGAAAGGTGCCATCTGCAAACTGGCTTGGTAACTATTATTATACAAGAACTCAGAATAGGGTAAAGAACGGACCCAACTATTCCCAAAATTCAGAGTACAAGCTCTTAACATATCCTCCAGTACTTGATTTACTCGCTCTGTCTGACCATATGTCTGGGGATGATAAGCTGTACTGAAACTAAGCTTACTTTCTAACTCTTCATGCAGCTTCTGCCAAAAATGAGAAGTGAATTGACTGCCTTAGTCAGATACTGTCTTCTTGGGAACCCCATGCAGGCACACAATTCTGGACATATATAACTCGGCCAACTTACTTCCAGAGTAAGCGGTTTTGACAGGTATGAAATGAGCCATTTTAGTCAATCGGTCAATTACCACCCAAATTGAGTCATAACCTGATTGAGTTCTTGGAAGTCCAGTTATGAAATCCATTCCAATCTCTTCCGACTTCCAATCTCTTTCTCTCAAGTCTTGGTGCATCTTGGTACGACCTGGATGAATGGAGTAAGGAGTCTCATGGGCTTTTCTAAGGATCATGGCTTTGGTTTCCTGGTTATTTGGTACACAGATGCGGTTCGCAAACCAGATAGTTCCGTGCTCATCTTCGCTAAATCCTGGGGCTTTGCCTCTTCTCATATTCTTTCTTATTTCTTGAATATCCTCGTCAATATTCTGAGCTTCCTTAATTTGATCAGGTAAGGTAGGTTGAATTTCCAATGCTGTGAGAACACTTGAATTCACCAGGTTTAGAATTAGACGGGAGACTCCCTCCTGAAGTCAGGTCTGGTCTTCCTCCAATAAAACAACATTTACGTAAGACTTTCTGCTCAAGGCATCGGTCATGACATTGGCTTTTCCTGTATGTTAATGAATCCCAATATCATAATCCTTGATCAACTCTAACCACTTGCGTTGCCTTAGGTTAAGCTCTGCTTGAGTAAAAATGTACTTCAGGCTCTTGTGGTCTGTGTATACTTCACAATGGTTATCGATAAGATAGTGGCGCCAAATTTTCAAAGCATGCACTACGGCTGCTAACTCCAAGTCATGATAGGATAATTGCAGTCATGAGGCCTTAGTTGGCGTGATGCGTAGGCTACCATCTTGCCTTCCTGCATCAAGATGCAGCCTAGGCCGAGGCGGGAGGCATCATAGAAAACCTCAAAATCCTTATGCACATCTGGCAAGACAAGTACGGGTGCTAAGACTAGCCTTTTCTTGAGAGATTGGAAACTTTGCTCAAGGACTTCGTCCATTCGAACTTCTTTTCTTTCTTTAACAACTGAGTCATTGGTTTGGCTAACTCTAAGAATCCTACTATTAAACAACGGTAGTATCCTACAAGTCCAAGAAAACTTCTGACTTTGGTTACCGACTTGGGTTGCTTCCATTCCATCACTGCTTCTATTTTGGAAGGGTCCACAGCGATTCCTTCGACTGTCACAATGTGCCCAAGGAAAGCAACTTCCTTTAGCCAAAATTCACACTTACTGAATTTGGCATGAAGCTGATGCTCAAAAAGCATTTCCAGGGTTATTCTGAGATGACTCTCATGCTCTTTTTCATTCTTGGAGTATATAAGGATGTCATCAATGAAAATTATCACAAACTTGTCCAAATATTCCATGAATACACTGTTCATCATACTCATGAAATAGGCAAGGCATTGGTCAGTCCAAAGGACATGACAGTGAACTCATAATATTCATAATGGGTGGAGAATGCAGTCTTGGGAATATCTTCAGCACGGATCTTCAGTTGGTGATATCCTGACCGCAGATCTATTTTGGAGAAAACACCAGCTCCCTTCAATTGATCAAATAAGTCATCGATCCTAGGTAGAGGGTACTTATTTTTTATGGTGACATCATTGAGTGCTCTGTAATCCACACATAGTCTCATATTGCTATCCTTCTTCTTGACGAACAGGACAGGTGCTCCCCAAGGTGACGAACATGGACGGACATAACCCTTATCCACAAATTCCTGGATCTGCTTCTTCAACTCAGCTAACTCATTAGCTGGCATTCGATATGGTCTCTTAGAGATTGGAGCGATGCCTGGGACTAGGTCAATCACAAACTTGATTTCCCTATCCGGTGGCATTCTAGGTAATTCCTCGGGAAACACTTATGGGTATTCCCGCACAACGGGTACTTCTTCTAGCACTTGAAGATGAAAGAGTGCACATTCTCCTTCTTTGGGAATTTCAGGAGAGAAGATCACTTCTATGCCTTGATCATTGGTGAGGGCGATAGATCGGGTAACACAATTAATCTGACCCTTATTCTTGGCTAACCAATTCATACAAAGGATTACATCCAACCCTTGTGATTCCAAAACCAAAAGGTCTGCCAAGAACAAAGTCCCATCTATGAGCAGCTCTACTCTCGGGCACAAAGTCCCTGCTTTCATTTCTACTCCGAGGGAGTGCACTATCATAGGGTTGTTAAGGAAAACCATACCCAACCCGCTCTTATCCACAAAAGCTTTAGAAACGAATGAATAGGAAGCTCCTGAATCAAAAAGAACTGAGGCTGGTACTGAGTTTACAAGAAATATACCTAGTACGATGTACGGTGCAGCCTGCGCTTCCTTAGTAGTGACATGGTTCACACATCCTTTGAGGAAGTTCTATGGCTTCTAAAGGGGTTTCCTTTGGCTCTGACTCCGAGATGCGCCTGAATTCGCTGTGACTTGGTTCTTCTTGGGGCAAGACTTAGCATAATGCCATGTTTCCTTGCAATAGAAACAGGTTACTCCATCAGATGTAGAGGTACTCTTCTGAACTTGCCCACCAACAGTAGGAGTACGATTTGCTTGGAGGTGTGGGTGGCTGGCCTGGAAGGGTGGGTGGCTAGCTATTGGCCTGAAGTTGCCTGACTACGGCTTGAAGTAACTGTTTTGTGGCCTAAACTTGCTCACTTGCGGAGGAGTACTACGAGCCTTAGGGAAACCTCTAGGGTTAACCTTTTGATCAGCCATTCTTCTCTTTCTATTCTCCATTTCAACAAATTTGCCTTCCTGACGAATGGCCTTACTCACCAACTGGTGGAAGTCTGCATAATCACTGGAGATCAGCTGAACAGAGATGTTGTCATTCAAGCTTTCTAAGAACCTTTCTTGTTTTGCCTCATCGGTAGCCACATCTTCCGACGCATAACGTGACAATTGATTGAACTTTTGTAAATACTCATTCACGGTGTGGCTTTCTTGATGAAGTGCTCGGAACTCCTTATTCTTCAGAGTAATGGCACCTGAAGGAATGTGAGCTTGCAGAAACTTTGCACAAACTCATTCCATGACACGGCATGGGGGTTAGCATGGGAGGCGGTGAAAGTATCCCACCACTTGGATGCAGGTCCGTTTAGCTGGTGAGAGGCAAATAAGACCCTTTCCCGATCGGTGCACTACAGGATATCCAACTTCTTTTCCAATTGCCTGAAGCCAATCATCAGCATCCATGGGCTCTGAACTGCCCGAAAAGATGGGAGGCTTTATCCTCAGAAATTCTAACAACCTATTGGGAGGAGCTTGAGCTGGCAGTGGAGGAACATATTGAGCTGGATTGTTGATAGTTTGCACAAGAAGTTGAATTAACTGATTTTGGTTTGCCATCAGTTGTGCCCAATATGGTTTGGCTGCTGGTGGAGGCGGAGGAATGGAGCGGACTGGCTTCCCTGGGTTCCAATGTTGGCGTTGTCGTTGATGTTTCTCCTTGTGTTCACCATCTGCCGAAATCTTCTATATTTAGAGGGAAGAGAGAGAACTAGAAGAAAGGCTTTGTAACATTCCCACAACCAAGCAGACACAAAAAGCAACGAAAACTCGAATAAGAGTCAATAAAACTTCTTTATTGAAATATAATAATCTTGAGGCTGTTAACAAAGGAATAACAACTCACAAGTATCGTTCCATAACTTAAACTTATGACTCCTATATGCTGGTGCTACGTTTAAACTTCTTTGGGGGGTGGTCCTGAAGCAGTGGAACCCTTATCCGCTACACGATAGTTAGCTAACTCTTCCTCTACTGCTCGGAGCTTCTGCGCTACGGAATTCAACTCATCCAAGGTGGCTTGGTACACATAGTCCATTGACTTAGTGAACTGCACTAGCTGAATGAGTCGAGGGTTACTCTTGAACTCCATGGAAGGGAAATTACTAATGGAACTGCACTAGCTGAATGAGTCGAGGGTTAGTAGTGAAATGAGGTGCGTCGAAGCTCCAGAGCGTAGATGTCCCTCATTTGTCGAATTGCTTTACGAGCTACATCTTGGATACCCGCGAGGAAGGTCTCTTTTGGTACGGGGGCGTCAAATGTGTGAAAAGCTGCTTCATCTCCAAAGTTAGCGAAAATCATCACTTCGACTCTCCAACGCTCTTGATCTCCAAACCTGCCCAAGTATCCTCGATAAATGGGGCAGGCTTGATAGTTCAACTCTTGAAGGAGACTCCAAAGACAGTTAGCTAGGTGTCCGGCTAGAATTCCATGGGAGACACGGGAAGGACACTCAGCCATCTAAAATTTTGGAAAAAGGAAGGAAAGTTAGTAAACAATATTTGACAAAAGAACTTAGTTAAGTGAGAAGTGATTAGACTTAAAAATATAGCTATTTATTAAAATATGTCCTTAAAGTTGGTTCATTCTATTCTATCTACGGTCGCATCTTAGGGTCATTATAGCTCTGATACCATCTCTATCGGGACCTGGAACAACAACTCCAGGACCCTCTTTGTAAATCGCACTATCCCAGGAAGTGCTAGTGCACATAGAGTTAACAGGAATACATATTATGCATAACAACCACTCTTTATTATAAAACAAAAGTATGGACCTTATGACCAAGTTTTACAAATAAAGGGCTCATGGCCAACCAAATAAAATAGCAGAAATTAAATCGTAGAGGAACAACCCATCCTGCCTACCCATAGGCGAATGACTATAAGACGCGGCCTATTCGTCAAAATCCTCACCGAAGTCAATGACATCATCCTCTGGCAACATAATTAAGCAAGGTGAGCACATAAAGTACTCCACAAGTTACACCAGAAAATTTAACAGAATAGATGCATGCATAAGGAATGGCAAAGGAAGGCTTAATAGGGTTAGTTGAGCGGCAAGCAGTACTGAAGTAAATACTGTAACATAAGTAAGAAAACTGAATTTAATACAATAAACAAAACATCATGTTAAGGCCGTTAGGTGTGCAGCAGAGAGTTTGTGACAAGGCCGTTACAATGTTCCGCAGCCAAAATAGTTACGCCACACTAAGATTTCAACACAACTTGAATCCACAAGTTGGAGCCCCCTCTTGTGTCATGTGAGACTTCTCGCGGCTCACGCCACGCTCACATTCAGCCTATAGCGGAACTATGTTTGGAACACCCACCACCTTATCTTGACCTAGGTTGAAACACAAACTCTCGTGCTCGACAATCAATAATGTGTCACCAAACATGATGCATGCCAGCACCCCACCACCTAACTAGTAGCCTAAGTCTAAATCAAGTTTTTATGTCTTTATTTTAAAACATTTCATATATCGTTCTTGACTCACCGAAGTCAAGAATATATTTTTAGAAATAAACATTTCATTTGAAACACATTAGCCCACCTACATTTTTCTAAGCATGGCTAAGCAATTCAATAGAAACTTTCTAGTTGTTACGAAACTTAAGGTTTCAATTATAGGCAAATACTAGAAATACCCCTACTTCACTCTTCTATAAATATGGAGGCTTTGTGCCATGTAAAGAAACAATTACAAGATCAATAAAGCCTACAATCTATTACTCTATTCTCTGTGTCTTGTGTGATTGTTGATCTGCTCTTGAAGATTGTATTATGAACTGCATTGCCGTTCATCGATCTACACTAATTCTTAACACATTATCAGCACGAAGCTCTACGAGATTGTAACACTCAGGACCCACATTACCCTGGGATGCCTGTAACATCCCAAATTTACGGGACCAATGTATTTGCAAAATTGATAAAAATCTTTATCGAATTTTTGTGTATTTCAAAATATTGTTTATTGAAGTTCTTGATTTGGAATTTTAGGTGGCAGAAATTTAAATTAAGGAAAATAAATTTTCTAAAATCAAGAACTAAGTTTCTAAAATCAAAATCTGAATTCTCAGAACCCTTGGCAAACTCTAAATCTAAATTCTGAAAATCAAAGAATTTAAATCAAGAGTTAAGATTGAAGCTAATCACTAAAGTTTTCTCACCAAATAAATTTAATCAAGGACTTATTTGCAAAAGTCTGAAATTATTTGGCACTTAATCAAATCAGCAAGAAAAAGGTAATTGTGAAAATTCTTAAAATCAGCCAATCAGCCAAACTTCTTTCGGCCTTTGGCCCGCTTTCTCCTTTCCGGCCCACTCGGCCCGCCTGGGCTACTTCTTTTCTCCTGCCCTCTCCCCACTCGGCTCCCTTCCAGTGCCGCCGCTTCTCTTCTTTTCTCCGCACAGATGCCGGCCCCGCCTCCTCTTCTTCCCTTCGCCCCTGCGACAGCATCTTGGCCCAGCGCCTTCCCCCTCCCCTTCCCTTCCTCCTCCTCTGTCTCCTGGCACCACCCAGTTGGCCCGGCCCTTCCCATCGCCCCGCAGCAGCAACTCCGGCCCGCCTCAACATCTTCCCCTTCCTTGTGCTTGGCACCATCCATGGCCGGCCCAGCCCTGCGCCCCAGGTGCGCTCACCGAGCCAATCCCGCCCCAGGTTTTGCTTCTACCGCCGTACGCCTACGCGCCCTCCCCTACCTCACCTCCACCAGCGTATTCGGCATTCAAGACCGCACGTTGCTTCACCAAGCTAGCTGTCGGCCTCCTCCTGCCACTCGCTTCAATGCTGAGCGCCACCCTCACTGGAGCTAGCTGCCGCCCCCGTTACTCCTCAGCAACTCCAAGCTCTAGCTTGCCGCGCGCCTAGCTGCCACCGCAGCCTGCCGCCAGCTTTATCTATGCCTGCCTGCCCGCCTACAAGCGCCGCCCACGATGCTGACCACTCGGCGTTACTCCCCTCCATTGTACTCGTCTTCAAGGCCCAGCAACCCACTACCACGCTTCACCTGCAAATTGGCACTCCTGAGCCGCCCAACGCTCCCCCCAATCGCCATCTTTTCTTGCTCGGAGCCGAGTGCAGCCCAGGCTGCCTCTGTGCGCACACCCCATTACAGCCCTCTCCAGCTCCTCGCATTGGCTTTCCTCTCCAAGAACGGCCGCCGCCATTTCCACCGCCGCTCTCCCTACTCCAATACCCCATAGCCCAATTCCTTTCTCTGGGAGGAGCTCCTCGTCCTCCTGAAGCTACTCCAGCCATTGGCCGAACCCCTCGATGACCCCAGTTCGTTGCCCATGGCAGCCCCTTTGCACCGCCCATGGCCTCCACCGGCAGCCCACCTCAGCACGCTTGCAGCCAAGCCGCCGCCTCAGGTGAGACCCACTGGTCACCCTCCAGCTCGTGCTCGCCTATTTCCTCCATTTTCCTTTCCCTGATCAGTGTTGCCCGTAGCTCCACTGAGGTCGTCGTCCAGCGCCGCCGCCGGCCCCTTTGGCCCCATCGCAGGCTGTGCCTCCACCTCTTGTGCCTTCACCATCTCAGGAGGTCCCTCCGGCCGCCGACGTTGACGCTCCTCCAGTCGCTCCTCACCAGTGCCGCCGATCCCCAACTGGGCGCCTCCTTCCCTCTCTGTTATTCTTCCCCCCCCTTGGCCGAGCATTTCTTCTCCCCTGCCTCACTCTCCCTCTTTCTATCTATGGCAGGTGGGCCCCAATTGAGATGCTATTTGGCTAAGGGAGGAATGTTTGTAATCTCTGTCGCATGGTGAGCTTCTGAAGTCTAACTCTAAGAATTATGCTATGAAGCCAATGTTTGGATCATGTTTGTAAAGAGATCCTTTGCTGTATTAAAACTGTGGTTGCGAAATAATTATGCTCATATCTAATACCCATTTACCCTTATATGAGAAATTATTCCGAACCAAGATCACATGACCAATTTTCCAATGGATGGCATATTCTTACTAATTGAATATTACAAGTTTAATTAAGCAAGTATAACAATGGTTATTTCGCACTAAGCATGTTAAGAAAATAACCCTAAAAATATTGTCATATAAGAATTTATCTGCTAGTTGCTTAAGAATCTAAAACGATCATGAAATCGCTTGTCATCTCAATTCAAGACCTAACACTTTTCGTCGATGCTCAAAAACATCAAATGCTAAGTCCAAAAGAATCCAGTACCTCACCTACCACCAACTTGAGCAATCTGCCTAGCACCCATTTTGCCTTCCTCCTTGAACTTGATAATATAAAGTTCAAGGATTTACTCTCTGGCACATAAGGTACTAAGTCACAAATTATTCATTTGCTAAACCCAATAAACCTTCCCTTCTACTTGTAAATAAAATAATTGTAAGTGCCATCTTCAATATCATCTTTAAAATACGAAGATTCAAATACCTATCGGCATGAGAAACTAATGAACCTAAATAAAGGATCCTTATTATCTACCTCCATTAATTTATCTTCGTATAATCTTAAGAATTGCATCCCAAAACCAAGCCTTGCTAAGACTGAGGCATAAAATAATATGTTTTAAGCAAGTAACACTCTTAACTTGTAATCTTGCTAAAACACAACTTTGCATCCCAATTAATCTAATTATCTTCCAATATTTAAGATTATGTGCAATCTTATCTTATGGAATTCAAAACCCATATTTCCATTAAATCGCCATCATCAATCTTCTTTAATAAGTTTGTGAATTGCTAGCCTGTTCTTAATTGTAATCGGATGAATAACCAACTCGAAACTATAATCAAAAGTTGGGAAGTATATTTAATCAAGTACCTGGCAAATCACCTTCTCAGGTAATCTTTTTAAAGATTTGTAAGTCCTGTTTGACTCTTGGAACTTCCTTGATAAATATAAATTGTTATAAAAGAAGTTATAAAGAAAAGAGCAAGCCCTGTATCTTGAACCCTGCAAACAGATCCTACGGGTGATCCTTTATTTAAATTCTTCGATTTCGTAAAATTTTCCCTCATGGTAAAGCTATTCAATCAACTTTTTCCTATCAAATAAATCCATTCCAATCTCTCCCTTTCTACTCTCAATTTGTAAACAACATAAAATAAATTCAATTAAGTTAAACTAGACTTTTGCCGCATTTGGATTTATTTGGTTGTTCCATTTTGTTGCCACGTATTAGAAGCTGTAGTCTAAAGACGATAAGCTCAAGTAGATTCAAGTTACAGTGAAGGGAGAATTCAAGATTTGACACGGCTAACTGGTTAAGCAGGCTTTGATTTAAATCAAGGCTGCGGTAAATAATCAAGGCAAGTCATCCCTTGATCATATTGATCCCACGTTTTACAAAAGTTATGTTCCTTTAAATTATCAAAAATCTGCATGCTTACTTTGTTATGCAACTTTATGTCAAATGTAAGGTAGATATTACCCCTGTTATGATACCAGTATTATTATGACATTCTTTACCATCTGATTCAATTAATCCTTGTCGCCCTAGATAATATTGCTATTAACATTAGCTAAGTCATATTTATTGCCAAGTGAGTCCAGAGCTAGGGCATTCAATTGTCCGGCTCATCATTATTCTTCAAACAATCAAATTGATTTTGGGTAGTCATGGGATGTAGATGACTGATAGTTTTGGCACAGATTATCTTATACTTCTCAAAACTCTAAAACTTGCTTACCTGTCTGGGCGGATGGTAAGAGTGGTTGGTGGATGTAACATTGAGCTATGGAAGCCGTCCGGACAAATTAAGGACTTAATCCTGTGTTGACCTCTCCATGTATAACAGTACAAACCACAAGCTGGCAAAGTGTAGACATGACCGAATAATTTGTACTCGCCAGTAAATGAATGCATTTCAGGGGAAAGTACGATTTTCTCGCTGGACGGAAAGCGTCCTGGAGATGATCGTGTCACTGGATAGAGGTGGGCGCAAGAGGGGGTCTAGCTGGCACCTAAATGGCCTTCCTGTAGACGAAAACTTTAGCGAGTGCATTCTTTTACTAGATACATTGTAAAGGTCATGTAATAATCCGGTTGATCTATATGTCCAAGGAAACATGTGGAATATAACAATTGGGTTATCTCTTGTGGGTAAAGATGTGCAAACTCTGCAGAGTCTAAAACTATTCGAATAGCCGTGCTCACGGTTAAGAGCGAACATGGAAACATCCTCGAGTTAGTTCTATTTTAAAAATCTTTTCGGGCGGGACGAAAACTAAGTAGAGAGAGGTACTCTACTTTGTTGGATTTTTCTTGGAGAGATGTACTCCAGCGGTAATTATGGTGCATGTAGCCCAGTAATCAAATTTAGCATTGGTGGAGGTAACCATACACTGTAAAAGGTGGATGTAACCTGCGCTACTATAAATATTGCACTCTCTCTTTACAACATGCATTTTGGTTAAAATTGCCAAGTCACGGGAATTTTATTTATAATATTTGGAAACGCTGCTTTAGCAAATAAAATAACCTCAAGCCTCTTTTCACAGCCTTGCACGTAATAGTTATTAGCATTGCATTCTGTGTGGTGGCTTGTTGAGTATAATTTGTACTCACTGTTGCTAATTACCCTCCAGTCAGTCAAGATTAGGAGAAAGCCTTGCAATGCTCCCAAAAGGGTCGACAGAGCTGGTATTCAAGAAGGCCGTGGACATAGGTCGCAAAACCCCAGTTGGCTACCTGTGAGCAAGTCCTGAGGGTCCCACTTGTGAAGATTTTCTGCTGCTGCATTCTCTACTTTCTCGGCCTAATCGGCCCATGTAAGTTATTACTGTATTAATTATGCTTTCGCTTAATATGTTTTTGATATCTGATGATGTAATGAGAGCACTTGCTACGATCCAGGAACGATCGAGAAATCACAGAGGAATTCGGATTTCTAAATCCGGTTCTGACAATGCCACTAAACCACTCTGCAAGCTAGCCAATTTACAAGATAACATAAACTGGTAATAATTTCTAAAATAAAGGTAATGGAACACTATTAATTAAAGAACAACCGTTAATAATTTTTACCAATTAAAGCGAACCACAACCTAACATTATTAATTAAAAATGATCAACAATGAGAGATAAAAAAAATGAATAACTAGAGACTGCACTTATTTATTACAGTATGAAACATGATATGGTGTGTGACAGAGATGTGCCGCTCTACCCTTCCCATGCATGCTCGAGAATCACTTGGAAGGGGGGACAACAAGAGTGAGATAAAAATCTCAGCAAGTAAATTGTTTAACAAGTTAATTAAACTACAATGGTTTAAGCATCAATAATTATTTTTTACAATTACTAAATTTATAACCTCAACCCAAATAATTACCAACAACGGTAAAACTTTGGCAAATAAATCTCGTTTGACTACTTCAAATCCTCAACCACTAATACTGCCAATATCAGTTTAGCATTAACATAATTTTCTCTACTGACTTTATTAATTCCCACACCCACAATTGCTAACAACAGTTACCACAAGAGAACCTATCATACCACTACCACAACTACCCCATCACAAGGGGTGGGTGAACCCCATTCCATGACCACATCCACATTCCTCATACCACAAGTGACTCTCATGAGCCAATCCCACATAAAAACTAAGAAGTTGTATTTGTTTGCAAATAATTCAACCAAAATACATTGCATAAGTATGCAAATGATCTATCCACAATGTAAATGCATATGAATGCATATGATCCACTGCACCCTTACCCAACCAGGTAAGAGTGTGCATCGTACTACAGCAATGTACGATGCTGTACCGGTACGGTCGCGACTATAAGCGACGACATCTACAATGAAAATGTCATGACATGTTATGAATGATATGATAATCATAATGCACAAGAATTTAACCTCTAAGAACAACATCATATGCATCATGAATTTAACCACAAAGGACAACAACATATTCAATATGAATACCATCTCATAATCCTTATATGATTCAATAAGGACATTACCACATAATCCGCATTCGGTTCACCAAGACCAAAATCAATCTATCCGAAGGTAATACTACCATATATATCACAATTTATTCATTAATAATACCGCCAACTAGCCCAAAATATAATCATTAAGAGTAGTACCACCAAGATCTCAATATCCTCGTAAGGAATACTACCCCACAACCACTTTTGTTTTTATTAAGAATTATACCACATAACCACAAATATTTCATCAAGGCATAACCAATTGATTGCTAAATTGCTACCACATAGACCACATTAAGGAAGCATGTAATTATGGCATAACTTCTCAAATTAAGAGAATTAACTAGTGTGAATATAGAATGATTAATGAGTAAAACAGTAGCACATCCGCTACGTTTACTTGCCTCTACAGTAAAACCACCTGTCCAAAGATACCTCTTAAAAATATAAAGACGCCACTAAAACTCCAGACCTGACAATCCCTACTCCGCCCGACAATCCTACGCCCAGCCCACTGCAGTGGCGCTACTTATTATTTTCGTATCTTTAAAACTATTAAGCCATTTACAACCAATGATATATTTCTGGGATCTACACTTAAATACCTTCACTTTTCAAGGAGATCTCTTATTTTTATTTTGCTACTAACATGGTGTAATTTAACACGTAAAACAGAAGATGTACTCTGTTTTGGCAATCTGGATAGCCAGCTTCTAACACACACCAACCACAGTACAAAGCCCTAAAAATTATTTTTTTTACAGCAACTAGATCTTCATATTCCCTACAACTTTCATTATTGAGAGGAAAAATATAAAAATAATCTTCTACTTCGAATCTACATCCAAACAGCAATCTGTCTCGGATTCCACCTCTGCGAGACAACAGTTTTCCCGACCCTGCTGTGCCCAAACCCTATGGCCAAAAAATCTGAAACAGATATAGGAGATAGATCTCGACGTCCTCTACAATTTTCCTTTTGGCTAGACCTATAGAAAAAATTATTTCGCTGGCCTAATCTGCGTAAACAGCCACGCTCCACAAATTGGACTACACGCAGACAGCAGGAATTCTCTAATCGGTGAATCAATTTGCTAATCCCCATCAATTCTCGTGCTAATAAACCTAATTATAGTAAAAACAGAAGGGTTTGGGATGGAGGGAAAAATATCTAGGGGATCCCTTGGGATCTCCCTTCTCTTCTCCTCTTCCTCTTCCTCTCTTCTCTTTGTTAGGGAAGGCTTAGGGTTAGGGGGAGGGGGGTGCGGCCAGAGGTGGGAAAAGGGGTGGGGGGCTGCGGCAATGGACAGCAACTCTTTGGGGGAGAGAGGGAGGCACAGAGGGGGTGGCGGCCAGGGGTGTGAAAGGGGGAGGGGGCTGCGGCAAGGGGACTAAATAGGGGGAGGCTTAGGGTTAGAGGGAGGGGGTGTGGCCACCCCTTGGCCTATTGGCCTAAGGTGGCAGGCCCACCTTCCAGATAGCCCACTTAGAAGTTTTTATTTATTTATTTCATTTTAGAATATTCCATAATTTTATTTTCTCTTCCCGTGATTTACCGAGAATCTGGGCGACTCCGCAATTAATTTAAAAATCGACACCGAAACGACGTTCAGGGTATTACAGAGGTGTACGGTATGTAAATCACGCACAAATCATTTATGCATTGCTATTTATGTTCAATCTAGATTAATTCTATATTCTCTAGCAATGCAATGTGTAGATCAATCTTTGTTAATTGTTAGTAGCAGACGATTGATCCGAAACCCTGCGTATGAGATCTAGAATACAATAGATTGGTTTTCTAGCATCTAGTTTTTAGATCAAATTATATCTCTGAAATATCTACACACGCTATGCCTAGATCAGTTGTATCCTAGACAAATCTAAACATACATTGAACCATGATCACACAGTTAATCTGCTGGTAGATTAATCACTAGATAGTAGATCTGCTGGTACCTAGATCAATCTCATAGATGAATTAGAAATTGAGATTAGAAATCAATAAACCAATAAATTGGATGAACTCGGTGGCTGCGGCCATAGTCGCGCCCGAGTGCTGCCGCATCCGTCTGCGCACCGGCCCCGTAGGCTGCTGCTGCGCTCAGAACCGCATGCACCGTCGCTGCATCGGGCCTTGTTGAGCCACCGTCGATCGCCGCACCCATATCGAGCCCACTGCCATTCTTGCATCCCACACACAGTCACCACTACATCGGTGTAACACCCTGAATTTCAGTAAAATTTAAAGCCTTTATTTTAAAAATAAATTTTTGGATTTTTCTGAAATTTTCTGGAAATTAATAAACCTTAAAATGAATTTTCAAAAATTAAAAGGATTTAATATGATTAAAATAAACATTAACATAAGCTGAAAACACTAACATCCATGGACGCGTGCACTGTTCATCTAAAAATTCTGCCACAGCCGTCTGATCTTCCGCGCCCCATCCCTGCCGACCACGTGTCACACCCGTGCCTTTCGTCTCAGATCCAAACCCTAGACTCACGTCATCTCCGCATCGGTGAACATTGGGATACGTGAATTTATTAATGCCGCCGCCTTGCTGTCTTCCCCACCGTCTCCCATCCGCCTCGCGCCACGCATCACCCATCCACCTCGCCCTTGCCGACCGACACGAGCGCTACCACCTTCCACGCCGTCTCCCCGCCGCCGGAGCCACCTCGCCGTTCCCCCGAGGACCCTCGCTGCTGCTGATCCCGCCGACCGTGCTGCGTCCCGCCTCCTCCCTGCCCATCGTTGGTAAACCTCCCGTCGCCATCCCATCTCCCCCTCGCCGTCGCCGGACCGCACCACACCGCACTCGAGCCACGCTTGCCCTCGCCTGTGCACTACCTCGGTTCGCTTGCGCCGTGCCGCCTCGCGCCACACGTCAGCCATCCGACGGCCTGCACGCCCCATCCCCACCGTCGGTCTAGATCTAGATTGAAGGCCCAGATGCCACCACGTGTCAGAGTCCCAGCCGTCAGATTATGCTGACGTTAGCCCTAACCCGCGTGGCGCCGACGCTTCATCTCTTTCATGGACGCAGTCCACCGTGAACCAAGTCACCGACAACCAGTCCCCACGTGTCAGCGCACTATGCTGTAGACCTGTGGACCCGTCCTAGCTGAGTCAGCATGCCGTGTTAGCACGCCACATCAGCCTAGCCACCATGTGGCAGTACCACATCAACGCCAGCACCACCCGACCCCACTACCACGTCAGCATGCCACGTGTCAGTGCCACGTCAGCCCTAGTGCCACATGTCAGTGCCACACATCCCTCCCGTGCCACGTGTCACTGCCACGTCAGCCACGCCTGCCACGTTGGCGCGACACTAGAAACACTGTTCCATGGACCGAGTCCACTGTGAACCCAACTTTTCGTGCACCGAATCCACAACACAGTAACTTTTCTGAATTTCCAATATTTTGTTTAGAATTAATTTTCCGAGAGCCCGTTCTCCTCCATCCTAACTCCGATTGATCCTGTTCTTTTTTAAAAAATTCATGTAAAATTGAGCTCTATCTGTTCGTTTTAGTTTCAAGGTTTTTGGAGTTCATTTGAATTTTATTTGATTTGTTTTTGTTGTTTTGGTCTTTTTTTTCTATCGTTAGATCCCTATTTCGGAGGAGCAAGAGCGACGCCAGAAGACCCCGAGTAACTCGCTGAGCATAACCAAGGCAAGTAGTAACCTTTGATCATGTTAAACCCATATTTTAATCTATTATTTATCTACTTTGTTTTAAATTATTCTGCATTGCTATTTTAATACAACCTTTGTACTTGGTAGTTATTACCCCATTTGATTAAATCTCTCCTTGATAATTTTGTACACCATGATGTCATTGCCACAATAGGTTGGGAAATTACATAGGGATGTTATGCTAGATGTCACATGGGTTGTATGACTAGAATGCTTAGCCTTGCTTATTTTACGAAAGGGTTTATCATCGCATATGAATAATTAATTTAACTTAATGAAATATGGAACCGTGTTTGGTGCCACAATTATTAAAATTTGTGCCATGACATCGGTGTGTCATTGGTGTGGTTATACAAACTTGATTTTGCACCTAGGTGAGTGATCGTGCAGTAAAGGGGGATGTGTGGATTCACTTCGTGAGATGTAAAAGCCTTGCCCGGGTAATATTAAGGACTTAACTTTGTACGTCATTGATCTGAGCTTTACCGTGCAAACCACATGTCTAGTATGGGATAGATCTGGCTGATTAATTTGGGATATTTCAATTTCAATCTTGTCATTGTGATGAACATGGTTGCTTATTTCCATATGGCACAAGGGAGGTGTAATGCGAAACCCTAGCGGGCGGGATTGGGTTGGAATGGAACTTTGTAAAGGCCTTGTTGTGATTTCCTTAGTACGAGTTAATCACATCGTATGGGTACAGTTGTGCAACCTCTGCAGAGTGTAAAAACTATTCGAATAGCTGCGTCCTCGGTTATGGACAATGTTCAGTGATTTCACACGAGGGGTAGTGATTCCACATAAACTTGTGGTTTATGGTTGAGAAGTGAACGGGTAGTTCACTGTTGGCTTAGCTAGTGGATGGGAGATTTACAAGTGGTTTAATTTCAATTTCATTGATTATTTATCTATTACTGTTTTCATTAAAGTTCGCTTTCAATCTATCATTGTATTTATCTTAAAATGTCATTTTATGCAAATTAACCTTACAGTCATCCATTCGAAATCCTTGCATATTATATCGGATTCATTTGTTACAAATGACTTGCCGAGTACCAATGTACTCACGGCTTTACGCCTATTGTTGCTCAGTTGAGGAGGAGTATTACCAGCAGGAGGTACCAGAAGGAGAGTACTTCAGCGACTTCATGGATTAGGACTTCGCTCCCCAGTCGATTACCTGTGGGCATGTCGAATGGCTACTACGCTTATTTTATTTCGTTCCGCTGCTAGACTTTAAGCCCTTCGGGCTAGTGATATTGTAAGCTTGACCATGAGGTCATACTTCAGATATTTATCGATATTTGAGTTTCCCCTTTATTTTTAGCGTTTATATGATTGTTATGTCATCTATGTTTAACTGTGTGCACTAGCGTGATCCTAGACTAGTGCATTATACACAGAGAGTTCAAATTTGCATATTCAGGTCTCAACAATCGAGCCCCGCGCTGGGCCGCCGCCGCTGCTTCGCATCTCACGCCTAGCCGTCACTTGCTGTGCCCGAAGCGCTGCTGCCCGCTCGTCGGCCATGGTCACTCGGTTTTCCCCGCCTGCTCGCCCACATGTCGATCCGGAAAAAGGGGGAGGTGGAGCGGCAGTCGTGGTCGGGGGAGGCGATTGTGGTCAGGGGAGGCGGAGCAGCGGTTGCGGCCGGGGGGAGGAGGTGCGGCGGTTGTAGCCAGAAATGGGGCGAGGTGGAGCAGCCGAGAGATGAGGAGAAATGGGTGTCGGTGGAAAAGATAAGGGCGGCTGGCAATCTTGCAAAGGGGCCCTTGGGTCTTTCTAAAATTATGATTATCTGATGGAAATTTTCAATTTGACCCCGGGTTTTGGTTAAATTAGAATGGATATAATAAAACCGAATCTAAAATTATGAATATGTCCCTGCTGTTTGTCAGAATTAAAATTTGGTCTAGTAAAATGATTTATTCTGTTCATTTTATTTACTAAATTATTTTTAGCTTTAATGTTGTTCAATTAATGTTATGGCACTTGTTATTCATATTTCTGGAATTGATTTATTCAGCCTATGGTTTTTCTGCTTAGACAATAATTCTGAAAGTTATTTATCAATTAGCAAAAAAATATTAAAATTGTGAAAAAATTCTAGAAAAGTTTAGAAAATTCTAGGGATTTATATGTTGAGTAGATAAATTCAATACCTTGCTGATTTTGCAATATCCATGCTATTTACCTTAAGTAAATTTATAATTGCACATGGATAATATAGGAAATGTCTAATATCGCTAAGAAGGAGTTTGCCGAGCTTGCCCTTGACAGTAGCAACTACATCACATGGGCCATGGATGCTAAGATCAACCTGACGGCCAGATCACTCGGCACTACCATAACCTAACGGCCAGATCACTCGGCAGCTGGGACTCCCGCCATTCTTGACACCGCCAAATATGCGGCGCTACATTTCTTGAGACACCACATCCACCCAGACCTGAAGTCTGAGTATCTTCTGGAAGAAGACCCATTTGCACTATGGTACTCCGTGAAGGAAAGGTATGATCAGTAGAGATCCATCATGCTGCCTGAAGCACATCGTGAATGGACCAACATCAGGTTTCAGGATTTCAAAAGGGTGTCTACGTATAACTCTACCATTCACAAGCTTATCGCTAAGCTCAGATTTTGTAACCAGAAGATTACAGATACCGAGATGATTGACAAGACTTTGAGCACTTTCCACCCTACTCACGGGGCCCAAAGCAGCAGCATGCCGTCAGGCCAAGTATAAGAAGTACACGGAGCTGATTACCACTCTTCTCGAGGCAGAGAAGAATGATGAGCTACTGATGAAGAATTATTAGACTCGTCCTACTGGGTCATAGCCATTGCTAGAAGTACATGCTTATTCCCGGAGGACCAATGGTAGCCGTGGCCGCGAAAAAGGCCCTATGCAGAAAGGTGGACAGTGAAAGAAGCTGAGTGTACAAAAGGATAATGGCAAGTCCCGCTGGATGGGGCGAGGTAGAGGCAAGGCACAGAAACTAGATTTGGGCAACAAGATGACCTACCCCCCTTCGCCTTGCTACAGGTGTGGTTGCTTGGACCATCTGGTGGAACTCTACCAAGAGTCAGTTGCAGTTGCCAAAGGCAAGGGGGCACTAGTGAAGAAACCTGCAGAGACACACTTTGTTGATCAGCCTGATGCTGGTAATAGTGATGCCCCGAGTGCAATGATAGAGCTCGACACTACAATAAGGGGTGATCACGTGGAGGTTGACATATATGGCAACCTACAGTAGGCCATAGGATGCCTCCATGGGTAACTCTAGATGTCATAATTTTCTTAAATTTGCTTTATCAGTTATATAGCAACCTACAGTAGGCCATAGGCTGCCTCCACGGGCAACTCTAGATGTCATAATTTTCTTAAATTTGCTTTATCAGTTTAGATTATTCTAGAAGAATAATGGATTATTCATAAGCATTATCTCGATGCCATAAGCATTAATTGTTTAAGGTTTAAACATTATCTTGATGAATAAAGTGAGTTGCCTATTCTTTTAGATCTTTATTCCTGTTGTATTATTATTTGATTATATTATACTCTATATAGAACCATCCATCAGATCCGATGGCGGAGGAAGAGATTTGTATGGTAGATAGCAGAACCACCAACTTGATTGTTGTGGCTAAAGCCAAACAGTAAAGAAGGGGACTCGTAGGAGAGGAAGAGGAGAGCCAGATTTGGGGGAGAGCTGTAAGAATGAGGGGATGTCCCCCCTCCTGCCCCTCCTGGGGGTTTATATACATGAATGGGGTAGAATAGGAAATCCACATTCTACCCCTTAATACTTACAAAGGATGAGGGCACATTGGTATATTTACACCTCTACACTATCGAGCCTATTACATATTAGGCCAGTTGTAAGGCCCAGTCACGGGGGTTTGGGCCACCCCCACAATAGTACTCCATCGGCGATGGCGCAAAGGTCCGATGGCGCGTGGCGCGCTAAACTACCCCAGCCCCGTTCCCGATGGCAGCGCGAGGGCACCGGGCCGGTGAGCCGATGCAACAAAGAGGTCCACGGAATCCCACGCTGAAGCCGGGTCATCGCCTACAAGGTGGGCGGTGAGGAGCTGCGCTGGAGCCGAGCCGTCTCGCAGAAGGCCGTGCCTACGAGGCGGACGGTGAAGTCGCCGCCGCCGCCGAGGCAATGCCTACTAGGCGGGTGGCGAGGCGCTGCTCCGAAGCCAGGTCGTCCCATCGAAGCCGTGCCTACCAGGCAGATGATGAAGTCCTGTGCCGGAGCCAAGCCATCTCTCCGAGGCCTTGCCTACCAGTTGGACGACGAAGTCCTGCGCTGGAGCCGAGCCGTCTCGCCGAGGCCTTGCCTACCAGGCGGACGACGAAGTCCTGCGCCGGAGCCGAGCCGTCTCGCCGAGGCCTTGCCTACGAGGTGGACGGCGAAGGCGTCACCGCCCACCGAGGTAATGCCTACGAGGCGGGAGGCGAGGCGTTGCTCCGAAGCTGGGTCGTCCTACCGAGGCCGAGCCTACCAGGGGAAGAAAATCACTACTGGCCATCAGTTTTTATAAGTGCATTCAAGGCATTGGTATGAGATGACTTAGAGAGTTACAAGGTTCAGGGGAAGAAAATTCTTGAACCTCAGCCCATGTGTAAGGCCAGAAGACTTATATAATCTTGAAGATCTATAAGTTGCACTCTTGTTCCCTTTGTGAGTTTTTCCTGAAGTTTTCTCACGCAAGGTTTTTAATTAGGCAACAAGTGCCACAAGTAACAGATGCAATATACTCTTTTCTCTATCCCTTTTTTTCCATTGGGTTTTTAGGAAGAGTTTTTGATGAGGCATATGCATACCGCGGTATTCGCCTAAGGGGGAGTATTATGAAACTTAAGGTTTTAATTATAGGCAAATACCAAAAATACCACTACTTTACTCTTCTATAAATATGGAGGTTTTGTGCCATGTAAAGAAACAATTACAAGATCAATAAAGCCTACCATCTATTACTCTATTCTCTGTGTCTTGTGAGAATGTTGATCCGCTCTCAAGATGTATTGTGAATTGCATTTCCGCTCATCGATCTACACCAATTCTTAACAGTTAATACAATTGTACCAACTAGTTTTCATCTAGGTGACAAGGCATGTGATAACGAGGTTAAATTTGGCTATAAACAATGGAACATGGGTATAACTAGAATTCAAATCGTCTTTAAATTAAATTTGAATAAAATTACACATCCATAAACATTTAAAAACACCATAAATAATTTAAAATATTCAGAATAATATGGTCAAGGGTGTAACTTGGCTTGCTCGAAGTTCAGTTGCTGAAAATCGTCGAAGTCAAACTCTCCCGAATCGTTGAAATCTAAACACGAAGAAACAAAATAAAGTGAAGAAAAATTCAAATAAAATTCAAAAATACAAAAGGATTCTAGAAATGGATAATTTAGGATTTTAGAAGAATTTTTAAATTTGAACGGATCCAAACGGAGTTAAAATGAAGAAATACGGGCTTCCAAAAGTTTGAAAACAAAGAAAATGGAAAAGACTGATTTGTTGGAATTATTTTTATACTAAAAAAGATAATTATGAAGTCAGCAGAATTTTATGGAATTATTCTAGTGAAGGAAAATCAAATTTATGACATCAGCAATGTAATTAATTTCTTTAGCCGAATTATTTTTGTGGGGAAAAATAATTGTAAAAGCTGACGTGGCGCTTTTGGGGTGACGTGGCCACCACATGGCACCACGTGGCTGCCAAGTGGCTGCCACGTCACCACTTCACGCTGACGTGGCTGGGTGCCTACGTGGCCGTTAGGTGCCTACGTGGCCGTGGCATGGCGCCACTCAGCTGCCACCTGGTAGCCACACGGCTGCCACGGGAGCTCGGCTGCTGACTTGGCACAGCCAGCCGGAGATGGTGCACGGCGCCCAAAGGTCGCCAACGTTCCAGTGGGTGGTGGCGCCGACCGACGTGCGCAAAAGCAAGAGGGATGCGAGGGGAGTTCAGCAGTACCGGTTGGAGGTTCCGAGGACGGCTGGAAAGGGCTAGCTATGGTGCGGGGCAGCGGTCAGAGAGAGGTCATCGGCGGCGGGGTACTCTGGTGGTTCTTGCGCTCGAAAAAAGAGTGGAGGAGGTGTGTGCGAGCCCGGCCAAGCTATAAGTGGTGGCGACGTGGCCTGAGGAGGTCTGAGGAACCGACGATTCCTCATTGGACCTCCACTGACGAAGTAAAGTAGAAGTCACACGGTGAGACGGGACTAAGGGCGGAACTAGGCGCAATTGGAGGGGGAGGGGAGCTTCGGGTGCACGGTCGGCAAGGAAGGATCTTTATAGGGGAAGGGCGGAGTAACGGTCGAGCAATTGCTCACCGGACTTGAAACGATCCCGCGCATGGTTTTAGCAATCCACGAGGTAACGAACAGGGGAGGTGGGTGGTTCGGGTGCAGTGGGAGTGGGGGATATCATTGCACAATTGCGCGGGAGGAAAGGCGGGAGAAACTGAAGCTTTAAAGCTTCGGTTATGGTCTTTAATGGCGGCGACGACGGCTCGGGGAAAAACAAGGTGGGGAAGGGGACGGGCCCGACAGGCGGGCCCCACCTATCGGTGAGAGAGGGTGAGGGAGAAGGAAAAGGCGACGGCGGGATTTGTGACACGTGGCGCATGAGAATGATCAGGGCCGCTAGATGATGCGCGAAGGGGTAAGTGGCTACAGATGGCTAGGATTAGTTTCGACAGGTGGGGATTGAATCCTAGCGTGACATATGTCAGCCTGAGGGAAAAAGGGTTTAAATTCCTTTTTAAGTTTTTCAGAAATACTTAGGAGTTTCAAAAATGCTTAGAAAATACCAAATAGAATCCAAAAATTCCAGAAAAATTCGAAAGTTCCCTGGAACTATTCTAGACTTAATAAAAAATATTTTTAACTTATAATGGCATTTAGTTCTTATAAAAACACTAATTTTCTTTGAAAAGGGAGTTTTTATATCAAATTTTTGTTTGAAAATTACTATAATTATAGAATGGCTTAGGAAAAATAAAATAAGCTAATTTTGGCTTTAATAAAATGGATAATTTAAATTTTCTTACTCAAGGCTTGAAATAAAATCCAGAAAAATAAATAAAAGCACATAAAATTTTTGGATGTTACACTTATCCTCAGGTATTACAGTGGCCTCCCCCTCGGTACTCTCTCACCGACCACTACAATGGCACCGCCATGGCCGCTTCCCTTTATAAGGTGGTGGATTCCTCATTGGACAGAATAGATCTGAGAGTTGCTTCTCATTTCCCCATCTTATATCACCCGAGTGCTTGATTTCACTGGTCATTCTCTCTGTGGTGGCGGCGCTAAGTGGCAATGTAGCTTCCCTCCTACAACCAAGCTTCCACTCAGAGTCTCAGGGGAAGGCAGAGGTGAAGGTGCTGGTCGGGTTGGTGAATCAACTAGAGCCTTGATTGACTCATGTCCTTCTTTGGTCTGTTTCGATCTGGTGATGACTTCTCTTGTTGCTATCAAGCTTGGTTGTGATTTCTTGGAAGAGTGCTCTATTGTGTGCACTTGGCCGGTGTGCATTTATTTGCTGTCTTGCGCGATGACTCCTGAACCTCGACTCCATTATTTAGTGTGCCCCTGATTGTTGAGATGGGTATTGTATCTCCATGAACCACACCGATCACACCGAGGCATAACAGCGGCAATAAGTTTTCTAGCATAACGTCATCTTCGATGTGCCTTGCTGAGCTATCTTCTTGGATACTTTGATTGCCATCGCTTGTGTGAGTTCATTCTTTGTTGATTTTGTGACAAGTTATTTTGCTCAGTATGTCGTACTAGTGTATATATATATATATATATATATATATATATATATATAATTATATATAATGAGAATCTCTAGTTCTGGGTTACTATGTGTGATAGCCTGTGGGATTGAAAAGCTCAATGAGGATCAACTATCAAAGTGAGATTAGTGTGATATTTTAGGAGTATTCTTCTAGTTTTGAACTGATTGTTGCTAGTTATTTGCTGCCCTGCTATTGCTCTGGTACTTGCAAAAACCTTGAATTGATATTCACTGGAGTATTAGTCTATTGCCTTTTTAGTACAATACTTGCAATTTAATTCTAATTGTTATTGTCACTCTACTATGGTAAGGTTTTATCTTTATATCATAACTAGCAGAATATTTAGAAAGAGTCGCTCCGATTGTTGATCCAACTTGATAATTGTGGCAAGGATGCCTTGTTCTAAAACAAGAATAGGCCAACATCTGAGAGCTAAATATATAACAATTTGAGCAATATTTTGATTGTTTATTCTATTATGTTTAACTTGTTAAGCATAATTTCACTTTTAGATGACATAGAAATAGTTATTTAATTGCATACATTTTACTAGTGTTCATATCATTTGTTTATTGTTAGAGTTATGCTTTCATATTCATAATTAAATCTAAAATTATTTAGCTAAAAATATTATCCAACACAAACTTCCTCTTGAGGGCATCGAACACACTGTTGTGGCTACAGACCAAACAGTGAGAGAGGTGTATGGTAGTGGAGAGTTAGGTGAACAATGTCCTCTTGGTCTTTCCCAAGGGCTCGGTATGATATATATACGTGCGCCCTCGTAAGGAGCGTCTTTACACTGGTAACCTTACGTCGAGCCTCCTTCCGAGGGCATTCATGTCATTACACATGTCCTACTCGGGACCTACAACTTTCCAATAGGCTAGCTGGGTCTAGGCGCGGGCCACCCCTACAACAGGAGCCTCTCATGGTGAAGGGCTTCACAGGCTGAAGCCATGTTGCCGAGCCCTTTGGCCCCCTCCGTCCCTGCGGCCTGTGACCTTGTGTTATTGTGGGCGAAGATGATTTGGCGCATGTAGCCCCTCGTGGCTCCGCGGAGTCGGAGCCGCGGGACCACAGGCGGGGTCAACATCGAAGTCGTGCGCCGGGTGGTCATAGGCGGAGTCGCAGTTGCCCTACGAGGGCAGAGACCTCATCGATGCGGGATGAGCAGGCAGGCGCAGGAAGTTGGGCGTGCGTGGTCGGCCGCGTCGGCTGTAGTCCCGCCGGTTGCGGTTCTCGATGGGCGGCCGTTGGGTTTCCCCAGGTGGAGACCGCTATATATGTATATCCGGAGGGCTGTAGTGCCATTCCGAAAGTAGCTGAGATGACCTGATCTCGAAAATGTGCCTTCTATAGTTTATGAACATGCGGGAGAGTATCGCTATGTTGATGAACTGAAGGAGGCCTATTTCGAGCACAATATACGGCGACGACCGGCCGCGGCGCGCCAGTGGGCAGGGCGATTTACTGAGCTCTGCTTCGTGCCGAGTACGTGGTGTCGGGTTGGCCGCCGAGGTAATGCTCGAGGTTGGTGTCATCCTTCGCAGGGTCTCGACCGTCCCGCCGACCAACGTGCCCTGCACGTGCCTTGACCACGACGCCGCCCTCCTCGCTAACTGGTGCTGCGTGGATCGTCGCAGCCACTCAGTGAGTGGGCTGCTCCGCGAGCACTATGTGCGACCTAGCATCCATGGAGAGACATGGGATGCGTTAGGATGCGAAAACAATTGCTTATGCCAAGAGTGAAGAAATATGGTTCGCAGCAGGTGCTGGGGTTGCTCTGGGCCACCGAAGCGGGGGACGTCTTCTGGCTGCCGTGTTGGCCCGTGGGTACGTGTTCGAAGTGTCGGAGCCCAAGGCAGACCCGGGGTGGTCTGCGGAGGCGAAGGCCACGTCGAGGGCGGAGCCAGGGTTGTCCCGTAGAGGCGAAGGTCCCATCGAGGGCGGAGCCGAGGTTGTCCCGCAGAGGCGAAGGTCCCATCGAGGGTGGAGCCGAGGTTGTCCCGTAGAGGTGAAGGTCCCGCGAGCGCGGGCGAGCGCGCTATTGGCGCGTCGTCGCGTCGTCGCGACCGCTGTCCGGCCGGTCCGCGCATATGAGCAAGCCAGCCGAGTTGGAGGAGGAGAAGGGCCATCTTGCTGCGTCTCTGAGGGAGTGGGACCAGGCTCTGGGGAACACCTCAACGACGGCATGGAATGCTATGCTGGCCTTGGAGGGCACCCTTGAGAATCTTGTCGCCGAAGTGCCGCCCCGCTCATTCGGGCCCGAGGAGATGCCGTGGACACTTGGGCAGATTGGGGAAGCTGCCGATCTTGCTCATGCCGCTGCGACATCCTTCGGCAATCACTGCTCCTACGTGACCGCCCTCCTGGTTTGTGCGCTTCTCCAGCACCGGGGCTGCCATCATTTCGAAGAATTGGGCGACCTGCAATTGGAAATACTGGCCGAGGCCGGAGTGATGGCCGACACAGTGCATGCTGTTCGGCCCACTGTTCGGTTTTTCCACGAGCGAATCTGGGAGTACATCGGGGAGGCCGCAGCGAAGGTAGAGCTGCGGTGGGTACGGCGAGGGGAATCTCGGCGAATGGCTGGATAAAGTGCCCCGACGGGACGATGATGGCGTCGGCGCCTCGAGGCAAGTATGACCCCAGGGTTCTTGCGCGTCGGTGTGTGTTGTAACCTACGCAGGCCATTCTATGAATGAAGCGAAGATTGCTTCCCTTGCTTTGACCAATGAAACCATTTTGTTCCAAGCAGCTACCTGGTGTGGACCGGCTACTGATTTTCAATGCCATAACCCGGCGCGCTATGGTACTGTGGCGAGTCAAGACTCGCTGAATTTCTGGGTGAATCGACCCTCGACGGGCGAGGCTTCGGTGCAGAAGACCATCTAGGCGGAGCCAAACGAGTAGCGTTGGCTCCTAGTGGAGGTGGGCGCGCAACTGCGCCGTCCCATATCCTGTGGACTGGTGGCATCGGCGCTGGCACCTAGTCGGCTTTGTAACCACTTTCTAGCAGCGTGGTAAATAAGACGAAGCGCTCGTCCCAGCCACCATCTTTTAGGCACCCCCGCTTGTGTGCTTTTGTTGTGAAGTTTGTTGGCTAGTTGGGGTAGACGCGCGAGCGCTCCGTCCCCTACCCTTCAGAGCGGTGGCAGGGGAGCTGGCGCCTAGTTAGAGTAGACGCGTGAGCGCTCCGTCCCCTACCCTTCGAAGCGGTGGCAGGGGAGCTGGCGCCTAGTCGGAGTAGACGCGCGAGCGCTCCGTCCCCTACACTTCGAAGCGGTGGCAGCGGAGCTGGCGCCTAGTCGGAGTAGACACACGAGCGCTCCGTCCCCTACCCTTCGGGCGATGGCGCGAGCCGGGCGCCTAGTCTGGGCGACGCGCGAGCGCTTTGTCCTTACCTTCAAGTGGTGGCGCGAGCCGCGCCTAGTCAGAGTAGATGCGCGAGCGCTCCGTCCCCTACCCTTCGAAGCGGTGGCAGCGGAGCTGGTGCCTAGTTAGAGTAGACGCGCGAGCGCTCTGTCCCCTACCCTTCGAAGCGGTGGTAGCGGAGCTGGCGCCTAGTCGGAGTAGACGCGCGAGCGCTCCGTCCCTTACTGCTGGTCGGGATAACGATGAAGTAGGCTTGAGGAATGACAGGAATCTAGCTCCGTAGGCCTGTCCCCGACGGTCGATAGGGGGCCTCACGGGCGCAACTGTTGTGCCGCAGTTCAAGACGCTGACAGGATAGCTTAGGCGGGATCAACAGGGCTCTGCGCACGTCGCTTGACAGCTACGTGGGAAGTGTCCCCCGCCCTTTGTCCATTGCATCGGGCCCCCCAGGATAGGGGGGACACGTGGGGCGTAGGTAGTGGAGTCCGTCACATCAAGCAAAGATCGCCAGATCACATTGTCGAGACCCGAATATGCAAATTCGGTCTCTCTGTGTAAACTGCACTAGTCCAGGATCACGCTAGTGCACACAGTCAAACATAGATGTCATCGTAGTCATACACACGATAATAATAAGGGAAAACTAGAATATCGATAAAATATCAAGGGTACGACCTTATGGCCAAGCTTACAATATCTCTAGCCTAAGGGCTTAACAAAATAGCAATGAAATCCAAAATAAAGCGTAGCGACCAATCGACAAGCCACAGGCTATCGAGTGGAGAACGGCCTAATCCGTGAAGTCGCCGTAGTACTCTCCTTCCGCACCTCCCGCGATAGTATTCCTCTCCTCAATCGAGCAACATAGGCGTAAAGCCGTGAGTACATTGGTACTCAAGAAGTCGCTTGTAACAATAAATGCAATATAATATGCAAGGCTTACCAAAGGAAGGCTGAAAGGTTAATTTGCATAAAGGCATTTATTGATGAAATATATTAAATAACTTGAAAGCGAAAGTTAATCAAAACAGTAATAATAGATAATCAAAGGAATAAACATGAACCACTTGTGAACACCAATTCACAAGTTTAAACCAACAAATGAACTACCCGCCCACCCCAACATAAACCACCAAGTTATAAATGAAACACTAACCCTCGTGGTGAAATCCCGAGCACCGCCCATGACCGAGGACGCGGCTATTCGAATAGTTTTACACTCGCAGAGGTTGCACAATCTGTACCCACACGATGTGATTAGCCTAGGCCTAAGGAAATCACAACAAGGCCTTTACAATGCTCTACCTCAACACAATCCTGCCCGCTAGGGTTTCGTGATCACACCCCCTTGCGCCACATGGAAATCAGCAACCATGTCCATCACAATGGCGAATTGAATTGAAATATTACAAATTAATCAGCCAGTCCATCCCATAATAGACATGTGGTTTGCACGATTAAGCTCGATCAATGGCGCACAAAGTTAAGTCCTTAACATTTCCCGCGAGACTACCACATCCCCAAAGTACAACTGATTTCCCCCTTTCGCACGATCACTCGCTCGAGTGCAAAACCAATTTGTATAACCAAGCCAACGCTACACCAATGACGTGGCACAAATTTTAATACACGTGGCACCAACCACGGTTCCATATGTCATTAATTCAAATTAATAATTTAACATGTGTGATGAGACCAATCGTAAATATAAACCGGCTAAGCAATCTAATCGTACCAACCCATGTGATAAATAGACTAGCATCACTAATAAATTTCCCAACCTATGGTGACAAAGGCATCATGGTATTTCAAAGTGTCAAGGAGGTATAATTGCAATTGGGACAATAGCTACCTGCAAAGGTTTGAATAAAAATAGCAATGCAATGTAATTTAAAGCAAAATAATTAAATAATAGTTTGCAAAATTGGGTTCAACATGATCAAGGGACACGACTTGCCTTCGTTATGCTCACGAGGTACTCTGGTCTTACAGCGCGAAACCTGCTCCTCCGAATCCGAATCTAACGAGAGAAAACGACGGAAACAAAGAAACACATAAAATGACAAGAAAAAGAACTCAAAATTCACAAAACCAGAACCAACAGCTAGAGCTCGATTTTAGATGAATTTAGAAAAAGAACGGGTCAATCGGAGCTAGGACGGAGGAGAACGGGCTCGCGAAAAATTAATTCTAAAATTAATTCGGGAAAATCGGAAAAGTTACTGTGCTGTGAACCCGGTCCACGAGATTCCGAGTCCACCGTGGACGCGGTCCACGTAACAGTGCACGGCGGCGGCTGACGCGGCGGGGCGTGCTGACGTGGCAGCAGCATATGCTGCCACGTGGCACATGCTGACGTGGCAGCTGACGTGGCTGCCACGTGGCTCGGGAGGCGGCTAGGGCTGACGTGGCGCTGACGTGGCATGCCACGTGGCCTAGGGCTGACGTGGCACGCGCTGGTGCTGCCACGTGGATAGGCTGAGCTGGCGGCTCGGGCGCGGGCGACGTCGGCGGGATCCGACGGCGGGGACGCGGCACGCTGCCGATCGAGCCTCGGCCGATCTGAGCGCGGCGAGATTGCGCGCGCGGCGTGGGCGACGGTGGATCGGCGACGCGTGGCGGCTCGCGGCGTGGCGTCGGCGCGCATGCGCGCGCGGGCGAGCGCGGATCGCAGCGCGGGCGACGCGGCGGCGTGGCGCGAGGGCGGATTGGCGACGCGTGGCGGGTGCACGCGCGAGGCGACGGTCGCGGCGCGCGCGCCGCGCGCCGAGGCGCAGCGAGGCGAGGCGGCGGGCGACGAGGGCGAGCGCGGGCGACTCGGCGGCGGGCGGCGAGGCGACTCACCGGCGGCGCGGACGGCGGCGGGAGGGCGGCGACGCCGCGGCGCGAAGATGCTCGGCGACGCCGGCGGGTTTCCGACGACGCGCGGCGAGGGCGAGCGGAGGCGGCGGCGTGAGGGTTCGGCGAGCGTGCACGCGAACCGAGGCAAGGCGGCGGTTTTATCACGCGAACCGAGGCAATCCAATCCGGTTCGCGACGGTCGC
Source organism: Melocanna baccifera (assembly GCA_036346265.1). Lineage (NCBI taxonomy): Eukaryota > Viridiplantae > Streptophyta > Magnoliopsida > Poales > Poaceae > Melocanna > Melocanna baccifera. The sequence goes on along the minus strand of CM070682.1, from coordinate 17,630,222 downwards.
AACGCGACAAGTTTGGACGGCCGGATTCAACGCGAGAGATCGGACGGCCGGACGCACGCGAGGGTTAGGTTAGGGTTTGCGCGCGCGCGAGGACGACGGCGGAGATCGCGCGCGCGCGACGGGCGGCCGAGGGCGCGCGAAGGCGCGGCGCGGGCGGGCGTTGCGGCCGCCGCCGGTATGGATCTTGCCGACGCGTGGCGCGAGGCGGATCGGGCGGGCGAGCGGCGCGCGGAAAGGGTACGGCGCGGCGGCGCGGGATGGGCGACGCGTGGAGGAGAGAGGGAGATCGGGCGGTGAGGTTAATTTCTTTTCTTTTCTTTTCCGAAATTCAAATAAACTTCTAAAAGCTCTAGAAAATAGCAAATAAATCCCAAAAACACCAAAAATACCAGAAAATTCCTTGAGACTGAGGAACACAAATAAAATATTTTCCACTTATGTTAATGTTTATTTTAATCACATTAAATCATTTAAAACTTTAAAAATTCATTTGAAGCTTCAATTAATTTCAGAAAATTCCAGAAAATTCATTTTGAAATCCGTGCTTTAAAAATCTCGTAAAAACAGATGTTACAAACCTTACCCTTAAACGAGATCTCGACCCCAGATCTCGGGCCAACTAAGAGAATAGGTTCGAAACTCCGCTCTGAGATCCTCCTCGCGCTCCCTGTGGCTTCCTCCTCGGAATGGTTGCTCCACCGAACTTTGCAAAACGGACCGCTTTATTCCGGTGACTCGCTCGACACTTCCAAGATTTTGACTGGTGCTCTTTGTACGACAAATCCTCCCGCAGATCAACGGCCTCAATCGCACAACCTCCTCAGTGCGCGCAGCACTTCTTCACTAGGACACATGAAAGACGCCATGTACCCCATCGAAAGACGCAGTAGCTCCAAGCGATAAGCAACCTCTCCCTCGCTTGAAATCTGAACGGACCAACATATCTCGGTGCAAGCTTTCCTTTTAGTGAAACCTCTTCACACCCTTGAATGGTGTGATCCTAAGGTACACAAAATCATCCGCTCAAAACTCGGCTCTCGTCGCAGTATCTCAGATAGCTTTTACATGCGCCCGGCAGCCTTTCAACCTTTCTCAGATCAAGCGGACTTTATCCTCGGCTTCTTTCAAACAATCCGGCCAAAACTCGACCTTCCCCGCCTCTTTCCAATTGAGAGGGGTCTCGCATTTCTGCCATACAATGCCTCAAACGGTGACATCTCGCAAACCGGCTCGATAATCGTTGTTGTATGAGAACTCGCAAAGGGTAAACAATCTGTCCCACTTAGACCCATGATCAAGCACACAAGCTCTCAACATGTCCTCCGTAACTGATTAACTCGCTCTGTCGACCATCCGTCTCGAGGGTGATATGTCTTGAAATTCGGTGAGTTCCCATAGCCTTATGGAAACTACCCCAAAACCGGGAGGTGAATCTGCGATCCACGATCCGACACAATCTTCTTGGGCACACCATGCAAACCGACAATCTGGACATATATAGTTCTCGCCAATCTGTCACCACCGTAAGTCGCCTTAATCGATGAAATGAGCAACCTTGGTCAAACGGTCCACAATGACCCAAATTGAATCATGACCCTCTTTGGTTTTAGGCAAACCGACTATAAAGTCCATACCAATTTCTTCCCACTTCCACTCGGGGACTTTCAATGGTCAGAGCAAACTGCGCAGTCTCTGGTGCTCTACCTTTACTCTCGACAAACATCACAAAGGGCTACATACTCGCGATCTCACGCTTCATGCTTGGCCACCAATACTTATCCTTAATGTCTGGTACATCTTGGTACTGCTCGATGAATCGAATACTGACTCATGAGCCTCTTTTAACAACACATCCTTTAGTTCTTGCTTGTTGGGCACACACAAACGCCGCTTGAACCACAAGGTTCCCCGATCATCCACCAAAATCTTGACTCTTTACCTTCACTTAAATTCTTTACGATCCACAAATGCCTCATCATCCGACCGAGCACGCGAATCGACCATCCAAAGTAGGCCGCATCTCCATAGCCGCCAAAAATCCCGCTCAACCAACTCAAGGCTAAGCTTCAAATTCCTCATGCAAAGTGGGGCCGACTCTCTCGAATCATCGAATTGCAGATACCTTCTCGCTCAAGGCATCTGCAACAACATTAGCTTTTCCAGATGATAATGTATGCCCACATTATAATCCTTTATCAGCTCTAACCACCTCCTCTGCTCGAGGTTAAGCTCGGACTGGGTAAAGATGTATTTCGACTCTTATGATCCGTAAACCTCACATCCGTTACCCATCGATAATGACGCCAAATCTTTAAAGCATGCACTACGGCCGCCAACTCTAAATCATGGGTAGGGTAGTTCTCCTCATGCGGTCTCAATCGGCGTGAGGCATAGGCTACCACTCTCTTGTCTTGCATCAAGACACAACCCAAACCTTGCGCGAGGCATCGCAAAATATCTCAAAATCCTTATTAATATCAGCAACACAAGCACTGGGGCTGTGGTCAAACTCTCCTTAAGTTTACAAAACTCTTCTCGCACTCTGGCGCCCAAGTGAATTTCTTTTCCTTTTGAGCAACCGTGAGGGTCAGCCACACCGAAAATCCCTCAATAAAGCGACGGTAGTATCCCGCCATACCAGAAAACTCTCGACTGGTAATCAAGTGGGTGATTGCCAATCCAAAACATCACTTACTTTCCTGGGTCAATCGCGACTCCTTCTGCTGTCAACACATGCCCTAGAAAGGCGACTTTCTTCATCCAAAACTCACATTTGCTGAACTTTGCATACAACCGATTATCTCTCAATTTACGCAATGCTAATCTCAAGTGCTCCTGATGTTCCTCCTCATCTTGGAATATATCAAAATGTCGTCAATGAACACAACGACAAACTTGTCCAAATATTCCATAAACACCTTATTCATCAAATACATGAAATATGTCGGGGCATTAGTCAAACCAAATGACATCACCGTGAACTCGTATAGACCATAACGAGTCGAGAAGGCCGTCTTGGGTATGTCCTCCTTACGTATCCTCATCCGATGATATCCCGATCTCAAATCAATCTTGGAGAACACTCCTGCTCCCTTAAGCTGGTCAAACAGTCATCGATCCCGGGCAGAGGGTACTTATTTTTGACGGTGACCTCATTAAGTGCTCAGAGTCCACACACATGCGCCGACTACCATCCTTTTCTTGACGAACAACACCGGCGCTCCCCATGGGGACGAACTCGATCGATGTAACCCTTATCCAAAAGCTCCTGAATTTGCTTCTTCAACTCTGCTAAATCATTGGTGGCATCCGATAGGGTCTCTTGGAAATCGGAGCGTACCGCACAAGCTCAATCGAAACTCAACCTCCTCTCTCGTGGCATACCCGAAGATCATCTCGGAACACGTCGGGTACTCTCGACAACCGTACACCCTCCAACCGATTACCTTACTCGCAAATCATGACGCTCGCCGGCACTCATCGGCCGCGAATCGCACCTTAACTCCGTCTGAATTGGTTAAGGTCACCGCTCGCTCCCACGCCTAACATCGCCGCCGCTTCGGTTAATCCATTCCCAAGATTACATCTAGGGACTGCATATCCAACAAAATCAGGTCGGCCATGAACTCAACTCCCTAAATGGTTATCCTAACTCCTGGACAACCTAGGTTGGATCTCAACTCGATCCGGGATTGGATTAAAAGAAGAGATCCAAGAGCAACGATTTTCAATTGTTGCTTTAAAGCAAAACTCGAGAAACAAACGAATGCGAAGCTCCGAATCAAATAAAACGGTGGCGAGAACCAATGTACGAAACGTACCGATCACAACGTCTAGTGCTGCCTGGGCATCCTCTGCGGTGACGTGGTTCACCTGACCTCTCACCACCGGCATCCTGCTGGCCTGTCCTGAGGCCGGGGGTGCTCCTCGTCCTGCTCCCGGGGTGGGGGTACGACCGGGTGTGGCTCCCAAGTCAAAACGAATCGCGTCGGGCTCGCCTCGAGGGCACTTGCTAGCATAGTGTCCCACCTCATGACACTTGAAGCAAGTGATGGATGCTGCTGAATTATTGCTTTTCTACTGCTGCTGTCCACTGGAACCACCAGGACGCCGACTGATCAAATCGCGCGTGTATGAGCCGGGTCCGAATCTGAAGATCGCTGCTGCTGCTTCTGCTTCTTCTTTGTGGCGCTCGTGGCAGCCGGTAGGAACCAAAACGAGGCCTCTGAGATCGGTGTGACCGTGATCCCTGCCGATCAACCTCCTTTGCGAGACTCCTCGAGCTCGCGCGACTCTCCTCGATGAGAATGGCCTTATCCACCAATCGCTGAAAATCGGCATAGTCGTTGCCTCGACTTGCACCTTCAAAGCTGGGTTCAAGCCTTTCTTGAACCTCTTCTCGCGAAGCTGCATCTGCCGCTACATCCTCAGCGCGTAGCGAGCCAAGCGAGTGAATTTATTGAGATATTCACTCACCGACGAGTTCCTCTGCTGGAACTCCGAAACTCATCCTTCTTCATCTCAACCACTCCCTCCATGACATGAGCGGTGTGGAAAGCCTTGCGAATTCCTTCCAGTGATGTTGTGCTTTGGTTCTCATGGGCGGCACAAGAGTTCTCCCACCACTCTGCTTCACTGGTCCCTCAAGGCGATGTCTTGCATACAAAACCTTCTCCTGTCGGTGCAGGCCAAGTTCAGTTTCTTCTCAATCGAACGGACCAAATCGTCGGCCTCAAAACTCTCGATGAACTGGAGAAAACAGCGGTCTCGTCCTCATAAACTCTGCATAGCTGGTCTGCTGACGAGTGCCGCGGTGGTATCGCTCTGGTCTTTGTCGCCGCATCATAGTCTGCATACCTCATCATAGTCTCGCATCATCTCGAGTCCAGGCCATCAAGAATCGGCGAGGCGGGATCCAAGGTAGGTGGCACCGCCGCGCAGATCTGTTCTCTGGGTCCCGTTCCCGACATGCGGTGGAGGAGTTCTGGTATCAACCATCTTGCTCAAAAGAAAACAATCGCCGATGACCAAAGGTGAAAGACGAGAGGGAAAAGCATAGATAAGGGGTAAATGCGCCTAAGGGGTTTTGCTTAATGGAGACCTAACTAAACAAACACTTAGCCAAAAGGCTAACAAAGAAATCGAACAAAAATAAACTCCAATAAAAGATTTGACATGATCGCAATATAATGCTTTTAAGGCAATATTTGCAGCTCACATCACACTCAATCGCAAATAAAATCCAACGTGTCTACTCGCACTATCTACTCAAGGCTCCCACTCGGTCCCGACAAATAGGGTACATCGCTATCGTCCTCGGAATCGCTGTAGACAACCCACGAGTTGCGGATCGGCGCGATCGCTTCGACCGGGCTGGGGTGAACCGGCCGAGGTAGGCGCGACGATCTCCGGTGATACGACGCTCTCCTCCGGCTCGGCGGTGTAGGCGTCGGTAGAGGTACCGGCTCGCGTCGGGGCTCCTCCCGCATCGCTCGTAGTCTCGGGTGGCTCCGCATCGCTCCTTGAACTTCCGGACGAGTCCGCCATGTTGATCTTGTATAGCTTGCAAAGTCGACGGATGGCTTTGTGCGCAACTCCTTGTCGACATCTCCCACCGCACGGTGTTCTTGAAACCGTGATGTAGCACCGCTGCCGACTCGGGTGGTGAAGTATAGCCGGAGATGCTCCCGATCGCTGACCTTTTGCTTCTCATCCTTGGTGAGGTAGACGGGCGCCTCTTAAATCCGAGGCACCGCAACAAAGCGCGAGAAGTGACCTCCATCCTCCGTCGGTGTAGGAAGTTTGGGACATCTAATGCATTTATAAAGGAAAGATCGGTTTATAACTTTAGAAAAACAAATTTTGCAAGAGTTGGGGCGAGAGATAAGAATCCTTAAGAATGAGGTAAGAAGATAGAGATATTACTAAATATCAAGTTTAGTTGGTTTGATTTAGAAAATAAATTTTTGGGCTACGACCAATTTAACTAGGGCTTAGTCCTACAATCGATATGGCTCGATACCATCTCTGTCGAGACCGAATATGCAAATTCGGTCTCTCTGTAAACCGCACTAGTCCAGATCACGCTAGTGCACACAGTCAAACATAGATGTCATCATAGTCATACACACGATAATAATAAGGGAAAACTAGAATATCGATAAAATATCAAAGTACGACCTTATGGCCAAGCTTACAATATTTCTAGCCTAAGGGCTTAACAAAATAGCAATGAAATCCAAAATAAAGCGTAGCGACCAATCGACAAGCCACGGGCTATCGAGTGGAGAACGAAGCCTAATCCGTGAAGTCGTCGTAGTACTCTCCTTCCGGCACCTCCTGCCGATAGTATTCCTCCCCTCAATCGAGCAACATAGGCGTAAAGCGGTGAGTACATTGGTACTCGGCAAGTCGTTTGTAACAATAAATGCAATATAATATGCAAGGCTTACCAAAGGAAGGCTGAAAGGTTAATTTGCATAAAGGCATTTATTGATGAAATATATTAAATAACTTGAAAGCGAAAGTTAATCGAAAACAATAATAATAGATAATCAAAGGAATAAACAAGAACCACTTGTGAACACCAATTCACAAGTTTAAACCAACGATGAACTACTGTCCACCCCAACATAAACCACCAAGTTATAAATGAAACACTAACCTCGTGTGAAATCCCGAGCACCGCCCATGACCGAGGACGCGCTATTCGAATAGTTTTACACTCTGCAGAGGTTGCACAACTGTACCCACACGATGTGATTAGCCTAGGCCTAAGGAAATCACAACAAGGCCTTTACAATGCTCTACCTCAACACAATCCTGCCCGCTAGGGTTTCGTGATCACACCCCCTTGCGCCACATGGAAATCAAGAACCATGTCCATCACAATGGCGAATTGAATTGAAATATTACAAATTAATCAGCGAGTCCATCCCATAATAGACATGTGGTTTGCGATTAAGCTCGGATCAATGGCGCACAAAGTTAAGTCCTTAACATTACCCGCGAGACTACCACATCCCCAAAGTACAACCGTATTTCCCCTTTCTTGCACGATCACTCGCGAGAGTGCAAAACCAATTTGTATAACCAAGCCAACGTCACACCAATGACGTGGCACAAATTTTAATACACGTGGCACCAACCACGCCCATATGTCATTAATTCAAATTAATAATTTAACATGTGTGATGAGACCAATCGTAAATGTAAACTGGCTAAGCAATCTAATCGTACCAACCCATGTGATAAATAAACTAGCATCACTAATAAATTTTCCAACCTATGGTGACAAAGGCATCATGGTATTTCAAAGTGTCAAGGAGGTATAATTGCAATTGGGACAATAGCTACCTGTGCAAAGGTTTGAATAAAAATAGCAATGCAATGTAATTTAAAACAAAATAATTAAATAATAGTTTGCAAAATTGGGTTCAACATGATCAAGGGACACGACTTGCCTTCGTTATGCTCGTGGGTACTCCTGGTCTTCTGGCGCGAAACCTGCTCCTCCGGAATCCGAATCTAACGAGAGAGAAAACGACCGGAAACAAAGAAACACATAAAATGACAAGAAAAAGAACTCAAAAATTCACAAAACCAGAACCAACAGCTAGAGCTCGATTTTAGATGAATTTAGAAAAAAGAACGGGGTCAATCGGAGCTAGGACGGAGGAGAACGGGCTCCCGAAAATTAATTCTAAAATTAATTCGGGAAAATCGGAAAAGTTCTTGTCTTTGTGAACCCGGTCCACGAGATTCCGAGTCCACCGTGGACGCGGTCCACGTAACGATGCACGGGCGGCCGACGCGGCGGGCGTCTTGGCGTCGCGGCGGCATATCTGCCGCCACGTGGCACATGCTGACGTGGCAGCTGACGTGGCTGCCACGTGGCTCGGGGGGCGGCTAGGGCTGACGTGGCGCTGACGTGGCATGCCACGTGTCATGCCACGTGGCCTAGGGCTGACGTGGCACGCGCTGGTGCTGCCACGTGGCTAGGCCGAGCCGGCTTTCGGCGCGGCGCGTCGGCGGGATCCGATGGCGGGGCGCGGCACGCGGCGGATCGAGCCCTCGGCTCGAACCGAGCGGCGGCGGAGATTGCGCGCGAGCGTGGCGACGGTGGATCGGCGACGCGTGGCGGCTCGCCGCGCGGCGCGGCGCGCGCGCGGCGGCGGATCGCGGCGGGCGGCGCGTGGCAGCGCGAGGGCGGATTGGCGGCGCGTGGCGGTGCGCGCGCAAGCGGCGGTCGCGGCGCGCGTGCGCGCAGACGCAGCCGAGGCGAGGCGGCGGGCGAGGCGGCGCCGGCGACGCGGGCGACGCGAGGCGACTTCGGCGGCGAAGCGGCGAGGCGACTCACCGGCGCGGACGGCAGCGGGAGGGCGGCGACGTCTCGGCGGCGCGAAGACGCTCCGGCGACGCGCGCGGCGAACGACGGCGCGGGCGCGAGGGCGAGCGGAGGCGGCGGCGTGAGGGTTCGGCGAGCGCGCACGCGAACCGAGGCGAGGCGGCGGTTTTATCACGCGAACCGAGGCAATCCAATCCGGTTCTGGCGGCGTCGCAACGCGACAAGTTTGGACGGTCGGGATTCAACGCGAGAGATCGGACGGCTCGGACGCACGCGAGGGTTAGGGTTAGGGTTTGCGGCGCGCGCGAGGATCGGACGGCGGAGATCACGCGCGCGCGATCGGGCGGCCGAGGGCGCGGCGGCGCAGCGGTGCGCGCTGCGAGTGCCGCCAGCGTCGTGTGCGATCTTGCGCGACGCGTGGCGCTGGGCCGGATCGAGCGCGAGGCGAGCGGTGCGCGGGGAAAGGGTACGGCATGGCGGCGGGCGCGGGATGGGCGGCGCGTGGAGGAGAGAGGGAGATCGGGCGGTGAGGTTAATTTCTTTTCTTTTCTTTTCCGAACTTCAAATAAACATCTAAAAGCTCTAGAAAATAGCAAATAAATCCCAAAAAAACACCAAAAATACCAGAAAATTCCTTGAGACCTGAGGAACACAAATAAAATATTTTTCACTTATGTTAATGTTTATTTTAATCACATTAAATCATTTAAAACTTTAAAAATTCATTTGAAGCTTCAATTAATTTCAGTAAATTCCAGAAAATTCATTTTTGAAATCCAGGCTTTAAAAATCTCAGAAAAACAGGATGTTACACACATGCCCCTGGGGTGGCCGATGGGACCCTTGAGGCGTAAATTACGCAGTTTTGCTTTTGGTGCTCTTTAAAAGGGCGAGTGGCCAAGCAAAGCGGCACTCACCTTCCCAGACATTGCGCCCTGAAACGTTTCCTGTTCGGACTTGCCACCCCTTCGGTGCCTCAACTGCTGGCACCAATAGCGCCGAGGGCTTCGGATCGCGGCTGATGCCGCCTGGACGGCCGCGGGGTCAAACATCCCGTCAACCTGAGGGGGATGTGATGCCGCGGTGTATGTTCCCCTTGCCAGCTCGTCGGATAACCACGGCTGGTGGGGGGCGGTGGGCGATTCACTTGTACTTCAGCGAGGAAACTCTAGCTTTGGGAGTAGACTTGTACGCCGCGCCAACGAGGCCGCTGGCGAGGTGGGCAGGCTTCTACAAGCGCGTTTGTGTCGTTATCGCTTCGGCAGAAGGGCAAGCCGTTGAGCTCCTATGCCGCCCCACCTCGACGGTGTCGCATGCCAGCTCGCCTGGCGAGAAGCTGGTGGCGAGCTGTGGTGCGGGGGGGTCGCCGCTTGCGGTGTTGCAAGGAGCCGTGTTGCTCCAAAGGCGAGCTCCCACTCATCCAGCTCGGGGCGGCACATCCCTGGGGGCGCCTTGAACGGCCGTTCTCGGTCCTTCGGCTTGGCTGGTAATGGAGGCCTGATATCGAGCTCGTGTCGCGTTACTAGGGCGATGCCGCGACACGAGCTCGAACGCCCGTGGTCCTGGACGTCTGCTGAGGCACCTCCCCGTGCCGGGAGACCGCGCCCGTGTGGACGCCTTTGACGAGCGCGTTTGGTTCTCCACCTTGTTCATCGAGGGCGTGGGCCATTTAGCTCGTGCGCCGCCCCCTTTGCCACTGTGCCATAGTCCAGCTCGTCTTGCCAAACGTTGCGGCCGAACTATTGGCGCTAGGAGGAAGCTTCGACTGCGTGGGGAGCCTCTGGTGCCCGTGCGCCTTTGTACGTAGGCTCCAGAGTGCGTGGGAATACCATCCATGTCTTATTTATACTCCAGAGAGTCCGTGTGGTGATGACACCAGCGCGTGCGTGGGACATCCGCATCTTGTTTAGACTCTGTAGAGTGCGTAGAGAAAACATCTGCGTCTTTGTTTGTACTTCGTAGAATACGTGGGACTATCAACCATAGCTTATTTAAACTCCAGAGGGTACGCCAACGCCCGCGTGGGACATCCGCGTCTTGTTTAGACTCAGTAGAGTGCACAGGAAAAACATACGCGTCTTTGTTTGTACTCCGGAGAATGCGTGGAACTATCATGGAGGGTACACCAACGCGCGTGCGGGACATCCGCGTCTTGTTTATACTCAGTAGAGTGCGTAGGGAAACATCCGCGTCTTATTTATATTCCGTAGAGTGCGCGTGGGGGTGTCCCCCGCTGCATCTTATTTATACTCCGTAGAGTGCGTGCGGAGGCGGACGTCGACGCTACGTCTTATTTATACTCCGTAGAGTGCATGCAGAGGTGGACCTCGACGCTACGTCTTATTTATACTCCTAGAGTACGTGCGGAGGCGGACCTCAACGCTACGTCTTATTTATGCACTGTAGAGTGCGTGCGGAGGTGGACCTCGACGCTACGTCTTATTTATACTCCGTAGAGTGCATGCGGAGGCGGACCTCGACGCTACGTCTTATTTATACTCCATGGAGTGTGTGCGGAGGCGGACCTCGACGCTACGTCTTATTTATACTCCGTGGAGTGTGTGCGGAGGAGGACCCCCGTGGAGTGCGTGTGCGGAGGCGGACCTCCGTGGAGTGCATATGTGGAGGCGGGCCTCCGTGGAGTGCGTGTGCGGAGGCGGTTCTCCGTGCAGTGCGTGTGCGGAGGTGGGCCTCCGTGAAGTGCATGGGAACATCGACCACGTCTTTATACTCCGGAGAGTACGCGTGGTAGTGACACCGACGCGTGCGTGGAACTCCGTGTCTTATTTATACTCAGTAGAGTGCGCAGGAAAAACATCCGTGTCTTATTTATACTCCGGGGAGTGTGTGCGGAGGCAAGCCTCCGCACGTCTTTGTGGGGAACACAAATAGCTTCGCAAACGGTGAACTTTATTAAATTCCCGTTTGCGCGGGTGAGCGAGGACAAAAGGTCGGGGACTAACCATTGAACTCGTTGTCGCGACGGCGAGGTAGGGAGCCTCTGGTGCTTGGGCTGCCGTAACGCTCGGGGACTGACCTAGGAGCCTCCCTGGACTTCTGTGTGCAGGCTTCGGGTGCCACGCTCTATGTGTCGAGCTATGTGCTGGTCGCCAAGGACGGTGATGATACCCCGCGGGCCCGGAAGCTTCACGCATAGGAAGCCATGGTGTGGTAGCGCTCCGAACGAATTGAGGGTCGGTCTCCCCAATATGGCGTTGTAGGGGTATTGGTTATCAACGACATCGAAGGTGGCATCCCCGCTCGTCACGTTGTCACCCTGGCCGAAGGAGACCTACAAGCATATTTGGCCCAGCGTCAGCAACGGCTGACCTCTGAAGCCCTGCAGTGGAATTTTTGAGGGGCCTAGGCGGGTTCAGGGAATCGCCATCTGGTCGAAGGCCCGTGTGAACAGCACGTTCGCGAAACTTCCTTCGTCGATCAGGACACGCCGGACGTCGCACCCGGCGAGCGCGACCTGAATGACATTGGGATCTTGGTGGGGAAACTCCACGCCTTCGGCGTCGCTGGGCGTGAAGGTGACCTCATACTGCGCCCAGTCCGACGGTGCATGTGCCGGGTACGCCATGACGTGGTGGAGCCTCCGCACATAAGCCTTGCGCTGCCGCTCCGAAGCGAACTCCAGAGAGGAGCCTCCAGAAATGACATTGATGACCCTACGCTGGGCACCCTCCAGGGTATGGATCCGCAGGGGGCTCTCCTGAGGCTGCTGCACCCGAGTTTGCATCCGCCGGAGGCCTTCCTGAGTCTACAGCTCCTGATCTCGAATTCGTAGGGGCCCGTCCAGGGGCTGCTGGACATGTGCCACGACGGGTGGCCGCGCCTCGAGGTCCCGGTCTCTAGCGACGCTTTGTCGAAGTGCCGTGATGGTGGTGCAGGTGTCATGATTGCTTTGGCCGTGCACCTCGCACCACTGTGGGCGGTGTTGGTCGCCGTACTCCACACAGGCCCAACCTTCACGGCCCTGGCCTCGGCCTTGGCCCCGATGTCGAAGACGTAGCGGGCTCTTCGGGAGTCCTTGGGCTGGGAGGCATCCTCCTGCGGCTCCTGCCTACGCTTGCTCCGCGAGGAGGTTTCTTTCAAGAGGTCGGCGCTTTTCGCCGCATCTTCCGCTGGGTCGGCAATGGCATCGTTGCCCTGACGCCGCCTCGCGTCTTCTTCCGCTCGGGCGTACTCCTCCATCTTATCGAAGAGCTTCGCCACTGTCATGATTGGCTTTCGCGCATTGTACTCGGCTAGCGGCCCTGGGTGAAGACCCTATACCGCTGTGAAGAGCTGATCCGCGTCGACACGCTCGACGTAGTTCCCCTAGAAGTTGTTATAGAGGCGGTCGCGGATCTGCTACCATGCATAGATGGAGTTCGGCTCTATGGTGAAGAACCAAGAGAGCGCCACTCCCTGCAACGCGAGCGGGAGCCCCTTCGCCTTGGTGATGTCGTCCCCGCCTGCCGCCTCGATGGCGGTCTCGTACACGCGCACGAACTCCCGGGGGTCCGTGTCGCCCTTATACGACATGACAGAGCTGGGGAATTTAAAATCCTCTGGCCAGGCCGCCTGCTGCAGACCCGCCGATAGCGGGGACACCGGGTCCACGCGTCGCAGCGAAGCGCGACTAGATGTTGGGGCGTCAGGGCTATCCGCCCGCTCGGGCATGGGCTCTGATGCGACCACCGGTAGGGTCTGTTGACTTCGAGCCTCTTGCATTTTCCGCACGGCCCCCCGGAGATCCGCTAAGTCCTGCTGGAACGTGCCAAGGGCCGCCAGCAGGGCGTTCTCTACTGCGGGGGCAGATGAGGCAATGGGTGCCTCCGGTCGCGCTGGCGGGGTAGCCGTAACCACCGCTTGCGCCCCTGGGTTGCTCATCACGTCGACACGGTGGACTCCGGCGTCGACGGCGAGGCCTGTGGCGCCTGCGGGGCCGCCTGATGCTCCCACACTAGTAGGAACGGTGGCCGCACCTTGACGAGCGCCGGCACTGCCACTCCCTAGGACCCGGCCGGTGCCGTCGGGGTTGACTGTCGCGCCAGCGGCTGTGTGGGGTGTCGCGCGTAGGGTGGGGTCGATGGCCACATTGGCAGTGGCGGGGTCGATGGCCGCATCGGCAGTGGCGGAGTCTATCGTCGTGCGGTGAACATTGTCGTTCTCACCCGCGACCGCCGATGCTGAAACCCTGGTATTGACGCGGGGCCTCATCGCGACCCCCTCCTTCTTCTTCGCCGTTGATGGTGAAGCTTTCTTCGGTGCCATCCTTCAGATCTTGAGGCTTGCTCTTGCCACTCCTCACGGACGGCGCCAACTGTTGTGGCTACAGACCAAACAGAGAGAGATGTATGGTAGTGGAGAGTTAGGGGAGCAATGTTCTCTTGGTCTTTCCCAAGGGCTCCGTATGATATAGATACGTGCGCCCTCGTAAGGAGCGTCTTTACATTGATAACCTTACGTCGAGCCTCCATCCGAGGGCATTCATGTCATTACACATGTCCTACTCGGGACCTACAACTCTCCAACAGGCTAGCTGGGTCTAAGCGGAGGCCACCCCTACAACACACACCAATATTGATCTTCGGACCATAAAAAGCATGATCTCTTTCATTGATCTGCAAGCAGATAAGGGAATAAAGATACTCATTAGGATGTTATGAAGTAATGACTTCTACTGGAACACCATCAGTGATAATAAATTTGCAATAACCACAATTTGCAACTATCTACACGAGGATATTACATCACATCTAAACCTTCATGTGATACGTAAATATTTTTTTGCAAGGAAAGTTGAAATGCCACAATACATGTATTCTTGCAGAGCAACTGGAACAAATCAATAGTTAATATGCATCTACCAACTGCCCTCCAAGTTGATCAAATTACTGTTAGTATCATGAACTATTTTAAACAAGTCATAGATATTGCTGTTAGACGAAAGACTGTACACTTTTCTCTGTAGCAATTCATATGCACCTCTCATTTCCAAATCGGATGGTTGAGATTTTCCTTAAGGCAATGCCCTGTGCTCCTCTGCCTTAATGCAAGGCTGAGGATCTGCTCCTGGTTTGGTCGGTAGGGACTAGATAGGATAGCATATAAGGCATGTTCATACTGGTTTCTATGTGGGGAAATCAGTAGCCAATATAAATACCTAGCTTTCTGAAACAATTTCCCTACTCCTTTTACTCCCATCTCACTTCGGAGATAAGGCAGAAGGTTATAGGAGTATTACGCACTCCACTCATCTCGTGTATACATCTTTCTCTTATTTTCCTTCTAAAAATCACTTTTTTCAGCTATTACTATTTATTTTTAACTAAAAATCATCTGTTGTATCTAATATGAATAGGCCTGTAGTCTGCCAGCAACTTGCCTTTTGAAGGGGGTATTGCCGACAGATCCGGTGTCCCACCATAGTGGTTTGGCCGACAAATAATTGGATTGTGAATTTCTATATATTTACCGACTGTTACTTTGTCCCTGAATCGTACCCTTTGTCGACAGGTGTCTATCGGGGGATGTGTCCCATGGTGTAGTGAGTCTAATCGATTTGCATCCACTATTAGTCTTGATTACCCAGTGCAATTTGAAATAACTGATGCATGCAAAATCATGTAAAGGCGGCGAAGACAGACGACTTTTATTGGGGTACCAAGTTTCCTCACACTTAACTTGCTTGAAAATGAAAGCCCTAAATGCGGCAGCACATTGGTAATTGTTTTCGAAAAATAGTTCATTGGTAATCCATTGCATATCCACTCAATTTCAAGGGGATGTTTAGATTAGTGTTGGTTTATGGCTTTTTTACTGTAGCTACCTTATTTTTTACTGCAGCTGAGTTAACTTATTTGGTATAATTAAATTTTAAAAAAATAAAAATAAAAAAATATATTAGTCTATCACGAATAATACAAAGGAATATAAAAAAATAAAAAATCTAAAATAAAAAATAGTAAAAGATAAAAAGTTAAACATAAAAATCGGACGTTCTTGACGTTGGAGCTCTTTGAGCGTAAGGCCCTCGATCGTTTGGCTTTTCGCTTGCGACTTCAGCTTTTTTTTTTTACTATTCACTACACTATCCACTAACTCAGCTACAGTATTTTTTCAGCCAGCTACAGTGTTTTTTCAGTCAAAAGCCATCGCTATTCCGATCACCCCCTAAATCGAAGCCATAATCAGCTTATGCTGAGGGACAGAACAGATGCAGGTCACATCGGTTGCTTCAAGTATCACAAGCTATCGTAGCACATGCGCAGCAAGAAGACGAAATTATTGCGCTGCGAGTGTACCGGTTTCTGTCCTAGTCGCGCACCTACACGACTGGTACGGGTGAGAGAGGTTGAGACAAACGTGGAGACTAGCTAGCTCGGCTGGCTACAGAGCCTAATGGGCTATTATCAATTAACATACTTCAACTGAAAAATATTCTATTTATTCTTTAAAGGGTTATCTTAATTTGAAGTTAATGAGGCTTGTCTGAAATCTATCCCTGGCTATCACGTTCATATACAGCAACAGGTCCAGATCTTTTGCACAACTGGCTAATGCGGCTATGATCGGTACACACTAGAGGCGCAAAAGTTGCATCTTATTGATAGTTTGGATAGTAAAGTCACAAAATTTTATCCTACAATTTGTCATCTTGGGACAAGGTGGGATTTTCATATTTTATTCTACAATTTGTCCTCTCGGGACAAGGTGGAATTTTATTCCTCTTGGGACTAGGTGGAATTTTCATGTTTTGGTGCCAAAAAAAAATCATATGTATCACTTTGCCTCTTGGGACAAGGTGTAATTTTCATATTCCATTTGTCCTGAGTGTTGCAAAAAAGAAAAGAAAGAAGAAGACTTGGCCTATCTCAGAGCACGCGGTGGCCTATCTCAGAGCACGCGGGAAAGGCGCAGACATTTATTGTCTAACTACATAGTCTAAGTAAAAACAAAGTTGTATACGTCCGATGCTACCCTAAGGGTATCTCCAATGGTCCTAACTAGCAACTAACTAGGAGACTTCCACATCATCAACCAAATAGCTAGCATACAAAGGACTGTCTATAAGGATAGCTATTTGATACTTACATGCACACACAGTCATTTATAGAGACTGCCTCGTTTTCTGTTATAGCCTAGTGCTTAAGGAAGAGCCGGCTCGATTTTTTTTGCATACTCTCTTTCCTCCACATAGGATTTATGCTGATGTGTACATACAAATAGCCAGCTGACTCAGACCATTGGAGATGCCCTAAGCTTTAATATAGCGGTGCTAACCAACTGAATTTGTGCGACATAAAAGCCATTGATGTCGAAAACCCAGCATGCACTGGTCTCCCCCCACCGTGGGTACCTGAGCCATTGTAGGAATTTTTTGAAATAATATTTTTATACAACAATACAGAATTATATCCGCATTTTTATTCTTTTTTACAAAAGTGACCTCTAGTCGCCTAACCGTTGGGCGACTGGACTCTATCACCCAACGGCTGAGCAACACGTTGGGAGCAACTGTACCGTTGGGCGACAGGGATGCAGTCGTCACCAATGATCGGGCGACTGGACCCTATCTCCCAACATCCAAGCGACACGTAGGTAGTAGTTGTATCGTTGGGGGACAGGGATGCAATCACCAATGATCAGGCGACTGGACCCTGTCGCCTAACCGTTGGGCGCCTACATCCCCATCGCCCAACGGTCGAGCAACAGGATGCTATTTATCCTCGGCCGCCCGAGAGCAATTCTGCGCCGATGCCGAACCGAGCGAAAGAAAGAAGAGAGGGAAGAATGAAGAAGAGAGGAGATGAAAGAAAGAAAAGAGAAGGAGAGGGAGAAGGAGAGGAGGTTCCGTGCGGGGAGATTCATCTATATGGTAAGAAAAAATTATGTTTTAATCTATATTTTTGTAGTAAGTAAATAGATTGCTTAGTGTAAAAAAGAGTATAAGTAGCATCGGAAGAAAATTACAGTTAGAGCAAAATTAGTTGATTTCAGTAGTGTATAAAATTAGGACCCAATTCAATAGCACATTTGTACTTAAGCACGAAGGCAAGAGAAAGAAAAGAAAAGGGAGGAGAAATGCGTGTGTAATTAATTTATTTTGTTGCAAATATTTAACTAGGAGGATCCCGCAGCATGTTAGAGTACTGGAAAAAGTTTGGTTAGCTATTTGAAAATGCAAAACATCATTAGACAATATTTATGATTAATTAGAAACGAATTTAATGTCATAAGTACATTGAAAATTCACGCGCACCATTAAAACTGGTATATCGGTATTTAAATCAGTATGTCGTATACTTAATTACTTAATTAATTTTGTCAGTGTCATGTAAATTCTTCAAACCCATTGGAAATTATTTATAGTAGGAGAGAACTCGAGTAGAGAGAGAAGAGCGGCATCGGTGTGCGTAGGAGCAGATAGGGAGTTGTGCGTACTAGTGCAGAGAAAAGGGAGCGGTGTTGGTGCGAATGAGAAGGGGTTACACTATGAGGGAAAATTAACCGATATGAAGAGGCATGCACTTTAATCATGGTCTCTGCCTTTGGGAATGAACGACGTCTTAACCATGAGGTAGTGTAGTTATTCATGATAGGCGAATAGTCATACAACTATAAATTACAATATAGCAGTAATTCCATAACGTACGATGCAATTTGACTAGTTACAATATTGAAAATATTTGCAGGCAGACATTAGCAATGCTGATACCCACTATATTGAAAGTGTATTACGGTGTTGGTACCGTTCGTGAAGGTCCAAACGGGGTTGACTTGAGCAGTTTTATGCAAAGCCACTCTAATACACTCGGACAGTGAGAATGCTTGAATCACAAATATGATGTACTGGCTCACCTACAGCTTCTCCTTGGACCCTGAGGTGTGCAGCGTCATCATACAAGGGCTTTAGAGCCAGTCTCCCATACACATTAGATGGGAGTTGAGAAAATTGATGTGCACAGTTGTGTGGAAGGGTTTTGTGGAAGGCTGCCAGTGCTATGGATATGAGTGCATGCTGTTTGTGCAACCTTGCCCAAAAAAAGTTGTACAAGGCCCTGTCGACGGCTATCATCTAGGTGGTGAGGGCAGCTCGGGTGCCCAGCATGTCAATCAAGAGGATGACCCGAATACCAGTGTTAGAGAGGATGTTGCTCATGACGAGGCCAACGCAGTATATGCAGGAGAGAATGATCGGTCACTGCATGCTGAGCCTACAGGATATGCTGATGAAGGAGAGCATATAGAATACATAGTGTATTAAATGCAGAGCGATGACCGGATGACCTAGGCTGAAGAGAACTATATAGGAGGATGACGAACATAGTTCCGATAAAGACGAAGCTCCCATCCCCTAGGAATGGAACATGTTTGACGTTGAGGGTGTTACTCCGTATGACAAGCACGAATCACCATGGGAGTACTATGGCATAGAGGTTCGGTTGCACTCAATGTTTGCTAACAAGTCATCCTTATATAATGCAATTAAGCTATAGGCCCTGTCTATGCAGCAAACGTTTCGGGTCGTCAAATCTAGCTAGGAGTAGTACACCATAAAGTGCGAGCAGGCCAGTTGTCCTTGGTGAGTGCATATATGTAGACCGAAATATGAGACTCATTTGTTTGTCTCGAAGGTGGAGCCACACTCCCCATGCTCATAAGTGTTTTATCGAGACATCGTAACCTAACATCCGCCTTCATAGCTAATTTAATTTATAGAGAGATAGTAGAGAAAAATTTAAGTATAAAATTAACTACACGAAGGTGTGGCATGTAAAGTAGAAGGCTTTGGAAAAAATAGTTTGGGTCTTTCAAGGCAACGTACCACAACCATCCTTGTATGCTTATGGTGTCGCAGGATAGAAACCTAGGCACGTACATTACTATGAAGGATAAGCCATCTACAAGGCTGTCAGGTTTTGCGGTATTGCAAAGGCTATTTCCATAAAAAAATTTAGCACAAGTATAGTTTTGAATTTTCAATTAAAAAAAGAATTATTTAAAAAATCGATGTTGTAGCGCATGTGTTTTCTAGCAATAGAGTTTAAATCACACCAAGATACACATAATTAATATCAACTGCTTGATAAATGTATTTTGGATTTTGCAGTATTAATTATCTGTCTGCTACTCCCTCTTTCCCGCAATATAAGTCTGACGCGTATATCTAAGAAGCATATTATTTAAGTGATATATAATAAAATTAAAGTATAGTTGCTCCTAATAAATAGACATAGTACTACTCTTATTGTTTCAGATAAATATATTGTTATTTTTTTAAATATTACTAAAATAATGTATCTCCTAAGTATTTGTATATAGGGAAGAATAATTAGCAATTAGGCTTTCTTTAAAATCAATTAACATGTCAAGTCTGGTCGTTCTACATTTGGCCAGTCAGAAAACATGGTTCACGTGGAGAAAACTCTCACTTATCCATAGACATAGATAGAGCCCATGCGCTATACCTATATACATATATACCTACTCCAACCATAAGTATATATGTATGCCATACGTAGTATAAAGGTAACATATCCTATGCATTCAAGTTTAGGGTGTACTTACGTTGCACTCTAACTAAAAAAAGTTATGAAATATTCTGAAAAAATTTCTACATGTTCTCCGTAGTTGCTACACAGATGTATAAAATTGCAAGTTCAAATCATTTCTATGTTAAGAGCAGCAAAAAAGAGAAAATTTTTATAAATTTGAACTCTCATCATTTATCAGATTTTTTTTTGTTATCACTGATATGTAATTAATCTAAACTTGAAATTTTATGCATAGTTAAATTAAATTTAGAAGTATATATCAAAATATTTTTTATAACTTTTCAGTTAGAGTGCACCGTAAATAGATGTTAAACTTAACTGCATAAGTATGTTGTCTAGCATAAAAGTGTAGAAGCTAACAAACTCTATTTATAATTGCCCACCATCGTTACAGCAAAAATGACTTGCCTATCTCCGAGCGCGCGGTAGCCTATCTCAGAGAAAATGAAGCTGATTTGGCCCCCTGTGGCATAGCAATTCCGGATGTGCCCCTGCTAAAGTCATTGGCGCTTTTGGCCCACTGGCGTGGCCCCGGGGCACGTGAGCCCCTGGCGTGGCCTCGCGGCGCGTGAGGAGGCCTGTGTTGAAAATGATGTGTCAATGGATAAACGGCAATGCAGATCACAATGTAATTATCAAGTACAATCAAATAGCATATATAAGGACACTAGGAATAGAGAACTCAATT
The DNA here is from genome assembly GCA_036346265.1 of Melocanna baccifera. NCBI lineage: Eukaryota > Viridiplantae > Streptophyta > Magnoliopsida > Poales > Poaceae > Melocanna > Melocanna baccifera. Next base: position 17,609,635 of record CM070682.1, on the reverse strand, counting down.
GTAGTCTTTATTGATCTTATCTCATCTTTTACATGGCACAAAGCCTCCATATATAGAAGAATAGACTAAGGGTAATTTAGGTATTTGCCTATAACTGTAGAAACCCTAGATTTCGTAACACTCCCCCTTGGGCGAATACCAAGGTATGCACATGCCTCATCAAAAACTCCTCCCAAAAACCCAGTGGGAAAAAAGAGATAGAGAAAAAAGTACATCGCATCTGTTACTTGTGACGCACATGTTGCCTTATTGAAAATCTTTATGTAAAAAAACTTCAAGAAAAACTCACAAAGGGAAAAAAGTGCAACATTTAGATCTTCAAGATCATGTAAGTCTTTTGACATTACATATAGGCTATAGTTCAGGGATTCACTCCCCCTGATCCTAAGACTAGTGCAGTATACACAGAGAGTCCAGATTTGCATATTCGGGTCTCAACATCCATGTAGGCATACAATGCGGGCCATGTACAATTCAGCCAACTTGTCTCCCTTGTAAGTGGTCTTTATAGGGATAAAATGGGCCACCTTAATTAATCAATATATGACAACCCATATGGAATCATATCCTGACTTGGTGCAGGGTAAGCTAGTTACAAAGTCCATTCCTACCTCTTCCCACTTCCACTAGGGAATTTGCAGAGGTTGGAGTAGTCCAGCAGGTTTCTGATGTTCAGCTTTAACTTGTTGGCACACATCATAATATGCTACATATTCTGCAATATCCTGCTTCATACATGGCCACCAATATAGGGTTTTCATGTCTTGATACATCTTTGTCCTACCTGGGCGCAGGGTGTAGGCTGAGCTATGGGTTTCTTTGAGTAACAACTTCTTAAGTTTCTTCTGGTGGGAATGAAGAGACGTTTCCCATACCATAGGGTTCCCTGTGGATCTTTTACCATTTTGGGGGCCTTTCCTTTTGCCATGAGACACTTGAACCTCTGAACTCTAGGGTGTCCTTTTTGGGCTGACTTGATCTGTTTTTCAAGAGTTGGATGCACTTCTATGGTTGATAAGATACCATACTCTACTATCCCCAAATTAAGGAATTCAAATTCTTTATAGAGCTCAGGCTGGGTTTTTTGAATCATGATGTGGTTGTAGTAGAGCTTACAACTAAGGGCATCAACCACTACATTATCCTTTCCATGGTAGTAATGGATTTTCAAGTTATAATCTTTTATTAACTCCAACCATCTTCTCTGCCTGAGGTTGAGGTCATTATGGGTGAAGATATACTTAAGACTTTTATGGTTCGTATATATATCACAATGGTTTCCAATCAAGTATTGTTGCCAAATTTTTAAGCCATGCACCATAGATGCTAACTCCAAATCATGTGCGAGGTAGTTATCCTCGTGAGGATGGAGTTGTCTTGATGTGTAGGCTACAACTTTCTCTTCTTGCATAAGCATACATCTGAGACCTTAGCGGGAGGCATCATTATACACTTCAAAGTCCTTATGTATGTCGAGCAAGACTAACACTAGAGCTAAGGTCAATTTCTTCTTCAAGTCCTGAAAACACTATTCATAGGAATCAGTCCACTCATACTTCTTCTCTTTCTTGAGAAGGTGAGTCATTGTCTTAGATTTTGGAAAAAACTTCTATAAAATGTCTATAGTACCCTGCTAAACCAAGAAAACTACACACTTTAGTGATTGAGGTTGTTTGTTTCCATTCTAGAACTGCTTCTACCTTGGAGGGGTCAACCGCTATGCCTCCCAAAGGAAACAATATGCCCAAGGAAACTAATTTCTTACAACCAAAATTCACACTTGCTGTCTTGGCGTATAGCTGGTGTCCTCTAAGTGTCCCTAGAACTACTCGCAAATGCTCAGCATGCTCGTTTATGGTCTTGGAATAGATCAAGATGTCATCTATAAATACGACCATAAACTTGTCCAAGTATTTCATGAACACCTTATTTATTAAGTTAATGAAATAAGCTAGGGCATTAGTCAAACCAAATGATATGACCATATACTCAAACAGGCCATACCGAGTGGTAAAAGCGGTTTTCGGGATATCTTCTGCCCTGATCTTGAGTTGGTGATAACCTGATCTTAAATCTATCTTGGAAAAGACTATCACTCCAGACAATTGGTCAAATAGGTCATCTATTGTAGGAAAAGCATATTTATTTTTGATGGTTACCTCATTGAGAGCTCTGTAGTCCACACATAACCTAGCAGTATGATCCTTCTTTCTAAAAAGAGTACAGGTGAGCCCCAAGGGGATGAGCTAGGCCTGATGAAACCTTTTTTTGCAAATCTTTTATTTGTGTCTTTAGTTCCTCATGTTCATCCACTGCCATCCTATAGGGTCTCTTGGTAATTGGAGCAGTCCCTAGCCTTAAATTGATCAATAATTCCACATCTCTGCCAGGAGGCATGCCAAGTAGCTCTTCTAGAAAGACATCCGGGTATTGTTGGACTACAGACATTTTTCCTAAGGACACTTCTTCAAGGTGGTGGATTGCATGCTTGAAGGAGGGGCGATCCACACTGACTTTTATTTCTAGCCTAGGGTATTTGGTGAGCATTACCTTCTTGTTTGTATAACCTATCATCCCTTGGTATTTGGCTAACCAGTCCATTCCTAGGATAATATCCAAAGTTTGAGGTTGTAAGACCAAAAGATCGGCTAGGAAACCAAAGTACTCCATAGTGACCTCTACCTTGGGGCTTAATAAGGTGGTAGTTAAGGGTCCTCCCGAGGAGCTAAGTATCATAGGCCTCTTTAACCTAAAGGTTGGCAACATAACCCTTGTCACAAATCCCCAGAAATAAACTAATGTGAAGCCTAGATTCAAACAAAACTAGTGCAGGTACGGACTTAACACAAAACGTACCCATAAGGACTATAGACGCATCTTGGGCATCCCTTGCTGCGACATGGTTGACTCGGCCCTAGTTGGGAGTTGATGCAGTCCTTGAAGCCTGAGGGGTCTAGAAACCTTACTTGGTGCTGAAGGCTATCCTTTGGATGGAGTGGCGCTTAGGTTGAACTTGACTAGGGTGACTTGGTGATCTAGGCACCTATTGGCAAAGTGCCCTTTTGCACCAAACTTGAAGCAATGCAAGCTAGCTACTGGATTGGCAGAGGAGGACTGTTCTGCGGGATGATGCACACAAATCACATTTCCACTGGATCGCGATAGTGGAGCTGGAACCCTAGGGGCTGAGGTTGCTCCTTGTCAAAAAGAAGAGTTGCCTTGGTACACTGGCTTGGATTGGAAGCTGCCATGCGACCTCTGCGATGCCCACTTCCTCTTGCGACTAGCTTCCAATTTCCTCCTTTCATTCTCACAAACAAGAGCCTTATTGACCAAATGGTGGAAGGTTGGATGATCATGCAGGATCAGTTGTGCTCTCACCTCTTCTTGCATTCCTTTCAGGAAGTGATCAATTTTCTCTTCCTCATCTGCTACGTCTTTAGGGGCGCAGCGAGCTAACTGATTAAACTTGGTAAGGTACTCACTAATTTTCATATTTCCCTGCTTCAAGGTTTAGAACTCATCCTTTTTCATTCTTATTATCAATGTAGTCACAAAATTACGCTGGAAGACGACTTTGAATTTGGCCCAAGAGATGGTGGCTCTAGATGATGTTGCTTCCTCTTCTTCTGCTTCTCCTTCTTCTTCTACTTCCGTGTTGGTTTGTTGTTGTTGCCCTCCTTGTTGGGCTCCTAACACTGGGATCTCATCTACCTCCTCTTCATCCTCTTTAGTCTTATTGTCTGAAGAAATCTTCTTGCCACGAACCTCGAGGAAATTTTCCCACTAGGCTACGGTGGCACCCTTGAGCTGGTGGGTGGCAAAGTCTACCTTGACCTCATCTATGCATCGAGCAAGGTAAAGTTTCTTCTTTGTATCACACAACCAATCTTCTGCCTCTAATGGCTCATTGGCTGAAAAGAAGGTCAAGGGTCGGGTTCTCAGGAAGTCAGTTAATTTGGCGCCTATATTTGCTAACCCTGCTTGCTGATTTACCATCATTGCATGAAGTATTTGAGTCTATTGGGCCATATTTGGGCCATCATTGGGGACTCGAGTGGTGGAGGTGGCATGTCTTATCCATGACCTCAGCCTCTTCTACGACCTCTGTCGCGGCCTCTTCCTTGAACAACGGCTCTCCTAGGCGCCATCTGAAGTTAGATAAGACATTAAAACAGAAGGAGGGAAGTGTATATAGGAGTGTTTACTAGCCCTCTAAAGACACGGTAGAAGAACTAAGTAAATTAGACAAGTAATGCAATAAAAAGCATGAAGCTTTAAATTAATTCATTACAAAAGAGGGTTACATGACTTCAAGTGAAGCGTAATAGCTTTTACTGAGTCACGACCCAAACTATACATAACGTCTAAGGGGTAGTACAAAAGAGGTAACAAAAGAGTGCTTGCTATCCCAAAATCTGTCTCACAAGCACTGGTGCTGGTAATGCTGGTGCTGGTGGTACTACGGCGCTGCTACTGCTGTTGCTGGTTGTAGAGGCACTTAGAGAAGACGCTAGGGTCTGAGATCGAAGACGCTTGAGCTTAGTCTCGACGACGATCCGCTCCCACTCAGAGAAGGCGAGGGCGGTGTCTATCCCAGCTAGCTGGGCTTGGACGGTATCCGAGTGTCGATAGCTGGACGTCAGCAACAGGCTGAGATATCAGATCTCCTAAAGCACTCGACAAAGAGAGTCGACCATGGCCTACATCAACAGCACCTGGTAGGATAGCCTCGGGTCATCTATTGGGCATCTAGAGGGTCGGGATCAGGACGACCCATGCGAAGGATCGTGAAGAAGCAAAACAGAGACTGCACTAGCTCGGCCCTGTGCTACTGCATCAATTGAGCTAATGCGAACTAGGTTGCATCCTACACAGCGTCTGAGCAGTGGCTCACCGATGGTGGGGATGATGAGAGGCTCAACTCCACCCTCCTTAGCGTAGATAAAGGCCTCCGTAGTCCAAACCTCCCGACCTTGGACCCGCGTCCAGCGCCCCCTGAAAATGGGCTGCCAATCGTAACGGAGGTACTACAGGAGCTAGTGTAGTAACCCCACGAACTCTCCCTCCGTCTCGAAGTGAGACAGAAAGTCCCAGCAAGTAGACAAAGAAGAACCGGCCATCTATAATTTTTGAGTCAAGAGGTTAGATCATATAACAATATAAAGAGAATGTAGAAAAGTGAAGATCTAAGAAAGGTAAGTGAAGCAAGTAGTAGGTTATATTTTTATCAAAAAAATTTCCTTAGATTTTTAAAATAGGACTCCAACCTTAATCACAATCATACTAACTAAGGTTCCCTACAATCATATGCTCTCATACCAGCCCTGTTGGACCCAGATTTAGTGTATCCAAATCCTCTATGAAAAATGTGCACTATTCCTTATATCAGTAGATAGTGCTCATAGATACATGACTGATTCATCTCATACATGATATAGACTATAACAATAATACATACCAGAGTTAAATAATCCATGTCAAGATTTGTTTTACATATGGGGCAATCGGGCCTAATGCTTACATTACAAAAAACAGCAAAAACTGAAACGGGAGGGTACCACTCTCCACAGGTAGCGACTAGGACAACCTAAGTGGAACCAATATTGATTAGGCTCTAACCAATATTGGGCCCACTCAAAAGTTAGCGTGTTTGACTAGACTATGAGGAGAGACTAGACTACTAAGGTCTACTTCTAGTTGCCATCGTCTTCACCTCCATTGTTGTCTTGGTCCTCGTAGAAAGCTTACTGATCTTGGTTCTCAAATTCTCAAAGCTTACAATTTATACTCTGCAAAGAGTATATATCTTTACCTACAAGAGATAACCCAATTGCTCTAATCCGCATGTTTCCTTTGATATACAGATCAAGAATATTACCACATGACCTTTACAATGCATCTAGCGAAGGATTGCACCCGTGAAGATTTCATCTAGGGGAAGGCTATATTCACTCCACCTAGACCCCCTCTTAAGCCACACGGTGGCTTAAGCCAGCAACATGACCCGTGTCCACAACGGTTTAAACCAGCACCACAACCCGTGGGTCAATCCAATGGTGCTTTTCCCTACTGGCGATGCCAATTAGTTAGCCATGCCTACACTTTACCAACTTGTGGTTGTATTGTACTTTACTAATTTGTCCAGGTGGTACATTGTACAAACCACAAGTTCTCGTATTACATCCACACCAATCTCTCTTACCATCCGCCCAGACAGGTATAGCAAGTTTTTAGAGTTTTGAGAAGCATATGATAAGTTGTAGCAAAGTATTAGTCATTTACATCCCTTGACTATTCCAAAACAAGATTTTATGTTTTAAAGGATGGTGTTCAAGGCAACTAATGTCCTGGCTTTGACTCAACTAGCATGGCTTTTAGTTATACTTATAGCTATTTTTGTTTAGACATAGTACCTATAGCAACAAGGATTATGGGTTTATCAAGTTACCAAAAAAATCGTAGCTATGTAGTACTAATTTAACAATTTGGATAATAACTAACTTACCAGTGACATATGTTTGTACAAGAAATAATGCATGCATTTTGAATAATTTTAAATGAACATAATTTGCATGAAACATAGGATAAAAATGATCAAAATGCTGACTCACCTGTGTCTTGGGTTGGGAGGTCCTGCTGGTCTTACAGAGTGTTGACTTGTGGTTCAGGGGCGTCCTCGAACTCTACTTAGATGGAGACGCCAAAATGCAACCAACACATAAGAGAATAAATAAATACCCAAATTAAAAATTAAATTAACTCCAAATTGTACAAAACTAGAACCAACAGGAATAGCATGAATTTAGAAAATTTTAGAAACAAGTTTCGCTAAATTCTGTGCTACGACGAGGGAGAACAAGTTCTCCAAAGTTTATTTTTAGGAAAATCCCAAAAATAAAAGAGGGGAGCAAGCTCTCTCTCTCTGACATGTGGGGCTATGTGGTTTAACTTCGGACTGGTCCAGTCGTTCGAGGTGTTCGGACCGTCCGATCGACGGAAGGGACTTTCGGACTATCCGATCATCCGTGAAAAAGTTCGAATTGTAAGAATGGCTAGGACATACGTGCAAGCCACTTGATCAGTGAAGGGTTATTTGGACCATCCGACCGTCTGTGGAAAAGTTTGGACTGTCCGAACAGCTGCCTTTGTCAACACAGGGCCCCTGTCTCTTTTTGGCTGGTAACACAAGGGCTTGCCGCCGTTGATAGAGGCGGTGGTCAGACATGAGCATTTCAAAAATGGGATGGTTATGCCTAAACGCACATTCAGGCGTAGTCCCACTGACCAATTTGGTGGTGGTGGTCGGCGGTGATCGTAGGCGGTGGTGGAACAGGGGAGGGGTCCGGTGGCGATACCGGAAATGAGAGTCCAAAATAGACAGGAAGGGAGCTACTAGGATTGACAGTAACTCACCGAAAGGGAAAACAGGACTCGGGGAGGCCTAAGGTGGGCTGGCAATGGTGACCTTGAACTACTGAGGGGGGCGATCGGCATTGGGGAGAGAGGGCTGTGGAACTCCAAATTGGCGTCGGCGTTGTCTTTACTATGCGGTGAGGATGCTACCGGCAAATGAAATCGGGTGATGGTGGTCGGAATCATTGGCAAGCAGAAGCTGCCAGTGATGAGTAAGAAACAGGCTCTAGTGAGCTGCAAAGGAGAAGAATCCAATTAGGCTTCATGGGAGCATTAGGGGAGTAAGAGAAGCTTAGGGAAAGGCGATACTCTGAGGAGAGCTAGCAACAGCGACGACCGAAGGAGCTTTCAATGGCGGTGAATTTGAGTGCAGGAATTAGAGTGGGTGATGGGTGAAGTGTGTTGGGAATTGACTGAGAATTTATAGGAGAGGAGATGAAGTAGGGAGCATTGGCTAAGAGTTAAGGCACGGGTGCAGTACTAGGCTAAGAGGAAGGAAGGCATTGGCGCATGCAATAGATCCTAAGGATTCAATGTGTGCAGCGAAGAGGTGACACTAAAGTAGCATTGATGCTCGAGTATGGCGACGTGGCGACGAAGCCACGGGACAAAGCTAGGTAGGGGAATCGGTAGGGCTAAGCTGGGAGGCGCGCGGATTTGTCACAGCTAGAGCAAATGCAGCGCATTAATGCCCTGAACTGGCTTGGATGCGATGACAAAACCAGAGGCGGTTTCGGCGGTGTCATGGTGTGGAGCAGAGAGGGTCGACACGCAGCAAGGATGGCGATGAGGTGGGGATCTAGGCCAGGCGGCGAAGGTATGGGCTGGTGGTTGAGCTGACACGAAGATGGCTAGCGCTAGGGGGGAGAAAGAAAACTGCTGGCGGTGCTCACACTCAGGTGAGAGCAGAGGAGAGGGGGAGAAAATAAAGAGGAAGGGTAGGGAGGCCAGCTAGCTGGGCTGATTGAGTTGAAAGGTGGGGAAAAAGGAAAAAAAAAGGTCGGCTGGGCCAAAAAAGAAAAAGGGTCGGTACACAAAGAAAATTCAAATTTTTGGTGGGGAAAAGAAAGGATAACAAGCAAGAAAAAAACCAAGACTAAAATTTAAATTCAAGCAAAACCCCAAAATTCATGCAATGGTAACATTCCCAAACATAGGATTTCACAAATGTGTTTGCATCGCAGTAACTCATGTTTTTCACCGTGAATGAATGACTGCATCGAGCAAGGATAAAGTGCAATTTGGTTGATGCATTTTCGCATCCGCGAGGCAGTAGGCCCAAGGAGGTATCATCACGTCATTTCATGCACGTGGTCATCATTTTATGTGCATAGTTGGGGAAGTGTGATTCCCGCTTAATGAGGTCAGGGCTGTGTGGAATCTTCACACGTGGGTGGGCCACCCACTTCTTGCGGTCGGGGAGCACCGGTACAATGTAAAATGTAAAACTAATTACTGCAAAGTACAAAGTATGAGTATGCGGTAGTACAAATTAATTACAAGTGGGTACACATGAAGCATTATGCAATACATTACATTGTGGTCACGAACAAATTTAAGACAGTGCAACCGAATGCACGAAAACAAACAAGCAACATCACTATAGGGGAATAATATCTTTATCGCTACTATGTGTTGCTTAAGCTAGGTCTGTTTGAGCGGTTGCTAAATGAGTGAACAACTATCTTACAGAGTCTACATCTCGAGCTCTGACCCGTTGGCCATGCTGGCTTTCATCCATATCGTACCGGATGCGGTGGGACTGTCGTCTTCCATAGCCAGCATGCTTGAGCACATCGTTCAGCACCCACCGCACCTCCCCCGGCCAAAGGTTCTTGTAGTTCACATCCAGCTAGGCACGACGCTCAGGGCGGTGGCTTGTCCAGCACGCACTGTTATATGTTGCAAGTAAAGTGCTATAACTCTGACCATATGGGGCACTTCTCCAGGAACTGCCACAAGCCCCGCCACGAGCATAAGGAGGAGGTGCACCTGACACGTACGCAAGATGAAGAACCCGCACAAGCTATCACAAGCCAACTGCAAGGTCCAGTAGCAGTCAGTGCTCCTAAATGAGGAGAAGGTGATCCCGACGAACGCAGGCAATGGCGTTTGGTACCTCGACACGGGAGTGAGTAGCCACATGACTGGATCTCAAGCGATGTTCAGAATGCTCGATGAATTAGTGAAAGGGATGGTCAAATTCAGTGATGGTTCACTCGTGGACATCCACAGCAAGGGAATTTTCATGTTCCAATGCCAAAATGGGGAGCGTTGGCTTCTCGCAGAGGTATACTTCATCCTGCATCTCTGTACCAACATCGTTTTAATTGAGCAATTGGATGAGAGCAGGTGCAAGGTGACGATTGAAGACAGAGAACTGCTCATGTTCGACTGTGAGCGAATATTGCTGGCACGGGTGAATCGAACCAGGAACCAGCTTTACACTCTAAAGCTAAACATTCCTAGTCCTGTGTGCTTGCTCACATGCATAAATGATGTGGCTTGGTTGTGGCATGGATGCTACGACCACCTTAATTTTTGAGCCCTACGAAACCAGGCGATGAAGGGAATGGCTGCTGGGGTTCCGCTGTTCGATCACGTTGAGCAGTTCTGTGATGGGTGCGCTCTTGGCAAGCAGCACCGAGCTGTGTCCCCGCAGACCATGACTTACTGCGCTGAGCACCCACTAGAGTTGGTGCATAGTGACTTGTGCAGACAGATCACACTGGTGACGGTTGAAGGTAATAAGTTTTTCTTGTTGATCGTAGATGATCATAGTAGATATATGTGGCTCAAGGTGCTCAGGTCCAAAGACGAGGAGTTCAAATTTTTCAATAAGTTCAAGACCCTAGTGGAAACTGAGCACAGTGGCAAGCTCAGGGCATTTCTCTTGGACCGTGGTGGGGATTTCAACTCTGCCGAGTTCCACGAATACTATGATCAGCTCGGCATCAAGCACTGTACCACTGCACCATATTCGCCGCAGCAGAACGGGGTCGTCAAGCGCCGCAACCAGACTGTAGTGGAAATGGCATGTTGTCTACTAAAGACCATGGGTGTGCGACGATGTTCTAGGGTGAGGCAATGAAAACTGCAGTCTACGTTCTCAACAGGGCGCCAACACGGAGTCTCAACAACAAGACACTGTATAAGGCATGGCACAAGAGAGAGGAAGCCAATGGTGCACCATCTCCGAGTCTTTGGGCGCATTGCGCACGTAAAGAATGTTAGGTTAGGTGTGAATAATTTGGCAGACTACTCGACGCCGAAGGTGTTCATCAGCTATAAGGAAGGAGTAAAGGCGTATAGGGTATACAATGCGACGACGAAGAAGCTTCATGTGACTCATGATGTTATGTTCGAGGAATATAAGTGATGGGACTAGGAGTCAGGCGAATGCAGTGCTGGACCATGCCCAGTTGCCACATTCACCATGACATACACCACGGAGCAAGATGTCGTGGATGTTGATACTAGAAAAGCAATGGCATCGACACCCAAAGCAGATCCAGTGGCACCGTAGGCAGTGAAGCCACAAATGACACCTCCACCGACATCTATGGGTGTCGAGTGGGCGACACCACCAACCCATGATGACATGCTCGACACTGATCCTGAGCCACGTCACTACCGTGAGTTGTTGAACATCTACTACGGAGCCAGCCAACGTTAACCAAGTGCTTGAAGAACATGCTGGAAGCAGACGATGGAAAAAGAGCTGAGTGCCATCCCCAACAATAGTACATGGGAGCTCGTCGCACTTCTAGCAGGACATAGGGCCATCGAGCTCAAATAGGTGTTCAAGGTTAAGAAGGACACTGTAGGCAAGGTGGTGAGGCACAAGGCACGTTTAGTTGCTAAAGGATACGCTATACGGCATGGGGAGGACTTCGATGAAGTCTTCGCCTCAGTGGCACGAATGGAGACGGTGTGGCTCTTGCTGACATTTGCTGCGGACAGAGGCTCGGAGGTGCACCACATGGACGTCAAGTTGGCATTCTTGAATGGTGATCTAGCCAAGGAGATTTATGTGCACTAACCGCTTAGCTTCGTTGACCCCAACAATGAGCACAGGGTGTTCAAGCTACACAAGGCTCTGTACGGCCTTTGTCAAGTGCCACGAGCATGGAACGCAAAGTTGGATGCGTCGCTTGCCTTCCTTGGGTTTGAGCATAGCCCTCTGGAACATGTTGTGTGACCAGTGGCATGTCATCACTACTGGTAGGCATCTACGTTAATGATCTGATCATCACTGGCACCAGCATCAATGACATTAACACGTTCAAAGATCAGATGCGCAACCTATTCGAGATGAGCAATCTCGGTCTCTTGAGTTACTACTTGGGAATCGAGGACTAGCAAGATGCTAGTAAGATTACACTTTGCCAGAATGCCTATGCTGGGAAGATCTTGGAGTCATTTGGCATGGGAGGATGCAATTCATACCACACACTGATGAAAAATCAGTTGAAGCTGAGTAAGAAGGACACTGGTGCCATTGTGAATGCAACACGATACCGAAGTATTGTTGGGAGTCTACGAAACCTCTGCAATACGAGGCCCGACATCACTTATGCAGTAGGTATCATGAGCAGGTTCATGGAGGCACCAGCTGCATCACATTGGGCAGCGGTGAAGCAGATCCTACGCTACCTTAGCGGCACTATGAGCTACGGGTGTTGCTACAAGAAGGCAGGAATGTAAGAGACTACACTGGTGGGCTTTAATAATAGTGACCTTGCTGGGGACATCGATGATCACTGACGCACTACTGGGGTTGTGTTCTTCCTCGGCACGAGTGTGATCACTTGAACATCCCAGAAGCAGAAAGTTGTCGCGCTTCCGTCTTGTTAGGCGGAATACATCGCGGCGGCAACAACAGTATGTCAAGGTGTTTGGCCGAGCCAACTGTATGGTGAGCTGGTGGGGCAAGCACCGAAGATGATAAAGCTTCTAGTGGATAACAAGTCAGTCATCGCGCTAAGGAAGAACCCAATGCATCACGAATAGAGAAAGCATATCGACACTCATTTTCATTTTATTCGTGAATGCATTGAAGATGGCAAGGTGGACTTCGACCATGTTGTTACGGATGGACAACTCAGCGATATACTCACCAAGGCGCTTGGGCAAGTCAAGTTCATCGAGATGAGACAGAAGCTCAGCGTCGTTGAGGTGAAGTCTACACAACAGGCTTAGGGGGTGATTTGTTGGACTTAAGCCCATCGCACTGTATATTTGCATTTTATTCTGTTATAACTAGTGGCCTGAGACGTGCTCATGCTCACGTCGTGGCTGTGATTCTCGGTTAGACTATTAGTTAGTGGAGACGTGGTTACGCTAGACGTAGGATGGCACGACTGAAGCGGATCATAGCATAAGAATAGGCAATGAGTTTTAGTTTTTCTTTGTATTCAGATCATATAAATCAGAGAAGAAAGCTGAGAAAACCTGCACAGTTTTAGCACGGCACAATACTCCATTATCTCATTGTCGTAATCGAGTATAGGAATCTTCGAGTGTTCGAGTGCTCATGGTCGTAGTGGTACTATAGCAGCGGCATCAGAGCATCGTTAGATCATCATGAAGCGATGGTACCGCAGTGATCGTAAGATCACCAGAGCAGAGTACTCTAGCAGATGTAAGATCACTATAGTAGTGGTACTATAGCAATCATAAGATCACTGTAGCAGTGGTACTATCAGATATATCCCCTCAGTTAACACTAAGTTAAGGATTATATTGGACATATATATATATCCCCTATAGCCATATTGTCAAAACACAAAAACACTTATAGTGTCTGCCTATCTTTAGCTATACCTGGACTATCAGAACTACACACAATATATTGTCATCTCTTGGATATCCAAGTAGAGAGGCTCGATATAAAGTTATTATAGACTGTTAATATTGAAGACAAAGTAGTACATGAGATAACTACAAAATACGGAGATGATCTTTTCTCGATCATTTTGTGGTGCTTGAACAGCTACCGATGTTGCTTGAGTTGAATTTCCTCACAGGGGGCGTTCGAAATGGTATTGGCTTATAGCTTATTTTTTACTATAGCTGAGTTGGCTTATTTAGCATAATTAAATTTAAAAAATTTAAAAATAGAAAAAATATGTTAGTCCATCACGAACAATACAAAGGAATACGGGAAAAAAAGGAAAAACAAAAAAACCTAAAAAATAAAAAAATAAAATTACTGAATAGTGAAAAAAATAAAAACTAAAAACAGAGTCAGTTTTAAACTAAGGTAAGTGTAGCCTAGTCACGGAAGCGTTGAGGACAGTGCGGTTTCATAAATTTAGGTAAGAGCGTTGAGGCTATTTGAAATTGATTACCAGATAGCTAGGACAGTACTGTGGACGATGACTTGCTGGTGAGTGCCGATGACTTTGGTGAGTCCATGACTAGGACAGTACTGATCGAGGCCGTGCAGTACTAGAACTAGAAGGAGGTTCCATAATTCGAGAAAGTAGAGGATGAGATGTTTACAAAACAAAATTTTGGGTAAGTTAATTATAGTTCTGGTTGTGAAACACAACGAGAACAATTAAGATCTCATGTTTTCCGCATAAATTAAAGGATGTTATAGAAGTTCCAAATCTGACCGTAATTAAATTTATTTGTTTTCGTTAAACTAAGCGGGTGATCGGAACAGCGATGGATTTTGGTTTTTACTGAAAAAACACTGTAGCTGAGTGGCATGTTAGGCATAATTAAATTTTAAAAAAAATGTAAAAATAAAAACGGCTCGCTAGTCTAGTGCTAACGGAACGCAAAAAAAATCAAAAAACAAAAAAAATTTCACTACGTGACAAAAGTGCTACAGTGTTTCTGTCGCTGCTACAGTGTTTTGATCGCTAAACAGCGAAAAAAACTCCGTTCTGATCGCAGCCTAAGGCTGCAATTTATGGAGTTGATGTGTACGGAAATACCCATTTTTTAGAGAGCCTCCTGCTCCTTTTGTCAGTCGTATGTATATTGACCAAACAAAATATGTTTTCCAAAGTTTGCATTATGATAATCTTGTTTGTTGGAATTGCCTCCAGATATATTGGTATTTGGTTCGCCGCTTCTTCTAAAGCATGTTGCAAAGAGATATTGTGTGTGTCAAATCTTTACTATTTAAAAAGAAGGAGTTGGTGGTTGCCGTCACGTCCACCCTCCCTCATTTCTTAACCATTCGATCTTTCTCCTCTCTTCTCAGCCACACGATCTGATTAAACCCTAAAATCCAACATCACCCCTCCGCCCCCACGCCTACCCCTCGCTCTTCCCCGCCGCCCCCACGCCTCCTCCTCGCTCTTCCTCCCGCGCCCCGCCTCCCCTCGCTCTCCCGCGCCCGCGGCCTCCTCCTCCTCCCACCCCGCCGCCGCCTACCCCTCACTCCCCCGCCACCTCGCCTCCCTCCGCCGCCCCGCCTCCTTCCCTCCCACCCCGCGCCGCCGCCTCCTCCGCCGCCCCGCCTCCTCCCCCTCCCCACCCCGCGCCGCCGCCTCCTCCCCTCCCTCCCACCCCGCGGCGCCGCCTCCTCCTCCTCCCTCCCAAGCGCCGCCGCCTCCACCTCCAGCCCCCCGGGCGCCTCCTCCCCTCCTCCCAACCCCACGCCCCGTCTCCCCTCCGTCCCCCGCACCGCCGCCTCCTACCCCCATCCTCTCCCTCCTCCTCCGCCGCCTCTCTCCTCCCTTCTCCTACTTGAGTTGTCCCTTTCTCCGCTGGTAGCACAACATCATCTCCTTCACATCCGATCTCGCTGCTATGGATCCAAACCCTAACCCAAACCCAACCGACGCCAAGCCGAACCCGAACCGAAGCCCGAGAAGAGGCTCACCGCCTCTCTCCTCCGTAGCGCTGACCTCCCGACTCGATGACAACATGGAGGCGCAGGCGCGGCGCGGAGGACGACGACGATGACGAGGAGGGCTACCTCACCGCCGCGCGCCGAGGCGGGAGCAAAGAATGCGCGCCGCCGCTCGGAAGGACGAGATGGAGGGGCTCGACGAGGACAAGGACAACGACGCGGCCCACCCAGCCTCAAAGCAGAAGCCGCTACGCCGCCGAGCGGGGCAAGAGCCTCGCCTAGCGCGGCATCGACAAGCCCAACCAGAGGCGCCACACCGCGGTGCCGAGGATCGGGCGCGTGACAAGAGGCATCTCGACGAGGTCACATATGCCATCAATTTACCACGCTTGCTACGATTGTGCTTATTGCTTTGCATATTTTACATGACTATGCGCGGTGTGGATTAAGCTAATCCCATCATATACTATGATACTATTTAAAAGAAGGAGTTGGTGGTTGCCGCCACGCCCACCCTCCTCATTTCTTAACCATTCGATCTTTCTCCTCTCTTCACCCCACACGATCCGATTAAACCCTAAAATCCAACATCACCCTCCGCCCCACGCCTACCCTCGCTCTTCCCCGCCGCCCCACGCCTCCTCCTCGCTCTTCCTCCCGCCGCCCACGCCTCCTCGCTCCCCCGCGGCCCGCGGCCTCCTCCTCCCACCCCGTGCGCGCCACCCCTCGCTCTCCCCGCCACCTCGCCTCCTCCGCCGCCCCGCCTCCTTCCTCCCCACCTGCGCGCGCCGCTCTCCCTCCGCCACCCCGCCTCCTCCCTCCCACCCCGCGCCGCCGCCTCCTCCTCCTCCCACCTCGCGCGCCGCCTCCTCCTCCTCCTCCCAAGCGCCGCCGCCCCACCTCCAGCCCCGGCGCCTCCTCCTCCTCCCCAACCCCACGCGCTGCTCCCTCTCCGTCCCCCGCCGCCGCCTCCTACCCCCATCCTCTCCCTCCTCCTCCGCCGCCTCTCTCCTCCCCTTCTCCTACTTGAGTTGTCCCCTTTCTCCAGTGGTAGCACAACATCATCTCCTTCACATCCGATCTCGCGCTATGGATCCAAACCCTAACCCAAACCCAACCGACGCCTGCCGAACCCGAACGGAAGCCCCGAGAAGAGGCTCACCGCCTCTCTCTCCGTAGCGCTGACCTCCCGACTTCGATGACAACATGGAGGCAGACGCCGATGCGAGGACGACGACGATGACGAGGAGGGCTACCTCACGGCCGCGTCGAGGGGGCAGCAGAGCCGCATGCCACGCTGGAAGGACGAGATGGAGGGGCTCGACGAGGACAAGGACACCGACGCTGGCCCACCCAGCCTCAGCAGCAGCTACGCCCGCCGAGCGGGCAAGAGCCTCGCCTCTAGCGCGCATCGACAAGCCCGAACCGAAGGCCACACCGCCGCCGAGGATCGGCGCGTGACAAGAGGCATCTCGACGAGGTCACATATGCCATCAATTTACCACGCTTGCTACGATTGTGCTTATTGCTTTGCATATTTTACATGACTATGCGCGTGTGTGGATTAAGCTAATCCCATCATATACTATGAATTCTTCACTCCCAATTGGCCAATTCCACTCATCGGTAATTTGGCTCAATGTGTGATACCCATAGTTACCACAACTAACATATAGTACTAACTTTTGAGACGGCGCCCACGCCTAGCATTGGTACCGATGCCTATTTATGTTCATTCTTATCCTCGCGATTTAATTACATGTACTAGCTTGTTGGTATTCTCGTATTTTTCAAGGTTTGCACCATACCGTTATTGCCGGAGGGTGTAGGCGGTATGGTTTTGTGTCTCCTGAATGCGCTCCTTGATGTTTCAGATGATACTCAGCTTCCCGGAGGAAAAGGAAAAGCATTTCTTCATTTTGAGTAATTCCAAGAGCCAATATATTCTAGGTGATATCACTTATGCAAGACGAATTCATGATAAGAGTTGACCAAGAATGGTGCATTTTCTCAAGCAAAGATATAAGATTGTGCATTTTTTCATCCTCACAAACTTTCGTATGGTGATGAGCACAAGCTAGCTGGGTTTTCTCTACATTGCAAGCCATCATTTCCTTCATTGAGAACATGTGTGCAACGATACGCCCACTTTTGGTGATAACAATGATTAGATTTTGTGGCTCGACTTTCTTTTTCTGTGGGCTGTCTAATTTTTTTCTTTTAGTGACCTTTTATTGCTTTCATCCAGCAGCACCATATCAAATTTGTGAGGGCAGAAAACATCGTGAGGTGGCCTTCCTTGCCAAAAATTTACTCTATTCTTTATCTCATTTCGTAAGGAAAGATGCGTGCTTTCTTCCATTGAGGCTTGAATAACTTGGTACAACTAACTGAAATCTTATGTGCAAACCTTTCTAACTATGAAATATAGTCTACTAAGTTGATTTAACACTGTCTTTCACATAGTTTTCCTCACAAGGGTCCAATATATTTAGTTTGTATAAGCCGCATCAAGAGTTGTAATGAAGGATTGAGGGGACAACTAGAGAGTATGGGCAGAGTGCACCCATCACGCATTAATCTTAACACAATTAAATTTGATAGGTTTTCTACAAACTTATTCCTCCATTCGTATCCTCGATTTATCTCTTTGAAAACATGGATTTGCAGATGTTGCTTATTCGACAAAGTCGGTCAATGTGTGCTTTGAGAAGAATCCAAAATTTGATATGGCACCGCTTGCTTGTGGCACGGATGCAATTTTCCAATCTCTTATGCATGCATTCACCTGGTCATTGTGTTTTTTCTTTACTTGTGATTCATCTTATGCCATATACATTTTTTTACTTTTAATGCTAAATTGAAATGTCAATTGAATCGTTTCTCACAGAATCTACATATCTTCATGCATACACATGCCTTCCCTTGCCCAATCGACAAGGCAGTGGCAAGCGTTGTTTTGCAAGACATTGCTGATTCAGAGTTTTATTTGCACTGTTGATGTGTGAGCACAAGATCTGTCCAACTCTCCGTAACATATAGTGCGGCACTAATTTTATATGACCTTTGAGCCATAATCGTATCAAATCCGCTTATCCGCTTAGATGTAACACTGATACTATGGTTAGTTCTGGATACACTTGAGGTGCCACTTGAACCTTCTAGAGGTTCATACAATGGCATACATCTTTTTTTTATCTGTCAGTTAATTATTTATCTTTCACCTGATCCATGCAAAGATGATATATCTCTAGGAAGTTCTATATAAGGCTTGCCACTTGTGTTGCTATGGTGTCACATATCTTTTTAATTTCTTGTTCAGAGCAACCTTCTTTTATAACATGATTCTCTATATATGTAATGAATTCCGTTGCAACGCACGGGTACATGACTAGTAATAGAAAATATGTGAGTTGTTAAAAATATACGCACGCGAGAAAATAGGGAAGGATGCACCATTGTATGGCACAAGTTGTTGAATTGTAATTTGATTTGCCAAACAAGATGCGAGGTTCTGAGCAGCATATCAACCACAAACTGACCGGTTTGTAGAACTCAGTTTGGCATTAGCTTATAATTTTTTACTGTAGTTGATTTATTTTTACTAGAGCTTAGTTGACTTATGTGATATAATTAAATTTAAAAAATTTAAAAATAGAAAAAACATGTTACACCATCACAGACAATACAAAGGAATACAGACAAAAAAGAAAAGGCAAAAAGCCCAAAATCTAAAAATCAGAAAAGATAAAATTATCAATAGTGAAAAACAAATGTAAGTCAAAACAGAACCGACTTTAAGCCGAGGGAGGGCTGAGAGGATGTTTGCATGGATGGTCATACATAAATGCTTAAGAAGTTATGCTACTTAGAAACATCCGATTCTAAAAAAATAGATAAACCATTTAATAAATAGAAAATTGATTCTATGCACTTAGTAACATCCGGTTCTAAAAATTGGCTGTTAAAATACTCTCTATATTATATGTCATTGCCATTGGTTGCACTCTGTTTGGCCCTTGAAATAGACGATTTTGTCCTCAGTTCAAAATCAGTCCCCACGGTAAAAAAAAGTCTAAATTAGCTTGCCAAAATTGTTGATTTTTTTGTGGACCGTGGGGTTGGTGTACAATGCAAATATTAAATTTCACAAACCAACCCTTCTGTTTGATTACTTTTTGAAATTCATCTCAAAATCTGTCTATTTAACCTATTTGTTAACTACAACAAAAAAGTAAAATCAAAATTTTTTGGTGCAACGTCACTGTTGTAGTTACAGACCAAACAGAGAGAGTGTGTAGTAGTGGAGAGTTAGGTGATGTAACATCCTGATTTTTCGAGATTTTTAAAACCTTGAATTTAAAAATAAATTTCTGGAATTTTTCCCTGAATTTCAAACCAAGCTTAATTGAATTTTCAAAAATTTAAATAATTTAATATGATTAAATTAAACCTCAACATTAACTGAAAATAATTTAATTCAGTTCCTTGTGTCACAAGAAATTTTCTAGAATTTTTTGGAATTAAAACCAGCTTCAAATGAATTTTAGAATTTTAAAATAATTTAATCTGAGTAAAATAAACATCAACATAAGTTGAAAATATTTTATTTGGATTCTTCAGGTCTCAAGGAATTTTCTGGTATTTTTGGTGAATTTTTGAGATTTATTTGCTATTTTCTAGAGCTCCTAGTATTTTATTTGTTTTTCTGAAAAAGAAAAAGAAGCCAAAATCCTCCCCGCCGCCCGATCCCGCCACCGCCACGCGTCCACCATCCACCGCGCCCGCGCCACCGCCGTACCTCCCTTCCCGCCCACGACTCCCCGCCGTCCGATCGCCCGCCCCTGCCACGCGTCGTGTTGCTCGTGCCCGCCCCGCGCCGCTCGCGCTCGCCGCCGCCGCCGCTGCTCGATCGCGCTTCGCGCCGCATTCGCACCGCCCGCGCCGCGACCGCAAACCCTAACCCTAACCCTATCGCCCGCGTCCCTCGCGCTATCGCCACCGGATGCGCCACGCGCGCCCCGATCCGAGCCATCCAAACGAAAGCCGCCGCGCCGCATCAGAATCGGATCGAACTCCTCGGCTCGTGTGTTTTAACGCCCCGCTCCTCGGTTCAAGGCGTGACTATCGCCAACCCTCGTGCCGCCTCGCATCCGCCCTCGCCACCGCGCTGCCGCCGAGCCGCTCCACCGCTGCCCCGCACCTCCCGTCATCCTCGACGCCGCCGGAGCTGCCGACGACGTCGTTCGCCGGTGAGCCCTGCCGCCTCCGCCGCCTGGCGCGTCACCCTGGGCCGCCGCCGACGCTTTCGCCGCCTCGCGCGCGCCCGCACGCACGCCTCGGTCGCCACGCCGCCACCGCGCACTCCGCGCCGGCAGCGTGTCGCCATCGCTGCGCTAGGTTGGTACCACGGTACTGTAATTTGTGCCATGACGTTGGTGCGCTATCGGTGGTGGTTATACAAACTTGGTTTTGCACTCGGGCAGTGATCGCAAGAAAGGGAAGTGCAGTGCACTTTGGGGATGTGGTAGTTTCGCCCGGGTAATGTTAAGGACTTAACTTTGTGCGCCATTGATCTGAGCTTTATCGTGCAAACCACATGTCTGGTATGAGACGGACCTAGCTGACTAATTTGGAATGTTTGAACTTTAATCTTGCCATTGAGATGAACATGGTTGCTGATTTCCATGTGACGCAAGGGGGGGTGTAATGCAAAACCCTAGTAGGCAGATTAAGTTGTAACTGAACTTTGTAAAGGCCTTGTTGTGATTATCTTTAACGTGAGGATTATCACATCGTGTGGGTACAGTTGCGCAACCTCTGCAGAGTGTAAAATTATTCGAATAGCCGCGTCCTCGGTCATGGACAATGCTCGGTGATTTCACACGAGGGGTAGTTATTTCTGAAAACTTGTGAATGGAAGTAGACAGGTATTCACTGTTGGTTTAGCTTATGGGTGGGAGATCCATAAGCGATTGGTTTAGCTTGTGGATGGGAGGTCCGCAAGTGGTATGTCAATTCCTTTGATTATTTACTTAATTATTGTTTTACTTAAAGTTCGCCTTCAATCTATTATTTGTATTTCAACTGTCATTTATGCAAATTAACCTTTCAGCCATTCTTTGGTAAGCCTTGCATACTATATTGCATTCATTTGTTACAGACGACTTGTTGAGTACCAATGTACTCACGGCTTTATGCCCAATATTGCTCAGTTGAGGAAGAGGAGTATCACCAGCAGGAGATTCCAGAAGGAGAGTACTTCGACGACTTTGCGGTTTAGGTTTCGTTCTCCACTCGATAGCCTGTGGGCTTGTCGATTGGCCACTACGCTTTATTTTGGATTTCCGCTACTATTTTTGTTAAGCCTTCGGGCCAGTTTATTGTAAGCTTGACCATAAGGTCGTACCTTTTGAGATTTATCGATATTTGAGCTTTTCCTTTATTTTATCGTGTATATGGTTGTGATGACATCTATGTTTGACTGTGTGCACTAGCATGATCCTGGGACTAGTGCAGAATACACAGGAAGTTCGGATTTGCATATTCGGGTCTCGACAGGTGAGTAATGCTCTATCGGGGTCTCCACATGGCTGTATCGCGCATATATGCCCTCATGGAGAGTGTTTTCACAATCGTACCCTTACATCCAAATATTATTCCTAAGGGTAATCGTGTCATTATACATGTCACTTAAGGCTTTATTCTCTAACAAGCCTGCTGGGTTTCGGTGGGGGCCTTCCCTACAACAGGACCCTCTCGTGGTGAAGGGCTTCACGGGCCAAAGACATGTTGCCAAGCCATTTGGCTCTCTTCGTCCTTGCGGCCTGTGATCTTGTGTGATATTGGGCGAAAATGATTTCGTGTGTCCATGCGTAGTTCCTACATACGCGGAGCCGGGGCCGCAGACAAAGTCGATGGCAAAATCGCGCATCAATGTAGGATAGGCTCACAGATGCACCTGATTGGGGCGTGGCGTGCGCGTGGGTGACGATGTCGCTTCCACTCCCGTTGGTTGCGCTTCCCCACGGGGGAAATGGCTATATATATATGCCGGTAGTGCTATGGTACTTTCCTTCCCCAATCTTGCTGGTGGCTTTGTCGCTCGGTGCTCCCGCCACAGTTGGCGTGAGAAGTGCACGCTAAGATGATCTTGGTCTCGAAAATAGGCCTTCCTCAGTTTGTGTACGTGCAGCAAGAGTATCGTCAATTAGGGCGATCAGCAAACGTTGATGAACTGAAGGAGGCCTATTTTTGAGCGTACGATCAAAACTTTGACAGCGATCCCCGGCCGCGCTTCCTAGTCGTGGGTGAAGTGGACTGTTAGACTTCGGTCAGTTAGACTCTGCTTCCCACCGAGGACGGGGCGTCGGGCTGGCCGCCAAGGTGGCATTCGAGCTTGGAGCCATCCCTCGCAGCGTCATTGTTGTCGGCAGAGTCGACTTCATCGATCAAGGCACCGCGGTCCGAGTATCGTCATAATGGCGCGCGACGCGGCGACCCCTAAAAGACGGTATTGCGGCCGCACGCATCGCCTTGATAGGCGTACACGCGGCGTGACGTGATTGGCGCGTTGTGGGTCGTGGAGCGATCGCCGCGACCACGATCGCACGCCTTCACGAGAGCGGACGCGGCGGGATGTTACCGACGCGCGCGTCGCGCGGCTCAAAGGCCCGGCTCGCGCGCTACGTGCACACTTTGACCGCGACGCGTTACCTCCCATTGGTTGCATTTGCGTTGATCGGCGTGGACTCCCACCATTGGTTGGGCTTCCATGGGCTGAACTGTTCCGCGGGCGTTATTTGCGAACTGTTAGCCATGGAAAGATGTTAGACATATTAGGGGCGGGATGCGAAACTGTCCCTGGTGCGCGAGGGTGTGTCGGAGGTCGTCGCCCTGAGTCATCGAAGTGGAGGGCGTCTTCGGGCTTGCGGCGCTGGCGCGTGGGTGTGCGGCAAAGTTTCTTCATGAGGGCGGAGCCGAAGGCGAAGCCGGGGTTGCCCTGCGGAGGCGGAGACCCCGTCGAGTTGCATTTACTCCCGAGGGACTGGACACATGGCAATACATGATTGGCACGTCGTGCTCTGACAAGCCATTTGCACGGTCTCCTTGTGACAGGCACGACGAGTGTGGGTGGTTGTGCTGCTTCCGCCTTCATCGTGGGGAGGGCGAGCTATTCGTCTCCCACCGGTTACGTTTACCAGTGGTGTGGGAGATGCAGGGGCTTTAAATACCCCCTGTGGCATCACGCCACGCCTCCTCACACCTTCGTCTCTTTTCCTACGCCGCCGCTCTCTGTCTTCTTTGCCCTTCTTGCTCGCCGTCGCCTAGCTCGCGGAGAACGATGGTCCATGGCACGAACATGCGTAGTATGCCGCGCAATGGGCCTTCTCTCGTGGTCATCGCGAGGTGGAATACACACTCGAGGGCATGACTCACACCGTGGACAAATGGTGGATGGCAATGGAGAAAATAGAGGGTCCGTGCTCCCGTGTCTTGGGCTCAACCCTCGTGACAGAGGAGACGATCCGTGGCTTACGCGCGCGGGAAGCCGTTGACCGCCGAGAGTGCGATCGCCAAGCGGCGAGACCGAACCGCACCCCGAGCCAACATCACCGTGGTGCCAAGGGGAAAGGATTATCGTCTCGCCGGCGCCTCGGCCCCACCGGCCGGACATCGCCGGTGGCTGCTCGCCGGCTTTGCTGGGCTTCGCGGTGGGGCAGATGCGGACTCTGACTCGGCTAAGTATGCCAACTCGGAGGTAGACGCAGATACCGAGGTCGAAGAGGGGGCCGTGGATAGTGGCGGGGACGAGTGTAGCGTGGGCGATCGGGAGGGGGAAGCTTTGCCGCAGTCGGGCGTTGAGGCAGTCGCTACTGCGGAAGGATGTTGAGCGAGTCCTGCTCGCGCGACATTAGGTGGAGCCCCTGTCTATGGCCGTTGCCAAGACAGGGTCGCCGCATTGCTCCCCGAAGGCGAAACGGCCACATGCACTATCGCCCCTTCGCTCGGTGAGGGGATTCACTGTGGCGAGTAAGGTCGTGGCCCTATAGGACTCGACACGATACCGAGTACTGCCCCGCCATCCCCACAGCCCCCTCTGGTCTCGCGGTGCCGGGGCGGGGCTCTGCGGAACTAGGCTCGACACGCAGGCCCCGGCCTGAGGGCCGGTCTCATCTGGGACGAGGTGTCCCTACAACTTCTTGTGAGGTCAAGGGGTGGTTGATGGAGTCACCGGCCATCGCCAAAGGTAAACTCACATCGTTTGGTATGATCTTTTGGTGCATTGGTAGGGCTCTAATCGCCACGTCCCTTCATAGCAAAGACGCCTCCGTGGGCAACCATCGGAGAGCGGGATATTCCTTCAGAGGGACGCCCTATGCCGCTAAAACTATCGCTGCGGAATGCCGCGTGGCTAGCAAATTTCGCCCTCGACCAAAGTGCCGCGGCAGATGGCAGGGGTCGTGGATAGTGCGGCCATGAACTCGACCACCAGCGCCGCACTGCGGGTCGGGCTTCTGGGAGGGTGTTGAGGTCTCGTAATGAGGGTAGGTATCTCGACCCCGAGCGCACGTGGTCCTTGAGCTCTACTAACCACTTCCCGTGCGCATCGCCGCCTTGGCCGAGCACAGCGCCCACGCCCGTGGCGCGGATGCGCATAGACCGATCGCGCGCCACCAAAGGGGCTCTTCTGGGCGCCGAGGAGGCGATTCTCCAAAGATGACCGCATTCGCGCTCGGAGGCGAGCGCACGGCCATCTTATACGCCGAGGAGCTCATGGCGGCAGCGCGGCAAGCGGTAGTGGAGGAGCGGACGCCTACTCCGCAAGGTGCTATGCTAGAAGAGGAGAAGGGCCGCTTTGTTGTGTCTCTTAGGGAGCGAGACCACTGGGCGACGATGGCGCATGAGATGCTATGCCGTTTTGAGGGCGCTCGAAGACCTTGTCGCCAAGTCGCCGCCGCTATTCGGGCCTCAAGAGTCACACGCACGCCCGCCGAATCGGGATGCTTCCAACCTTGCTTGCAACGCCGCGACGCCTTTGGCAATCATTGCTCCTACGTGACTCGTTGCCTAGCATGTGCGCTTCCATTACCGGCCTGTCGGCATGTCAATGAACCGGCCGACCGCAGCTTGGAGATGGCGGCGAGCCAAAGTGACGCCCGTTGCCGCATCACTATTTGCCCCGCCGTTAAAATTTTCACAAGCAGATTTGGGAGTACCTCGGGAGGCCGCGAACGGTTGTAGAGCTACGGCGACCATGTACGGCGCAGGGAAACCTTAGGCAATGGTCGATGAAGTTCCCGCGACGACGAAGATGGTACCAACGCTCGAGGCGTATGACATCGGGTTCTTATGTGTCGGTGTGTTGTAATCTCTGCGTGCCCGCCCCAAGAATAAAGCGAAATTGCTCCCTATGCGCCGACCGCATGCCCTTATGTTCCGAGCAACCGCCGATGGGGATCGATCGGTTAATCTCA